>CM077830.1:18419293-19022209 GCA_039720395.1 Liquidambar formosana
TTTAGTAAGCATGGTGTGTTTAAATGACTCTTGTAGTCACACCAACCCCCTATCTTGTGTGTCCTCATTATAAAGAATGAGCGTACATTATGGAAGCATATGTGTTCCTATTAGAAAGAATAGGCATATGAGAGTATAGTGTGTTTAAATGATCCTTGTGGTCACACACGCCCCCTATCTTGTGCGTGTCCTCATTATAAAGAATGAGCGTACATTATAGAAGCATATGTTCCCCTATTAGAAAGAATAGGCATATGAGAGTACCGTGTGTTTAAATGACTTTCGAGTCACACCAACCCCCCCTATTTTGTACAAGTGTGCATTATAGCAGTCATGAACATCCTCAGTAGTCACTGTCGAAGTTCAAGCCTTGGTTCATCGCCCTTTTCTTGTGAAAATGGGCTGTCTTTTCTAACATTGGTGTCGCTTGCGAAGCAAACTCCACCAATGAAGGGCATCTGTAGACACCCCATTTTCCCCCCATGAGATCATAATAGCATTTGGTTAGGTTTAGAAGCATCTAGGAGTCCCTAAGCCTTAAAGGACAATTTTGCCCTTTAAGCCTTAGGAAGATAGGTCATCATTGCATGCATATTTTTGTCTCTTTGTTGAGTCCCATCACTTGCATTTAGTTTCTAGGGTCATTTTAGATATGTGTGTCAAATTTGGTTCAATTCCAGATAGGTTTGGATAGCTAATTAGAACTTTTGCGATTTGAAGGGCAATTTCGTCTTTTACTTCGTATATTTTCCAATTGACTTCCAAATTTGTTCCGGAGTGTTCCATTGACCTTATAATGATGAAATGAGTCTAATTAAAGTGCCAATTTAATTTATTGATAGGTTTGGGATTGGTTCACCACATTACCCTATGCTTAATTACTTTCTTTTTTCGGGTAATCGCCTCATGAAAACCCAGCCACTTGACCGTGGTCAGGGATTCTTGGTTCAAGAATATCTAGGCTTATTCTACACTGAATCCTTGAAATTTTGGCTTTTGAATCACTCAAATCGGAGTTAAAATGAAGAATTTGTGTCCGTTTGAAGTTCGGAGTCCAAACTGAGCTAGAATTCCAAAATTTTTGGATTCTCCTCGGGTGACCGGTTGGGCCCAACCGGTTGGACCGGTTCACCAACCGGTTGGACCGGTTCACCCCAACCGGTCACCTGAGCGTTTCGTCCTGATTTTTCTCCTTTTGAGTTTTTGACGAAATGGGACTCTACCACTCCGATTTTTAGCCTTCTAAAGGACTTCTAAGCCTATTGGGAGGTGGTTTTGAGTTGTTTAACATTCATGGGACTTAATTACAGCCCTAGATTGTTTTTATGGTGAATTAATCTCAACCATTGGTTCATATGGTTGGTTAGTTATAAATAGAGGCTCATTCATCAGCATAGGGGACTTTTTGGCTTATTTGACACTTCATATTCATAAGAGAGAGAGGGACCACGAGTTTGAACACACCCATATCACTTGGAGGAGGCTTTCTACTGCAATTTCAAGGAGAACTAGAAGGGAACCAAGCCAAAGAGAAGGAAGAACGCAGCGAAGACCCTTGCTTCATTGTAAGTCTCCTTTGCTTTCTTTTACGATTCCGTCTTCTTCTACTCCATTCTCTGCATAATTATGGCTTAGAATTCATTTAGGAATCATATATACTCTATATTTTAGAGTGTATATGATTCAAAAATTATGAGAATGCATGTTAGTGGATTAGGATTGCGAATTGCTTGCTGTTAGGATATTCTCTCTTAAGGATAGAGGTACGTTTGCATGAAAAATTAGTTGATGTGTTTAGGCCGTTTTCTCTTCATGGTTCAATTATATGCATGATTTTAAGCATCTTTTGTATAGGAAACTTGCTGTGTAAGCCTCGTCTTCATGGGTGTATGGATGATTATGCTTTTCGAGGTATTATCGTCCTTAGAGGGTGAGGTTGTGCATAGGTGCTTTCTAGAGTGTGTTTAATTGCGCTGTGAGTTTCTTTGCATTCTTAGGTATATATTTTACGTAGGATATGTGAAGAAACCATTCATACGGAGTGATTTCTACGTAAAATTATCTCCAGATAGTTTTACTTAAGAAAACTCGTCGTAAGGATGCTTATTTCACATTCTTGCATAAAGTACTTATCTAAGGCATCATGGTAGATTTTCTTTTCATGTTTAGGATTATCATATGATATTTTCATCATGGTAATGCCTATTTAGCATGTTTTTGATAGTTTTTGTGCATGTTAGGGTGTTTAGAGCATATAGGAGCATATAGGATATTGTTTTTTTCTTTTGATTTTTGTTATTTGCATGAGTTTAGGTCATTGTATGCATATTTAGTATTCTGTCCAGATTTGAATTAGGTCTCCTAATGATTATTTGAGCATGAATATGAGTGATTTGAGCTTAATAATTGCCTTATAGAATACATAGGGTGATTAATTGATGATTTCTCGATGTTTCGGGATTATTTGCATGAGTGTTAGGTCATTATATGCATATTTAGTATTCTGTCCAGATTTGAATTAGGTCTCCTAATGATTATTTGAGCATGAATATGGTGGATTTGAGCTTAATAATTGCCCTATAGAATATATGGGGTGATTAATTGGTGTTTTCTCGATGTTTCGGGATAATTTGCATATGGTAAGTGGTTCATGGTAAGTTGTGTATGAATTGTTCTCTTCTCCCTCCCTCGGGTTATTGTCTTTACTTTGAATTAGAAGTCCTAAGTTTCCAACTCTCTCAAAATTCTGTTTTAATTAGAGTTCTATTTCTTTTAGAATTCTACTTTTCTTAAACTTCTTTTTTAATTAGAGTTCTATCTCTTTTAGAATTCTACTTTTCTAAAACTTCTTTTTGGATAAGAGTTCTATCTCTTTTCAAATTCTACCTTTTCTCAAATTCCTTTTTTGGAAATCCTTCTTTTTTTAAAAACTCTTCTTTTCTTTTAATGGAAACTTAGGGTTTATAGTTCATTGTAAAGGGAGTAACCCCTTCTCAATCGAACTACGTGGACTTTGATCCTTACGTCTTTGTATGTAAGGTACGTAGGCGTTCATTTGATGTTCAAGTCCGCCCTAGGATACTAAGTATCCTAGGTTTTCTTTTTCTTTCTTTTCTTTTCTCTTCTTACCCATTTGTCCATCACATATATCCTAGTGGATAGGATGGACCCATGCTTATACATTTATCCATCACATATTTGTTAGTGGATAGGATGGATTTGTTTGCTTGCTCATTTATCCATCACATATTTGCTAGTGGATAGGATGGATTTGTTTGTTCATTCTCTCTATCTCTCTACTGCTTTCCATATCTCTCGTATTTATTCATGGGTGTTTACATGCTTTATGGATGTTTATTGCTTTATGGATGTTCATGGATGAATGTGGATTATTTATGGATTATTCTTTGCATATGCATGGTGACTAATTAGGAAGTGATTGAAATAGCCCATATAAATTCAGAGACCCATTTTTGGGGCGATGTGGGTGCCTATAGGATGTTTCCTAGAACCTTCCCACATCGTAACTTAGTCTCCGAATCCTCTCTTGTTTTGATAGACCTGCTTTTCCTTGATCGGGGTCATGTGTTTGGTTTTCAAAGGTTTTATTTAAAACTGTTTTTATGGTTTTCCTCTTTTCCTAAAAATGAGGTGGCGACTCCTTGTTTGTTATGTTTTTGTGAACCTTTTAAAAACCAGATTTTTATTAATTTAAATCTCTACAAGTCTTTTTTTAAAAGAAGGGTCCTTCCTTCCTCCCCTGGATCGAAACCCGTGGTTCACACATACCATTGAAATGGAGAAATATATTCAAGTGATGAATATATTTAACCAAGTAAGTGACAAATGAACTGAGAAGTATACTCAAGTGATGAGTATACCATTGAAATGGAGAAATATATTCAAGTGATGAATATATTTAACCAAGTAAGTGACAAATGATCTGAGAAGTATGTTCAAGTGGTGAACATACCATTGAAATGGAGAAATATATCCAAGCGATGGATATATTTAATCAAGTAAGTGACAAATGATCTGAGAAGTATGTTCAAGTGGTGAACATACCATTGAAATGGAGAAATATATCCAAGCGATGGATATACTTAACCAAGTAAGTGACAAAAGGTCTAGAAATATGTTCAAGTGATGAACATACCATTGAAATGGAGAAATATATTCAAGTGATGAATATATTTAACCAAGTACGTGACAAATGAACTGAGAAGTATACTTAAGTGATGAGTATACCATTGAAATGGAGAAATATATTCAAGTGATGAATATATTTAACCAAGTAAGATAGAGAATGAACTGAGAAGTATGTTCAAGTGGTGAACACACCATTAAAATGGAGAAATATATTCAAGTGATGAATATATTTAACCAAGCAAGATAGAGAATGAGGATTTGAAACTAAGAAGCATATTCAAAGAGTGAATGCACTTTTGAAATGGAAGAATATATTCAAGTGATGAATATATTCAACCAAGTAAGATAGGGAATGAGGATTTGAAACTGAGAAGCATATTCAAAGGGTGAATACACTTTTGAAATGGAAGAATATATCCAAGTGATGAATATATTCAACCAAGTGGGATGGAAAATCAAGATTTGAAATGAGAGTATATGATCAATTTATCAAGATTGAACGAGCATGGTGTGAGGGGAAAGTGCCTTAACACATTGTCACTTGAGTTGGCATGGCACAGGGGAAATATATTCAACCCTTTTGATCATAAAATCAACTCAAAGAATTGATTTCAAGATGAAATTTGATTGATTTTAAGCTCAAAAAGTGTTGAATATCTCATTTGGAAGAAGGTTTGATTACGCGCCAAGGCGAGACAAAACGAGAAAGAGGAGTTAAAAGAGCAGGCTTAGGTGACCACCAGGCCTCGGGAGGCTTTTAGAATTCCATTGTGCTAGTTCAATCATGCTTGTCATGCAAAAAATAAGCTCAAAATAAGCTTCCTAAGGTCACAGAACCATATAGGGGTCAAATAGGGTCAAAAATAGGCAAAACTGGGCAAAATAAGAAAACGGCCTCGGGTGACCACCCAGGCCTAGGTGGTCACCCGAGCCCGAAGCGAGAATCCCACTTCAAATAGGAAACTCCCTATTTTGACGGGTTTTCTCCTTCCAGAACTTGGATTTGTGACCTTCTCCCTATAAAAACACATCCAAGAGGTTCCTAAACCTACTTGTATTCATTCATTAGAAATTATGGAGGCTCTAGACAAATTTTTGGGAGGGTTTTTGAGAGTTATGAGTGCTAAAGCAAAATCTGAGTTCAAGTGCTTTGGCTTGGATCCATTGCTCTCCTTGAGGCATGTGAAGCTTGAAACAAACCTCTTGACTGCTGCTACATATTTTTGGGATCCCCAAGTTCATGTATTCCGCTTCAACTATGAAGAACTGTGCCCAACCATGGAGGAGTTCTGTTAGGATTATGCCCTAGAGCCAATCATAGAGATGATTGTTTAGGGATTAGGAACAATCATTTGATTTCATTTATGTATGTCACATTTATTATTGATTTAATAAAAGGGCTTATTCTATTATGTTTATATGCATCATTTATATTTACATAATATGTCCATGGAGTTAGAGTTGAGAATATGGAATTACAAAGAGTTGTAATTTTGAGACTATAGATATATCTCTGTACTAAACTCCTAAAGCATTCCTAGTTGAAGGTTCACTATGATGGACAGTAATGAACCATAGGACTAGCACTTGTTAGGCTGACTCTATAGGAGGATAGCTAGTCTCAAGCTATTTGTGTGGAGACACTACAACCAACAAGTGGGTGCCTATTGCGAGAATAGGTACACTGAATGTGACCAAAGATATGAGATAAACTGAATGGAGTTTTATCCTGCCTGTCAATCAGTTTCTCATTGTTATAGTGGTACAAGTAATCCTTAGACCTGAGACACCATAGTTGCCTTATGCATGTAGCTTTAGAAGTTTGATAACACTAAGTGTAGATCCTATTCAGGGGTCTGCAAAGGTGTTCATTGGCCCTACTGCTATGTGTATGAAGGCATGTGAGTGATCAACAAGGGATCCATCACTCTTAGGAAAAAGAGAGAGAATGTCTCATATAGCATTCATAATATAACTCATTAAATCCATGGCCATGGTAGGATGAATATGAAAAGAGTTTCATGAGTTCATCAATGAGTTGATATTCATGAATGAGTATAAAGTAATTGAACTAGGGACTTGACAGACTTCCATGTCCTATTAGTTCAATTGGAGACATTGTGTTGAAGGAAGGATGCAATTGTAACCTATAAACTATAACAGAAGGGTTCTTTGTAAATGACTATTCACCTCATTAAGGACCACACCATAAGCCATATGCTAGGTGTTACTCATGGTTAGTAGAAGCCCTAATTGATATAAGTGAGTTATAATCAATTAGGGAATTGGAAGGAGTTCCAATTAGACCCTAAATGGAAAGAGTTCCATTGTGCACACCTCGTGCTATTCCTACTACTTAATGATGTGAACCCAATGGGTCACACACTGATCATGCAAGAAGGGCTTTAAAGTCTATGAGAGAAAGGGTTTTAGTGAATAAAGAATAGTTCTTTATAGGCCTATTTGTATTTGATACAAATAATAGGGGTTAATGTGCAATTAAGTGTAATTACACATAACCCTATTAGGGTTTCTTCCCCATGGCCAGCCCCCTTTAGTGGGCTGCCTATATAAGTCACACTTATGTGTGACATGGCATAATAGGCTTGCACAATAAACCCTAGCCGTCCAGCCCTTTGGAGGCTCTCTTCTCTCTCTCTCTCTTCTCCACCTCTAGCAACAACAAGGAAGAAGAAAGAAAAGGCTTGAAGCTCTAGCTAGGTGTGGATACCGTTGGAGGCAGCACACTTGGGCTGCTCATTCACAGCTGTCCGGAGTAGAAGCTTGGAGCAAAACGGAGAAGACAAAAATCCTGTAAGTGTTCTAACCCTCTTCGTAGTTAGGGTTTGATTTTGTGTTATGCATAGTTAGATTCATGGGATTGGGAATCGTAGGAAAAATTTTTTATATTCCGCACTTCTATTTTTCCCTCTTGTTCGATTCCCAACAAGTTCTGCACGTTGTATGGAGTTTCACCGGTAGGTCCTTTCATCCTCCCTACTCCTCGCCCAAGCTTTTTTACTTCTTTCTCCAACCTCCTTAGGATTCACCAACAATATGCCTCCACGTTTGTAAAAGACCATATGGTAGACTTGACGAAATTGGCAACCTCTTTCTTGGCCTATGATAGCAAAGGTATTCTGAAATTTACCTTTCTTATTAAGCACGCACTTACCTTTTGCCTTATTGGTCGTTTCCTTATTTCAACTGGTACTCCACATGTTCCCATACAAATTTGTGAGTTGATTCCTCTCCTTTCCAAGGGCCATAACCTGATTCCCATGGTACTAGCTGAAACCCTGAATAGCTTGGATGAAGTTAATGAGGACCCGAAAATTCCTCTAGGAGGTAGCCCCATTCTACTGCAGATGTGGTTGCTTGAAAGACTGAAATTCTTATCATCCATTGTCATTACACCGTACAAGCCCCAGCATTACTGTGTTCGCCGCATTGAGCTGCCTGGGAAATTTTCATTGAGGGATTGGTTAGGTTACTTCCAAACCCTTTCATGGAGGAATTTAAAGTGGTTTGTCCTCATATGGGGCTGCAGTGAACAGGTGCTTCTGCGCACTTTCGGATGTGCCATGGTGAGACTCATAGGACTGAGGTCTACTTCTTTCTATTAGCCTTTAAGGGTTCTTCGTCAGATGGGTGCCATGCAAACTATACCCACTTCCTTGCAAGGTGACTATCCTGTGGTGCCTGTGGGTCTTTCTGTAGTGACAAGCTGACACTAACCCAAGTTACGAACACTGATGGTCCATATATGATGAGCCTCGAGTACAAGGAATGGTTGAAGAATAATTTGGGTGAGAGAGAGACTACTCAAAGAGAAAGGATTTTTGGATTTATCAAGAATAATGAACTTGGACCTTGCAAAGAGGATATTATGGAAGCAGTGACAGCAGCTTATGAACATGACTTGAGGAAGAAAAGAAGACATGAAAGAGAAAAGAAGAAAGCTGAAAAGCGAGCGGCAAAGAAGCCCAAGAAAAACTGAAGACTCAATAGAATAGGATATTTATGGCATATTTATAGTTCTTTTACTTAATACCAATGAATTGCTATGTCAATCACTTTTAGTTTTGAATAAATTGCCAATAATAAATTAAATTTGGGATTTTGTTGTTTGATTTAGACCACACCCAAGGTAACTTTATGGGTTGCCTACGTATCTCCATGATTTTTTTCTTTTTTTTTTTTTTTTTTGTTTTTTTTTTGTTTTTGTTTTTGTTTTTTGTTTTTGTTTTTGTTTGTTTTTTTGTTGTTTTTTTTTTTTTTTTTTTTTTGAATGGACAATCAGGTCTTACATAGTTCTTATGCTTTAACTTTTGCCTAGGTCGCCCTTACGGGTTTTCAACCTAGCAGGCTTCAAACATGATATTTCTTCAATTGATCCAAATTAGTTGGACGAGCAAACTCAATTCCATCTAAATCCATGAGGCGAACAGCCCTTGCTGGCAATATCTCTTTGATAATGTATGGCCCACCCCAACTTGGCTTGAATTTCCCTCGCGGATCGAACACTGGAGCTCTGATTTCTTTCAGCACTACATCCCCTTTCTTTAGACCTCGATCTTTGACATGCTTGTTGAATGCTCTGGCAACTCTCCGCTGATACCCCTGCACATGATATAGCGCCCTTAAACGCCTTTCATCGAGTAAAGCTAACTCGTCATAACGGCTCTTAACCCAGTCTGGCTCTCTACGGCAACCCTTAGTGAAGGAACCTCCAATTCAACTGGCAACATGGCCTCCATTCCATAAACTAGGGAGTAAGGGGTAGCCCCTGTTGACAACCTTATTGATGTTTTGTAACCCCATAGAGCCAACAGTAACTTCTCATGCCAGTCTATGTGTGAGTCCGCAGTCTTCTGTAGTATCTTCTTGATGTTCTTATTAGCCGCTTCTACTGCTCCATTAGTTTAAGGACGGTATGGTGACGACAGATGGTGAACTATGCCGTACTTTTGCAAGAGCTCATGGGTTTCTTTCTCAAAGTGCTGCCATTGTCTGAGATAACTTCATGCGGTACCCCATATCGATAGATAATGCTGTGTTGTATGAACTGTGCTACCTTCTTTGAATTCAAGGTCTTGAAGGACGCTGCTTCCACCCACTTAGTGAAATAATCGATAGCAACCAGGATGTATTCATGCCCATTTGACGCCTTTGGCTTGATCTGTCCGATGATATCTATCCCCCATACTGCGAATGGCCATGGTGACGACATACTTGTTAAAGGCATAGAAGGCAAATGTTGTCCACTAGCGAACATTTGGCATTTATGGCACTTCTTGACATGCGCATGGCAATCTCTTTCCATAGTAGACCAATAATAGCCTAGCCTCATGATTTTCTTAGCCAACATATAGCCATTCATATGCGGAGCCCCTATCCCTTCATGGATTTCTTTAATCAGATGCTCGGCTTCCTCCTCGGTGACACACAACAGGTGGATCCCATCGTATGATCTCTGATATAGCTTTCCTCCACAAAGTACATAGTGACTTGCTAGCCATCTTAAGGTTTTTCTGTCAATGTGAGATGCTCCTTCTGGGTACTCCTTTTCTTCAATGAACTTCTTTATGTCATGGAACCATGGATGGCCATCATTCACTTCCCCTCCTCGGATTGCACAACAGTACATAGGCTTGTCTAGGCATTCTATCACCAACGGCTTCACATTTCCCTTTTCAGGTATCTCCACCATGGATGCGAGGGTTGCCAAGGCATCGGCAAACTGGTTTTTGTTCCTTGACAGGTAGTTAAACTCTATCTCTGAGAACTCCCTAGTTAGAGATTCTAGATAGGCATGGTAGGGCAACAGCTTCTCATCTCGAGTTTTCCATTCCCCTTTTATCTGATAAATGATTAGCGCCGAGTCCCCAAACACTTCCAATTCTTTGATCCCCAACTCAAGTGCAGCTTCCAATGCCAGGATACAGGCCTCATACTCAGCAATGTTGTTGGTAGCTTCAAACCCCAACTTGACCGCCAACGGTGTAAATGCCTCTTCAGGTGAAACCAGCAGGACTCCTATCCCATAACCTTTCTTATTGGTTGCTGTCACACCCCATTTTTGCACCACCTTACTAGGGCTCATCATTTCATGCATGTTTTTGTTTTGTTTTTGAGTCTAGTCACTTGCATTAGTTTTCTAGAGTCACAAGGACAATGGATATGAATTTTGGTTCAAATTAGAGTTGATCTTGAGGGATAATAAGAGCTTTTGTGACTTGAGGGGCATAATCGTCTTTTAAGTCCCACACTTTTCATTTGACCTTGGAATGATCTCCAAATTGTCAATTGGAGTTCATATGGATGCATATGAGGTATTTCTAGGTTCAATTTGGTAAGTCAATGGCTCGGGATTAAAATGGCTCGATGTGGTTCAAGTTGGTTAATTGACCCTTCCTTGGGTTAGCTCTAATTGACTCACAATTACCAACCAAATCTTTTCAAATTGACTTTCATTAGTCATCATTTTACCCTCAAAAGTGTTTCATGAAGTTCAATTTTGATATGGCCTGATGATGAGTTTAGTGTGGTTATTTACGGATTATCCTTGAAGAATTAGTGCGAATCACAGCATGAGATTTTTGGTTAAAATGAAAAGAAAATTATTTTATTAAATTAGCCATTTTTATCATGACACTAACACGTGTACGTATGTGATGAGTGTGTGTACACACATACGATACATGTGCATGCGTGTTAGCGGTCAGTCTCCCAATTTTTATAAAAGACAATTTCCTTTTCCTATTCAGATTAGAAGTCTTTTATCATTATAAAATACCTTTTGATTATTCTCCAAGGAAACCTAGTCCAGGAAGGAAAGGGAAACTCCACATTTCAGCTATAAATACTCTCTTAATGTCTTTAAACAAGGGAGGAGAAGAGGGTTTGGAGGGAGTGAAATTCGTCATAATTCAGCAGCAGATTTTCTGAAAACCAGCAGTCGTATTTTAATCATAACTTTTTCATCCGAAGTCAGAATTTGATGAAATTGGTCTTATTAGAAAGATAATTCAATTCTCTACAACTTTGTATTTCACAAGCTTTGTCCAAATCCAACGTTTTCATACCCAAAAACGCGATTGAAGTTGCTGCTGCTGCAAAGTGACGAGAATCACTTTTTCTTTTCTCTTGTTCTCTTTTTGTTTTCTATTTCTTTTCAAAGTTGAGTGAGTTTTGATCTCTTTGCTGTGATACCACTTTGACAAAGAGGAGGATTCGTGTTGGTTTGATTCACTCTAAAGACCTGAGGAGCCACGAACAATTGCATACAGCAGCAAGGAAGGCCCTTCCTAAGGTATTCTCCTTCTCTATTCAAGCTTAAACTAGGTTTTCATATAGGTTAGGCCTATTGCATGTTAAAGGTAACTTTTTTATCATGTATTAACACTCTAGCTAGTTAATATACATGGAATATCTATTTTTTATCTACTGTTTAGCATGCTTTAGGGCTGTCCTTTAGGTTTTTAATGCATAGTTATGATTCGTGTGCTCCTATTGTCCTTGTGTTAGGATTAGTGTCATTGCATGTTAGAGTTAGGATTTTCATCATGTTATATTGCTTTAGTTAGTTAATATGCATGATTTAATTTCTGTTTAGTTTGGTTTTAGCATGATTAAAGTATGTTTTGTATGTTTTTAAGCATATTTGTGAGTTTAGGGTTTTAGAGTCATTGTTTCGTGTTTGTTTTCATATAGCATGATAAAATAGACTTTTTTATTGGTTTTTCTTCGTGTTTGCTGTATATGTTTTTCATATGGAGTAAACATGATAGTTTTGCATGCATGTTAGTATGTTTTAGGGTTTTTATGCATGATATGGTTCTAGGAATATGTTAGGACTTATTATTGTTCGCTGTTTTTGCTATTGGCATGCTTAGTGGATGATTTTAGGTCATAATACTATTTTGTCCAGATTTGCATGTTAGTGTTTTTGCATGGTTTTGAGCACTTGTAAGGGTGCAAATAGGTGTGGTATTTGTCCCATGGCAAATAGGGCTGCTTATGTCTGAAATGGCTAAATGCTTGGAGCTAATTGCGCTTAGGTAAGTGGGTGTGAAGGTGCCCCAATTCACCTTTCTTCTTAACTCATTCTCTTCTCCCTATCTAGGGTTAATTTTTAATACAAGTCCTATGGTTTAATTAGAGGTTTCCTTAACCAACAAAATTCTGGTTTTTATTAAAGTTTCCATTTTGTGGATTTCTTTCCTAAAATCAAACTTTCTATCATATTCAACTCTTTTGATCAAATAAGGAAACCTAGGGTTTTTACCATAGGTTTGTATTAGGTCTTAACCCTAATTCTAATCGAACTACGTGGACTTTGATCCATGTATTTCGTTGCATGGTACGTAGGTGCTCTTCGTGAGGCTCAAGTCCGTTCTAGGATCCAAGCATCCTAGGTTTATTTATGTTTTCTTTTCTTCTTTTTATTTTCTATTTTTATTTGCTTATTATGCATGGATGGATGAATGAAATATATGATATGCATGCAATTCTTGTGATGATATACTTGCTGATTTTTGTATGGAAAGACTTTAATTTAGCCCAAATGAACTGAGAGACCGAAAGGGTGACATGGGTGCCTATAGGCTTTGCCTAGAACCTTCCCATGTCATAACTTAGCCTCCGAATCCCCGATTTCTTTGGTTTTCAAAAGATTGGTTTTTGCCTTTCCTTTTTTTATGGAGTCATTCAAATTGTTTTCCTAAAACAACCTGATTTTTAGGGTTTTCCTTGTTTCCTTTAAAAAATAAGGTGGCGACTCCTTTCCTTTTTCTTTTTCAAACCCACTTTCTTTTCAATCCCTCGTGGGCCCAATTTCCGGGGTTCACAGTTTGGCGACTCCACTGGGGATTTGTGGGCTAGACTCTATAAAGTTTAATTGGGTTAGGTTAATTTCTTATGTTTAATTAAAATCAATCACATTGCATCCGCTTGATTGTGTGCTTTCATTTATTGCATTGTGTGCGCAAACTCTTGCATGTTAGGATCGATGTCCCTCGATGTATCCTTGCCAACGATCGGCCTAGTCTCAACCTTGGTTTTCCTGATTCCATGTGTTGGGGCGAAAGCTATCAACCTCTCTTGCCTAGTACCCTTGGGCTTGCCCTTGGGTATATTAAATGAGTTAATCACGTACTGCTGGACCCACGCGGCGTTCCTGATGCCACATGTGGTTAGGTATAAGGATTGCTCAAGCAAGTGAAGGACCCTAGCCTACCCTTATCATTAGTCCATATAGACAGACTTGTAGGACACTACGGTCTCACCTTTATGCACCCACAATTGTTTGTAATGATGCTATGCTGTGTTTGTGGTGTGAGGCTTCATATCTTATGCCCTTAATATAGACCTTTAAACCCTAGCATTCGTTAAGGCCATGGGTTAGGAGGAATAAATTAAGGAAATAGGATGTAAAGCTATGTTTGTGATGTGCTAGTCCTAGGGGATTAATTAAACCTAGTTGAAGGACTCTATGCCCTATTCTTTAAAACATACCCTTAATCCATGATCCCTGTAAAGGTAATTGGATAAAAGGAATGAATTAATTGAACATGGTGTAGAGACCGAGTTCATTAAGGAAAATATGGAGGTTTAGGACAAGTCCTTAGGCTAAAGGTTAAAACTTTTCTATCCATAGACGTGCTGGCTTGGATCCGCAATCCACAAGGGCGTCTAGTGAGTGTTGAGTCTACCCATCAGACAGACATGGCCGACGAAAGAACTAGTGAGGGGCACTTTGACCTTGAGGCTTGCCTGAAAGCCATCGTGGCCAAGCTTGACCATACCGCCGAGACATCCGATACCGCATTGAAAATGGCTCAAGAGAACCAACAGAAGATGGCGGATCTTGAACAAAATGGCTCTAAGGCCCATTCCTCGGGTATACCTCATGGGGCTGGCACCGAAGAGGGACCTCAATCCAATGAGAACACCAAGACAAGGGGGGAAAGTAGCTCGAAACCTGAGGTCACCGACCTAGAAGGGGAAGCCAAGGGGAAAGGTTCTAGCAGTGATTCCGTGTTAGCTAGCAAGGTAGAAGCATTGGAGAGAACTATAAAAGGGATTCGCAGGGCTGATGACATGGTCGATGTGCGGACTCTATCCCTGTTTCCAACGGCTCGTATTCCACTACAATTCAAGATGCCGGAGTTAGAAAAGTTCGATGGGATGGGTTGCCCTAAGACTCATTTGAAGATGTACGTGCGAGCTATGCACCCTCGAGGGGCTACTGACGAGCTTTTAGCTCAAATGTTCCATGAAACCTTGGCCACTTCTGCTTTGAAATGGTTCTTATCCTTGGATGAGAATAGAACCCGGACTTGGGAAGACATATGCAATGAGTTTTCAGAGCACTACAAGTATAACACAGAGGTGGACGTTACTCGAAGGGACCTAGAAACTACCAAGCAAGGGGCTCATAAAACTTTCTCCGCTTACATTACAAGGTGGAGACAAAAGGCGTCGAGAATGACGGATAGGCCGAATGAGGAGGACCAAATTCAGTTAGTGGTTAAGAACCTGCTGCCCGTGTATCACAAGCACCTATTTGCCCACTATTTCCCAAATTTCAAAGCTCTCATTGGGGCTGGCACGCAGGTTGAAGATGCTATCAATGATGGGACAATCAAGACTGAGGAAGTGAGGAGTCGCAAGACAAACTTTACTGGGAAGAACAATGCCGAGGTCAACACCATAACTCAACCAATCCAACCCTTTTCTCTCAATGATGTCAACCCACCTCGCCAGTTCACTGACCTATTCATGCCACTCGAAAGAGTCCTTGAAAAGCTCATAAGTCGTGACCTATTGAAGCCACTCGACCCAAGACCTCCACCAAATCCCTTACCCAAGAGCTACAATGAGAATGAGTACTGCAAGTACCATCAATCCAAAGGCCATGCCACCAATCGCTGTATTCGCCTTCGCCACCAAGTCCAAGACCTCATTGACAAGCAAGTCATTTCACCACCAACCCGTCCAAATGTCACCCGTAATCCTCTCCCATCACACAACAACACACCCCCACCTAACACCATAAATGCCATTGGGGTTGAATCCTCTCGCCCTCGCCATCCCATAAGACAATACACTCCGCTCCCCATGACCTTAACCTGTCTCTTCACCATTTGCCGCAATAACAGCCTTATCATGCCACTTCCACCAAAGCCAAGACCATCAACCCCTCACCAATATTGCCAATACCATCGTGCACCCGGCCATGACACCGAGGCTTGTTCTATACTAAAGAAGATCATCCAAGACCTCATTGACCAAAAGGTTTCGTTGTTGCCAAAGAAATCTATCCAACAAGAGCTGAAAGAAAGATATGAAGCAGGGGATCCTCATGTTGGCTTATTAGGTGAAGCGTCGGGGAAATATGATTACTATGTGCTGTACTCAAGCCCAAGTCCGATATCAGATGAGCCGATAGTCCCTTCAGGTTGGGATGGCTTGCCGACAGAGATGGAGAGCATTGACATGATAGAATGGGATGACTTAATGAATGACTCCGAGGAAGTCCATGACATATGGGCTAGCGATGATGAGTTGGACCATATAACCAGAGGGGGTCGTCATTTCAAGCCTCCCCTCCTAGAATCTGAAAATCCGTTGGAAGATTTGGAAGGGCAGAGGCGTCCTAGCTTGCAAGAAGAAGAGGATGAAGTGCTTAGGCAGCTGAAGAAGACCAATGCCAACATTACTATTTGGGGCTTGCTCATGGCCTCGCATAAGCACAGACAGACCGTGTTGAAACTGTTGAATCAGATACAAGTGCCTGTTGACACATCCCCCGAGGGATTGGTACATTTGGTGAATCCAACTCCCAAGAACTCAACCATCGTGTTCACCAATGTAGACCTACCTAAAAGCGGGCCGAGCCATTATCAAGCTCTCTATGTGACCGTTGACACTATGGGGAAGAGGGTTCCCACCGTTCTTATCGACAATGGGTCCGCACTGAATGTATGTCCTCTCCGAACTGCCACTGTTTTGGGTTTGGGACCCACTGATTTCACGCCATCTGGGCAGACCGTAAGAGCTTATGACAACACCCGCCGAGAAGTAATAGGGGTAGTTACTTTGCCTCTTATCATGGGACCCACTGAATTTAGGGAGGAATTCCAAGTGTTGGATGTGCCGTCATGTTTCAACTTGCTGTTGGGCCGACCTTGGATCCATCCTGCTGGGGCTGTGCCATCTTCACTCCATCAAAAGGTGAAGTTTCCTTACGAAGGGGCCATAGTAACACTTCAAGGGGACTATGAATTGAAACTCGCAGGTGTGCCTATATGTGAGATACAACCCGAATCAGCAGCGATACCGCTATCTGGGTTTGACTATGTCCAATGCATTGAAAAAGAGCTCGAAAAGGGTGAATTAATACCCTTGGACTTTTGTCCCCATGGCAACTTGCATGTTGGTGAAATCATGAGAAGAATGAGTTTCTTTCCAGGCATGGGGCTAGGGCGTCGCCAACAAGGGATCCCTACGTCTATTCAAAGCCGTGTCACCTCATACACCTTCGGGCTAGGATATGAGCCCTCCAGAAATGATTATGTGGAAATGCTGAAGAGGAATAAAGAGAAAGTAAGAGCCAAAGCTGAGGGAAGGGTGCCAGACCTGAGGATCTCGCCATATCGACCTACTTTGAATGGTTACTTCGTCAAAGAAGGGGATGATTTTCTATATTGCGGGTTTCCAGAACCCACCTTTGACCAAGCTACCAAGATCCGAGTTCCGGGTTTTGAAATCTTCTTCACCGAATGGTATCCAATCACAGCTGAAATGGTGGATGATGAAGCCATCAATAATGAGTTCTGGGAAAAGAAAGAGGAAGACTGGGCAGAGAACCTCGACGCAGGGGCTATGACTGAAATGTTCCAAGATATGATCCTCATCGTGGAAGACTCGACCATTGAAGAACTCCAGGGTTCATCCATTAGCCATGCTACCGTGCCATTCCTGAATTGGTACCTTGAATGTGGTGTCATTGCGGAGATCCATGAAGAAGAAGACCTTGGCCTACCTGATAGCAGCTTGTAGGTGTCTTAGTTTAGTAATATTTCCCTAATTCAATAAGATGTATCTACTTTACTCACTTTGTGGAGTCATAGTATTGATACAGATTTGTTTGTTTTCCTTCCTTCTTTTGTGTGTCATTCCCATTATTCCTAGTCAATAAAGTGTGCTTTCTTTCTCTATATATGCAGTGTCTCTTTTCTCTCCTCTATGGATATTTATGGCATGGATATAGATCCTAGGAACGATGTCCCCCCGGAGCTCGTTGAGCAAAGGAAAAGGGGCGTCACCGAACCTAATATGGATGAATTGGAATCAATCAACTTAGGGACGAATGAATTGCCAAGAATAGTTAAAATTGGGAAAACCCTCTCCCCCGTTGAAAAAGAAAAGATGATCTCCCTCTTGAAAGCCAACATTATGGCTTTTGCATAGGTCTTATGAAGACATGCCTGGCATTGACCCCGATATTGTGCAACACTATATCCCCACCAATTCCCTAAAGAAGCCGGTAAAGCAGAAACTCAGAAGATTAAAACCAGAATGGGCCCTAAAAGTAAAAGAAGAGGTAACTAAACAACTAGACGCGGGTTTCCTTCAAGTTGTGGAGTACCCCGAGTGGTTGTCGAATATAGTGCCTGTGCCTAAAAAAGATGGGAAAGTGAGGATGTGTGTCGATTTCCGAGATCTCAACGCCGCGAGCCCTAAGGATGACTTTCCTTTACCCCATATCGACGTGTTGGTGGATAGTACAGTGGGACATGCACTCCTCTCCTTCATGGACGGATTCTCCGGGTATAACCAGATAAAGATGGCGCCTCAAGACATGGAGAAAACAGCCTTTATCACGCAATGGGGAACGTACTGTTACAAGGTAATGCCTTTTGGCTTAAGAAACGCTGGGGCTACTTACCAAAGAGCAGCTACGACCCTATTGCATGATATGATCCATAAGGAAGTCGAGGTTTACGTCGATGATATGATCGTGAAGTCCGTGGATAGGGAAGGGCATTTCAAGGCACTAGAGAAATTCTTAGAGCGAGCAAAAAAGTACAATCTCCGTCTCAACCCACAGAAGTGTGCTTTCGGCGTCACTGCAGGCAAGCTATTGGGGTTTATGATCACTCAGAGAGGTATCGAAGTGGACCCAGGGAAGATAAAAGCTATTGTGGAGATGGAGCCGCCTAGCACTGAGAAGCAGATCCGGGGTTTTCTGGGAAGAGTTCAATACATAAGCCGATTCATTGCCAACTTAACCATGGTTTGCGAACCAATCTTCAAATTGCTTAAGAAAGGTGTGCCAAAAGTATGGAACGAAGAATGCCAAGAGGCCTTTGAGACCATTAAGAGATACTTGAGCAATCCTCCAATCTTAGTTCCCCCACGGCAAGGTGCGCCACTTTTGTTATACTTAACGGTCACCGAAACCGCGACGGGAGCTTTGTTAGCTCAATATCTCGAAGGGTCTACAAAGGAGAATGCCATCTACTACCTAAGCAAGAAAATGACAGACTATGAAGTGAAGTACAATGCAATTGAAAAGGCTTGTGTAGCACTAGTATGGGCGACGCAGAAACTCCGGCACTACATGATGTCCTTCGAAGTGTTCTTGATAAGTCGCATGGACCCGTTGAAGTACCTGGTAGAAAGGCCAGTATTGTCATTCAGAACTGCTCGATGGTCAATTCTCCTCAACGAATTCGACATCAAGTACGTAAATCAGAAGTCTATCAAGGGGAGCGTCATCGCAGACTACCTAGCCAGCTGTCCTGCGTCATCATCTGCTCCATTCAACGATCAGTTCCCAGACGAGGACGTGCTAGAGATTGGCAGAAAAATTTGGAGAGTATACTTCGATGGGGCAGCCAATAAGAAAGGTTATGGGATAGGAGTCCTGCTGCTCTCACCCGAAGAGGCAGTTATACCGTTAGCGGTCAAGTTGGGGTTCGAAGCCACCAACAACATTGCTGAATATGAGGCCTGTATCCTAGCATTGGAAGCGGCACTTGAATTGGGGATCAAAGAATTGGAAGTGTTCGGGGACTCGGCGCTAATCATTTGTCAGATAAAAGGGGAATGGAAAACTCGAGATGAGAAATTGTTGCCTTACCATGCCTATCTGGAAGCTCTAACCAAGGAGTTCTCAGAGATAGAGTTCAACTACCTTTCAAGAAACAAGAACCAGTTCGCCGATGCCTTGGCGACCCTAGCATCCATGGTGGAGATACCTGAAAGGGGAAATGTGAAGCCGTTGGTGATAGAATGCCGAGACAAGCCTGTGTACTGTTGTGCAATCCGAGGAGGAGAGGTAAATGATGGCCGTCCGTGGTTCCATGACATAAAGAAGTTCATTGAAGAAAGGGAATACCCAGAAGGAGCATCTCGTATCGATAGAAAAACCCTAAGGCGGTTGGCGAGTCACTATGTACTTTGTGGAGGAAAGCTATATCGGAGATCATACGACGGGATCCACCTGCTGTGTGTCACCGAGGAGGAAGCCGAGCATCTGATTAAAGAAATCCATGAAGGGACAGGGGCTCCGCATATGAATGGCTATATGTTAGCTAAGAAAATCATGAGGTTAGGCTATTATTGGTCCACCATGGAAAGAGACTGCCACGCACATGTCAAGAAGTGCCACAAATGCCAACTGTTCGCCAGTGGACAACATTTGCCTTCTATGCCTTTAACGAGTATGTCATCACCTTGGCCATTCGCGGTGTGGGGGATAGATATCATCGGACAGATCAAGCCAAAGGCATCAAATGGGCATGAATACATCCTGGTTGCCATCGACTACTTCACTAAGTGGGTGGAAGCAGCGTCCTTCAAGACCTTGAATTCCAAGAAGGTAGCACAGTTCATACAGCACAGCATCATCTATCGATATGGGGTACCGCATGAAGTTATCTCAGACAATGGCCAGCACTTTCAGAAAGAAACCCATGAGCTCTTGCAAAAGTACGGCATAGTTCACCATCTGTCATCACCATACCGTCCTCAGACTAATGGAGCGGTAGAAGCAGCTAACAAGAACATCAAGAAGATACTACAGAAGACTGCGGACTCGCACACAGACTGGCATGAGAAGTTGCCATTGGCTTTATGGGGTTACAGAACATCAATAAGGTCGTCAACAGGGGCTACCCCTTATTCTCTAGTTTATGGAATGGAGGCCGTGTTGCCAGTTGAATTAGAGGTTCCTTCACTAAGGGTTGCCGTGGAGAGCCAGATAACAGAAGTGGACTGGGTTAAGAGCCGCTATGATGAGTTAGCTTTGCTGGATGAAAGGCGTTTAAGGGCGCTGTATCATGTTCAGGGGTATCAACGGAGAGTTGCCAGAGCATTCAACAAGCATGTCAAAGATCGAGGTCTAAAGAAAGGGGATGTAGTGCTGAAAGAAATCAGAGCTCCAGTGTTCGATCCGCGGGGAAAATTCAAGCCAAGTTGGGGTGGGCCATACATTATCAAAGAGATATTGCCAGCAGGGGCTGTTCGCCTCAAGGATTTAGATGGAATTGAGTTCGCTCGTCCAACTAATTTGGATCAATTGAAGAAATATCATGTTTGAAGCCTGCTAGGTTGAAAACCCGTAAGGGCGGCCTAGGCAAAAGTTAGGGCATAAGAACTACGTAAGACCTGATTCTCCATTCAAAAACAAAAAAACAAAAAAACAAAAAAAAAAACAAAAAAAAAAGAAGAAAAAAAAACCATGGAGATACGTAGGCAACCCATAAAGTTACCTTGGGTGCGGTCTAAATCAAACAAGAAAATCCCAAGTTTGATTTATTATTGGCAATTTATTCAAAACTAAAATTGATTGACATAGCAATTGATTGGTATTAAGTAAAAGAACTATAAATATGCCATAAATATCTTATTCTATTGAGTCTTCAGTTTTTCTTGGGCTTCTTTGCAGTTCGCTCCTCAGCTTTCTTCTTCTCTCTTTCATGTCTTCTTTTCTTCCTCAAGTCATGTTCATAAGCTGTTGTCACTGCTTCCATAATATCTTCTCTGCAAGATCCAAGTTCGTTGTTCTTGATAAGTCCAAAAATCCTTTCTCTTCGAGTAGTCTCTCTCTCACCTAAATTGCTTTTCAACCATTCCTTATACTCGGGGCTCATCATATATGGACCATCAGTATTCGTAACTTGGGTTAGTATCAACTTGCTAGGCCATCGGTCCTTCGCCCAAGTCACTACAGAAAGACCCGCGGGCACCACAGGATAGTCACCTTTCAAGGAAGTGGGTATGGTTTGCATGGCGCCCATCTGACGAAGAACCCTTGAAGGCCAATAGAAGGAAGTAGACCTCAGTCCTATGAGTCTCACCATGGCGCATCCAGAAGTCCGCAGAAGCACCTGGTCACTGCAGCCCCATATGAATACAAACCACTTGACACTCCTCCAAGAAAGGGTTTGGTAGTAACCTAGCCAATCTCTCAATGAAAATTGCCCAGGTAATTCAATGCGGCGAAGGCAGTAATGCTGGGGCTTGTATGGTGTAATGGCAACTGGTGACAAGAAATTCAGTCTTTCAAGCAACCACATCTGCAGTAGAATGGGGCTACCTCCTAAAGGAACCTTTGGGTCCTCATGAGTTTTATCCAAACCATTCAGGGTTTCAGCTAGCACCATGGGAATCAAGTTATGGCCCTTGGCAAGGAGAGGAATCAAGTCACAGATTTGAACGGGAACATGTGGAGTACCAGTGGAAATAAGAAAACGACCAATGAGGCAAAAGGCAAGTGCATGCTTAATAGGAAAGGTAAAATTCAGAATACCTTTACTATCACAAGCTAAAAAAGAGGTTGCCAATTTCATCAAGTCTACCATATGGTCCTTTACAAACGTAGAGGCATATTGTGAGTGAATCCCAAGTAGATTGGAGAAAGAAGTAAGAAAGCTTGGGCGAGGAGTAGGGAGAATGAAAGGACCTACCGTTGAAACTCCATACAATGCACAGAATTCCTCCATGGTTGGGCACAGTTCTTCATAGTTGAAGCGGAACACATGAACTTGAGGATCCCAAAAATATGTAGCAGCAGTCAAGAGGTTCGTTTCAAGCCTCACATGCCTCAAGGAGAGCAATGGATCCAAGCCAAAGCACTTGAACTCAGATTTTGCTTCAGCACTCATAACTCTCAAAAACCCTCCTAAAAATTTGTCTAGAGCCTCCATAACTTCTAATGAATGAATACAAGTAGGTTTAGGAACCTCTTGGATGTGTTTTTATAGGGAAAAGGTCACAAATCCAAGTTCAAATAGGAAAAAACCCATCAGAATAGGAAGTTTCCTATTCAAAGTGGGATTTCCGCTTCGGGCTCGGGTAACCACCCAGGCCTGGGCGGCTAGCCTCCCGAGGCCTGGTGGTCACCCAAGCCACCTTTGTTTTGGCTTTCTCCCTCGCTTTGTCTCGCCTTGACGCGTGATCAAACCTCCTTCCAAATGAGATATTCAACACTTTTTGAGCTTAAAATCAATCAAATTCCATCTTGAAATCAATTCCTTGAATTGATTTTATGTTCAAAAGGGTTGAATATATTTCCCCTGTGTCATGCCAACTCAAGTGACAATGTGTTAAGTCACTTTCCTCTTGCACCATGCCTGTTCAATCTTGATAAATTGATCATATATCCTCATTTCAAATCTTGATTTTTCATCCCACTTGGTTGAATATACTCATCATTTGAATATATTCTTCCATTTCAAAAGTGTATTCACTCTTTGAATATGCTTCTCAGTTTCAAATTCTCATTCCCTATCCTACTTGGTTGAATATATTCATCACTTGAATATATTTTTCCATTTCAAAAGTGTATTCACCCTTTGAATATGCTTCTCAGTTTCAAATTCTCATTTTCTATCATACTTGGTTGAATATATTCATCACTTGAATATATTCTTCCATTTCAAAAGCATGTTCACCCATTGAATATGCTTCCTAGTTTCAGATCCTCATTATCACTTACTTGGTTAAATATATTCATCACTTGAATATATTTCTCCATTTCAATGGTATGTTCATCACTTGAACATACTTCTCAGATATTTTGTCACTTACTTGGTTAAGTATATCCACCACTTGGGTATATTTTTTTTTTTTCTTTCCATTTCAATGGTATACTCATCACTTGAGTATACTTCTCAGATATTTTGCCACTTACTTGGTTAAGTATATCCATCGCTTGGGTATATTTCTCCATTTCAATGGTATGTTCATCACTTGAACATACTTCTCAGATTATTTGTCACTTACTTAGTTAAATATATTCATGACTAGAATATATTTATCCATTTCAATGGTGTACTCATCACTTGAGTACACTTCTCAGATTATTCTCTATCTTACTTGCTTAAGTATATCCATCGCTTGGATATATTTCTCTATGGTATGTTTATCACTTAAACATACTTGTCACTTACTTGGTTAAGTATATCCATCACTTGGATATATTTCTCTATTTCAATGGTATGTTTATCACTCAAACATACTTGTCACTTACTTGGTTAAGTATATTCGTGACTAGAATATATTTCTCCATTTCAATGGTGTACTCATCACTTGAGTACACTTCTCAGATTATTCTTATCTTACTTGGTTAAATATATCCGTCGTTTGGATATATTTCTCCATTTCAATGGTATGTTCATCACTTGAGTGTACTTCTCAGCTTACTTGGTTAAATATATCCATCACTTGGATACATTTCTCCATTTCAAAAGTATGTTCATCACTTGAACGTACTTCTCAGTCTTTTTCAATCATTAAGTATACTCATCACTTGAGTATATTTCTCAGCATCTTTTTCATCACTTGGTTAAATATGTTCGTGACTTGAATATATTTCTCCATTTCAAAAGTACACTCATCACTTGAATACACCTCTCAGATTATTCTTATCCTACTTGGTTAAAGATATCCATCGCTTGGATATATTTCTCCATTTCAATGGTATGCTCACCACTTGAGTATACTTCTCAGATTTCATTCTCAGATTACTTGGTTAAATATATTCGTGACCTGAATATATTTCTCCATTTCAGTGGTATACTCATCATTTGAGTATACTTCTCAGATTTTTTGTCACTCACTTGGTTAAATATATTCGTGACCTGAATATACTTCTCTATTTCCAAGGTACGTTCATCACTTGAACGTACTTCTCAGATCTCATTCTCATCACTTGGTTAAATATATTCGTGACTAGAATATATTTCTCTATTTCAAAAGTATGTTCATTTGCAGTGGCTTGAATATGCTTCTCTTGACAATCATCAACCCCCAGTGGTTTAAGTATACTCATGACTTGAGTACACTTCCTTATTTCAGTCTCAGGTTTTCAACCTCCCATCATTGTTTGGTTACAGTGTGTGATTTCTCCAGGCTTTTTGGCCAAAAATGGGTTGTTCTTTATCATTGGTTCACAAGTGTAACTTGTTCGCCAATGAGGGGCTTCTGTCACACCCCATTTTTGCACCACCTTACTAGGGCTCATCATTTCATGCATGTTTTTGTTTTGTTTTTGAGTCTAGTCACTTGCATTAGTTTTCTAGAATCACAAGGACAATGGATATGAATTTTGGTTCAAATTGGAGTTGATCTTGAGGGATAATAAGAGCTTTTGTGACTTGAGGGGCATAATCGTCTTTTAAGTCCCACACTTTTCATTTGACCTTGGAATGATCTCCAAATTGTCAATTGGAGTTCATATGGATGCATATGAGGTATTTCTAGGTTCAATTTGGTAAGTCAATGGCTCGGGATTAAAATGGCTCGATGTGGTTCAAGTTGGTTAATTGACCCTTCCTTGGGTTAGCTCTAATTGACTCACAATTACCAACCAAATCTTTTCAAATTGACTTTCATTAGTCATCATTTTACCCTCAAAAGTGTTTCATGAAGTTCAATTTTGATATGGCCTGATGATGAGTTTAGTGTGGTTATTTACGGATTATCCTTGAAGAATTAGTGCGAATCACAGCATGAGATTTTTGGTTAAAATGAAAAGAAAATTATTTTATTAAATTAGCCATTTTTATCATGACACTAACACGTGTACGTATGTGATGAGTGTGTGTACGCACATACGATACATGTGCATGCGTGTTAGCGGTCAGTCTCCCAATTTTTATAAAAGACAATTTCCTTTTCCTATTCAGATTAGAAGTCTTTTATCATTATAAAATACCTTTTGATTATTCTCCAAAGAAACCTAGTCCAGGAAGGAAAGGGAAACTCCACATTTCAGCTATAAATACTCTCTTAATGTCTTTAAACAAGGGAGGAGAAGAGGGTTTGGAGGGAGTGAAATTCGTCATAATTCAGCAGCAGATTTTCTGAAAACCAGTAGTCGTATTTTAATCATAACTTTTTCATCCGAAGTCAGAATTTGATGAAATTGGTCTTGTTAGAAAGATAATTCAATTCTCTACAACTTTGTATTTCACAAGCTTTGTCCAAATCCAACGTTTTCATACCCAAAAATGCGATTGAAGTTGCTGCTGCTGCAAAGTGACGAGAATCACTTTTTCTTTTCTCTTGTTCTCTTTTTGTTTTCTATTTCTTTTCAAAGTTGAGTGAGTTTTGATCTCTTTGCTGTGATACCACTTTGACAAAGAGGAGGATTCGTGTTGGTTTGATTCACTCTAAAGACCTGAGGAGCCACGAACAATTGCATACAGCAGCAAGGAAGGCCCTTCCTAAGGTATTCTCCTTCTCTATTCAAGCTTAAACTAGGTTTTCATATGGGTTAGGCCTATTGCATGTTAAAGGTAACTTTTTTATCATGTATTAACACTCTAGCTAGTTAATATACATGGAATATCTATTTTTTATCTACTGTTTAGCATGCTTTAGGGCTGTCCTTTAGGTTTTTAATGCATAGTTATGATTCGTGTGCTCCTATTGTCCTTGTGTTAGGATTAGTGTCATTGCATGTTAGAGTTAGGATTTTCATCATGTTATATTGCTTTAGTTAGTTAATATGCATGATTTAATTTCTGTTTAGTTTGGTTTTAGCATGATTAAAGTATGTTTTGTATGTTTTTAAGCATATTTGTGAGTTTAGGGTTTTAGAGTCATTGTTTCGTGTTTGTTTTCATATAGCATGATAAAGTAGACTTTTTTATTGGTTTTTCTTCGTGTTTGCTGTATATGTTTTTCATATGGAGTAAACATGATAGTTTTGCATGCATGTTAGTATGTTTTAGGGTTTTTATGCATGATATGGTTCTAGGAATATGTTAGGACTTATTATTGTTCGCTGTTTTTGCTATTGGCATGCTTAGTGGATGATTTTAGGTCATAATACTATTCTGTCCAGATTTGCATGTTAGTGTTTTTGCATGGTTTTGAGCACTTGTAAGGGTGCAAATAGGTGTGGTATTTGTCCCATGGCAAATAGGGCTGCTTATGTCTGAAATGGCTAAATGCTTGGAGCTAATTGCCCTTAGGTAAGTGGGTGTGAAGGTGCCCCAATTCACCTTTCTTCTTAACTCATTCTCTTCTCCCTATCTAGGGTTAATTTTTAATACAAGTCCTATGGTTTAATTAGAGGTTTCCTTAACCAACAAAATTCTGGTTTTTATTAAAGTTTCCATTTTGTGGATTTCTTTCCTAAAATCAAACTTTCTATCATATTCAACTCTTTTGATCAAATAAGGAAACCTAGGGTTTTTACCATAGGTTTGTATTAGGTCTTAACCCTAATTCTAATCGAACTACGTGGACTTTGATCCATGTATTTCGTTGCATAGTACGTAGGTGCTCTTCGTGAGGCTCAAGTCCGTTCTAGGATCCAAGCATCCTAGGTTTATTTATGTTTTCTTTTCTTCTTTTTATTTTCTGTTTTTATTTGCTTATTATGCATGGATGGATGAATGAAATATATGATATGCATGCAATTCTTGTGATGATATACTTGCTGATTTTTGTATAGAAAGACTTTAATTTAGCCCAAATGAACTGAGAGACCGAAAGGGTGACATGGGTGCCTATAGGCTTTGCCTAGAACCTTCCCATGTCATAACTTAGCCTCCGAATCCCCGATTTCTTTGGTTTTCAAAAGATTGGTTTTTGCCTTTCCTTTTTTTATGGAGTCATTCAAATTGTTTTCCTAAAACAACCTGATTTTTAGGGTTTTCCTTGTTTCCTTTAAAAAATAAGGTGGCGACTCCTTTCCTTTTTCTTTTTCAAACCCACTTTCTTTTCAATCCCTCGTGGGCCCAATTTCCGGGGTTCACAGCTGCCCCATCGAAGTATATTCTCCAAGTTTTTCTACCAATCTCTAGCACGTCCTCGTCTGGGAATTGATCCTTGAATGGAGCGGACGATGATACAGGACAACTAGCTAGGTAGTCTGCGATGATGCTCCCCTTGATAGACTTTTGATTTACATACTTGATGTCAAATTCGTTGAGGAGAATTGACCATCGAGCAGTTCTGTATGACAATACTGGCCTCTCTATCAGGTACTTCAACAGGTCCATACGACTTATCAAGAACACTTCAAAGGACATCATGTAGTGCCAGAGTTTCTGCGCCGCCCATACTAGTGCCACACAAGCCTTTTTAATTGCATTGTACTTTACTTCACAGTCTGTCATTTTCCTGCTTAGGTAGTAAATGGCATTCTCCTTTGTAGACCCTTCGAGATATTGAGCTAACATAGCTCCCGTCGTGGTTTCGGTGACCGTTAAGCACAACAAGAGCGGTACACATTGCCGTGGGGGAACTAAGATTGGAAGATTGCTCAAGTATCTCTTAATGGTCTCAAAGGCCTCTTGGCATTCTTCGTTCCATACTTTTGGCACACCTTTCTTAAGCATTTTGAAGATTGGTTCGCAAACCATGGTTAAGTTGGCAATGAATCGGTTTATGTATTGAATTCTTCCCAGAAAACCCCGGATCTGCTTCTCAGTGCTAGGCGGCTCCATCTCCACAATAGCTTTTATCTTCCCTGGGTCCACTTCGATGCCCCTCTGAGTGATCATGAACCCCAATAGCTTGCCCGCAGTGACACCAAAAGCACACTTCTGTGGGTTTAAACGAAGATTGTACTTCTTAGCTCGCTCTAGGAATTTCTCTAGTGCCTTGAAATGCCCTTCCCTATCCACAGACTTCACGATCATATCATCGACATAAACCTCGACTTCCTTATGGATCATATCATGCAATAAGGTCATAGCTGCTCTTTAGTAAGTAGCCCCAGCATTTCTTAAGCCAAAAGGCATTACCTTGTAACAGTACATTCCCCATTGCGTGATAAAGGCTGTTTTCTCCATGTCTTGAGGCGCCATCTTTATCTGGTTATACCCGGAGAATCCATCCATGAAGGAGAGGAGTGCATGTCCCACTGTGCTATCTACCAACACGTCAATGTGGGGTAAAGGAAAGTCATCCTTGGGGCTCGCGGCGTTGAGATCTCGGAAATCGACACACATCCTCACTTTCCCATCTTTTTTAAGCACAGGCACTATATTCGACAACCACTCGGGATACTCCACAACTTGGAGGAACCCCGCGTCTAGTTGTTTAGTTACCTCTTCTTTTACTTTTAGAGCCCATTCTGGTTTTAATCTTCTGAGTTTCTACTTTATCGGCTTCTTTAGGGAATTAGTGGGGATGTAGTGTTGCACAATATCGGGGTCAATGCTAGGCATGTCTTCATAAGACCATGCAAAAGCCATAATGTTGGCTTTCAAGAGGGAGATCATCTTTTCTTTTTCAACGGGGGAGAGGGTTTTCCCAATTTTAACTATTCTTGGCAATTCATTCGTCCCTAAGTTGATTGATTCCAATTCATCCATATTAGGTTTGGTGACGCCCCTTTTCCTTTGCTCAACGAGCTCTAAGGGGACATCGTTCCTAGGATCTATATCCATGCCATAAATATCCATAGAGGAGAGAAAAGAGACACTGCATATATAGAGGGAAAAAAGCACACTTTATTGACTAGGAATAGTAGGAATGACACACAAAAGAAGAAAGAAAACAAACAAATTTGTATCAATACTATGACTCCACAAAGAGAGTTGAGTAGATACATCTTATTGAATTAGGGAAATATAACTAAACTAAGACACCTACAAGCTGCTATCAGGTAGGCCAAGGTCTTCTTCTTCATGGAGCTCTGCAATGACACCACATTCAAGGTACCAGTTCAGGAGTGGCATGGTAGCATGGCTAATGGACGAACCCTGGAGTTCTTCAATGGTCGAGTCTTCCACAGTGAGGATCATATCTTGGAACATTTCAGCCATAGCCCCTGCATCAAGGTTCTCTGCCCAGTCTTCTTCTTTCTTTTCCCAGAACTCATCATTGATGGCTTCATCATCCACCATTTTAGCTGTGATTGGATACCATTCGGTGAAGAAAATTTCAAAACCCGGAACTCGGATCTTGGTAGCTTGGCCAAAGGTAGGTTTCGGAAACCCGCAATATAGAAAATCATCCCCCTCTTTGACGAAGTAACCATTCAAAGTAGGTCGGTATGGCGAGATCCTCAGGTCTGGCACCCTTCCCTTGGCTTTGGCTCTTACTTTCTCTTTATTCCTCTTCAGCATTTCCGCATGATCATTTCTGGAGGGCTCATATCCTAGCCCAAAGGTGTATGAGGTGACACGGCTTTGAATAGACGTAGGGATCCCTTGTTGGTGACGCCCTAGCCCCATGCCTGGAAAGAAACTCATTCTTCTCATGATCTCACCAACGTGCAAGTTGCCATGGGGGCAAAAGTCCAAGGGTATTAATTCACCCTTCTCGAGCTCTTTCTCAATGCATTGGACATATTCAAACCCAGATAGTGGTACTGCTGCTGATTCTGGTTATATCTCACATATAGGCACGCCTGCGAGTTTCAGCTCATAGTCCCCTTGAAGTGTTACTATAGCTCCTTCATAAGGAAACTTCACCTTTTGATGGAGTGAAGATGGCACAGCCCCAGCAGGATGGATCCAAGGTCGGCCCAACAGCAAGTTAAAACATGACGGCACATCCAACACTTAGAATTCCACCTTAAATTCAGTGGGTCCCATGATAAGAGGTTAAGTAACTACCCCTATTACTTCGCGACGGGTGTTGTCATAGGCTCTTACGGTCTGCCCAGATGGCGTGAAATCGGTGGGTCCCAAACCCAAGATAGTGGCAGTTCTGAGAGGGCATACATTCAGTGCAGACCCATTGTCGATAAGGACGGTAGGTACCCTCTTCCCCATAGTGTCAACAGTCACATAAAGAGCTTGAGAATGGCTTGGCCCGCTTTTGGGTAGGTCCACATCGGTGAACACGATGGTTGAGTTCTTGGGAGTTGGATTCACCAAATGTACCAATCCCTCGAGGGATGTGTCAACAGGCACTTGTATCTGATTCAGCAGTTTCAACACGGTCTGTCTATGCTTGTGCGAGGCCATGAGCAAGCCCCAAATAGTGATGTTGGCATTGGTCTTCTTCAGCTGCCTAAGCACCTCATCCTCTTCTTCTTGCAAGCTAGGACGCCTCTGCCCTTCCAAATCTTCCAAAGGATTCTCAGATTCTAGGTGGGGAGGCTTGAAATGGTGATCCCCTCTGGTTATATGGTCTAACTCATCATCACTAGCCCATATGTCATGGACTTCCTCAGATTCATTCATTAAGTCATCCCATTTTATCATGTCAATGCTCTCCATTTCTGTCGGCAAGTCATCCCAACCTGTAGGGACTATCGGCTCATCCGATATTGGACTTGGGCTTGAGTACAGCACATAGTAGTCAAATTTCCCCGACGATTCACCTAATAGGCCAACCTGAGGATCCCCTGCTTCATATCTTTCTTTTAGCTCTTGTTGGATAGATTTCTTTGGCAACAACAAAACTTTTTGGTCAATGAGGTCTTGAATGATCTTCTTTAGTATAGAACAAGCCTCGGTGTCATGGCCGGGGTGCACGATGGTATTGGCAAAATTGGTGAGCGGTTGATGGCCTTGGCTTTGGTGGAAGTGGCATGATAAGATTGTTATTGCGGCAAATGGTGAAAAGACGGGTTAAGGTCATGGGGAGTGGAGTGCATTGTCTTATAGGACGGTAAAGGCGAGAGGATTCAACCCCAATGGCATTTATGGTGTTAGGTGGGGGTGTGTTGTTATGAGATGGGAGAGGATTACGGGTGACATTTGGACGGGTTGGTGGTGAGATGACTTGTTTGTCAATGAGGTCTTGGACTTGATGGCGAAGGCGAACACAACGATTAGTGGCATGGCCTTTGGATTGGTGGTACTTGCAGTACTCATTCTCGTTGTAGTTCTTGGGTAAGGGATTTGGTGGGGGTCTTGGGTCGAGTGGCTTCAATAGGTCACGGCTTATGAGCTTTTCAAGGACTCTTTCGAGTGGCATGAATAGGTCGGTGAAATGGCGAGGTGGGTTAACATCATTGAGAGAGAAGGGTTGGATAGGTTGAGTTATGGTGTTGACCTCGGCATTGTTCTTCCCAGTAAAGTTTGTCTTGCAACTCCTCACTTCCTCAGTTTTGATTGTCCCATCATTGATAGCATCTTTAACCTGCGTGCCGGCCCCTATGAGAGCTTTGAAATTGGGGAAATAGTGGGCAAATAAATGCTTATGATACACGGGCGGCAAGTTTTTAACCACCAGCTGAATTTGGTCCTCCTCATTTGGTCTATCCGTCATTCTCGATGCCTTTTGTCTCCACCTTGTAATGTAAGCGGAGAAGGTTTCATGAGCCCCTTGCTTGGTAGTTTCCAGGTCTAACGTCCACCTCTGTGTTGTACTTGTAGTGCTCCGAAAACTCATTGCATATGTCTTCCCAAGTCCGAGTTCTATTCTCATCCAAGGACAAGAACCATTTCAAAGCGGAAGTGGCCAAGGTTTCATGGAACATTTGAGCTAAAAGCTCGTCAGTAGCCCCTCGAGGGTGCATAGCTCGCACATACATCTTCAAATGAGTCTTAGGGCAACCCGTCCCATCGAACTTTTCTAACTCCGGCATCTTGAATTGCAATGGAATACGAGCCGTTGGAAACAGAGATAAAGTCCACACATCGACCATGTCATCAGCCCTACGAATCCCTTTTATAGTTCTCTCCAAAGCTTCTACCTTGCTAGCTAACACGGAATCATTACTAGAACCTTTCCCTTTGGTTTCCCCTTCTAGGTTGGTGACCACAGGTTTCGAGCTACTTTCCTCCCCTTGTCTTGGTGTTCTCATTAGATTGAGGTCCCTCTTCGGTGCCAGCCCCATGAGGTATACCCGAGGAATGGGCCTTAGAGCTATTTTGTTCAAGATCCGCCATCTTCTGTTGGTTCTCTTGAGCCATTTTCAATGCGGTATTGGATGTCTCGGCGGTATGATCAAGCTTGGTCATGATGGCTTTCAGGCAAGCCTCAAGGTCAAAGTGCCCCTCACTAGTTCTTTCGTCGGCCATGTCTGTATGATGGGTAGATTCAACACTCACTAGACGCCCTTGCGGATTGCGGATCCAAGCCAGCACGTCTATGGATAAAAAAGTTTTAACCTTTAGCCTAAAGACTTGTCCTAAACCTCCATATTTTCCTTAATGAACTCGGTCTCTACACCATGTTCAATTAATTCATTCCTTTTATCCAATTACCTTTACAAGGGTCATGGATTAAGGGTATGTTTTAAAGAATAGGGCATAGAGTCCTTCAATTAGGTTTAATTAATCCCCTAGGACTAGCACATCACAAACATAGCTTTACATCCTATTTCCTTAATTTATTCCTCCTAACCCATGACCTTAACGAAGGTTGGGGTTTAAAGGTCTATGTTAAGGGCATAAGATATAAAGCCTCACACCACAAACACGGCATAGCATCATTACAAAAACAAATGTGGGTGCATAAAGGTGAGACCATAGTGTCCTACAAAGCCCACTATATGAACTAAAAGAGGGTAGGTTGGGGTCCTTCACTTGCTTGAGCAATCTTTATACCTAACCACATGTGGCATCAGGAACGCCGCGTGGGTCCAGCAGTACGTGATTAACTCATTTAATATACCCAAGGGCAAGCCCAAGGGTACTAGGCAAGAGAGGTTGATAGCTTTCGCCCCAACACTTGGAATCAGGAAAACTAAGGTTGAAACTAGGCCGATCGTTGGCAAGGATACATCGAGGGACATCGATCCTAGCATGCAAGAGTTTGCGCACACAATGCAATAAATGAAAGCACACAATCAAGCGGATGCAATGTGATTGATTTTAATTAATCATAAGAAATTAACTTAGCCCAATTAAACTTTATAGAGTCTAGCCCACAAATCCCCAGTGGAGTCGCCAAACTGTGAACCCCGGAAATTGGGCCCACGAGGGACTGACGAAAAAAAAAGATTAAAGATTGATTAGGTTTGAAAAAGAAAAAGGAGTCGCCACCTTATTTTTTAAAGGAAACAAGGAAAACCCTAAAAGTAGTTTATTTTAGGAAAACAATTTGAATGACTCCATGAAAAAGGAAAGGCAAAAACCAATCTTTTGGAAACCAAAGAAATTGGGGATTCGAAGGCTAAGTTATGACATGGGAAGGTTCTAAGCAAAGCCTATAGGCACCCATGTCACCCTTTCGGTCTCTCAGTTCATTTGGGCTAAATCAAGATCTTTCCATACAAAAATCAGCAAGTATATCATCACAAGGATTGCATGCATATCATATATTTCATTCATCCATCCATACATAATAAACACACAAAAAAACAGAAAATAAAGAAAAAGAAAACAAAACAAAAGAAGCCTAGGATGCTTGGATCCTAGAACGGACTTGAGCCTCACGAAGAGCGCCTACATACCATGCAACGAAATACATGGATCAAAGTCCACGTAGTTCGATTAGAACTAGAGTTAAAACTTAATATAAACCTATGGTAAAAACCCTAGGTTTCCTTATTTGATCAAAAGAGTTGAATATGATAGATAAACCAAGTTTGAAATTAAGAAAATTCCACAAAATGAAAACCTTAATAAAAACAAAATTTTGTTGGTTAAGGAAACCCTTGATTTAAACCATAAACTTGTATTAAAAATTAACCCTAGGAGGGAGAAGGGAAAGAGTTAAGGAAGAGAGGTGAATTGGGGCACCTTCACACCCGCTTACCTGAGCGCAATAACTCCAAACATTAGCCATTTCAAGCATTGGCAGCCCTATTTGCCTTAGAACAATTACCACACCTATTTGCACCCTTACAAGTGCTCAAAACCATGCAAAAATACTAACATGCAAATCTGGACAGAATAGTATTATGGCCTAAAATCATCTACTAAGCATGCTAATAGCAAAAACAGCAAACTTTCATAAGCCCTAACACAATCCTAGAACCATATCATGCATAAAAACCCTAGAACGAACTAACATGCATGCAAAAATATCATATTTACTCCATATGAAAAACATATACAGCAAACATAAAGAAAAACCAATGAAAAGACCTACTTTAACATGCTGTATGAAAACCAACATAAAATAAGGACACTAAAAACCCTAAACTCACAAATATACTAAAAAACACACAAAACATACTCCACACATACTAAAACCAAACTAAACAGAACCTAAATCATGCATATTAACTAACTAAAGCAATAAAACATGATAAAAATCCTAACTCTAGCATGCGATAACACTACTCTAAAACAAGGACAACGGGAGCATAAGAATCACAACTATGCTTAAAAACACATAGGACAGCCTTAAAGCATGCTAAAATTATGATAAACAGTTGATATTCCATGTATATTAACTAGCTAGAGTGTTAATACATGATAAAAAAGCTACCTTTAACATGCAATAGGCCTATCCTATATGAAAACCCATATTCAACATAAGAAGGAGTAAGGCATACCTTAGGAAGAAGCTTCCTTGCTGCTGTAGAGACTCTTTCTTCCTCTTATGGATGACTTGAACCAATGTTCTCCAAGGCTATAGCAAGAACTCCAGCTCTCCTTCAAGTCTCTCTCTCTTATTCCTTCTCTAACACTTAGGTTTTTAGGCATAAAGTGGCTCCCCTGGTGCTGAAGCATAGGGGGGTATTTATAGAGTTCAATTAGGATTAATCAATGGCTAGGATTAAAACCCTAATAATTAATCCAAGGGCTATTAGAGACCCCCTTGGGGCTTAAGTAACTCAGAAGTTACCAAAAAATAGAAGGAAACTCGTCCAAAAGAGCCCTTGTACGTCAAAATAGGGAGGAATCCGCTTCAGCAAGGAAACATAGAGCAATTAGGAAAGTGCTCTCGGGTGACCACCAGGGCCTAGGCGGCTAGCCACCTGGGCCCAGGCGGCTAGCCGCCCGGGGCTGGGTGGTCACCTGAGCCCACTTCGGATTTTTCTCCTATTTTGCCTCCTTTCCCTTCTAGAAGTGTTTCAGGGGGCAAATTAACTCCGATTTTGATGAAACAAAAGCCAAAACGACCGTGTTTCGATGAGGAATATGTTTTTGAACATTTTAGGGTGAAAACCACTAACCATGGGAGCATGGTTAGGTTTGAACAAGGCGGTTAACCACTATGCTCTACCTTTGCTAAGCATAGGCATGCACATAGGGTCAAACCAAATGCTTTCCATATTAAAATTGAACTTCATAAAACACTTTTGGGGGTAAAATGATGACTAATGAAAGTCAATTTGAAAAGATTTAGTTGGTAATTGTGAGTCAATTAGAGTTAACCCAAAGAAGGGTCAATTAACCAATCTTGAACTGTATCGAGCCATTTTAATCCCAAGCCATTGATTTATCAAATTGACACTAGAAATACCTCTTATGCATCCATATGAACTCCAATTGACAATTTGGAGATCATTCCAAGGTCAAATGAAAAGTTTGGGACTTAAAAGACGATTATGCCCCTCAAGTCACAAAAGCTCTTATTATCCCTCAAGATCAACTCCAAATTGAACCAAAATTCATATCCATTGTCCTTGTGACTCTAGAAAACTAATGCAAGTGACTAGACTCAAAAAGAAAACAAAAACATGCATGAAATGATGTGCCCTAGTAAGGTGGTGCAAAAATGGGGTGTGACACCCAGCCATCTGGAAATTCATCCATTGAACAACCTGTTTGCCAATTTCCATCTCATGCTCGTCGTCCACATTCCGATCCATCAGGTTTAATCATTATTTGTAGTATATTATTACTCTTAACATTTTTATTAACATCATATCTTGTGTAGCATTTTATTTTCCGCCATTATAGTTATTATGAGCATCCTTTATTTAAATTAAATTTTCCCAATAGTGTATTAATTTTTTAATTTGTTGTTGGATAATGTTTAGATCCTTCAAATAACCCTAAAAAGGGTAGAGGCGCTGCAAAAGGATTGAAGGTTGCTAAGAGAGCTAAGGAGAGTAGTGATGGCAAATTGCCCATTGAGTTTTCAACACAGTTAGGTGGGCCAATCGGTATACATTACTGGGAATTTGTTGATGAAGTGGTAGTTCAAATGAGACGTCATGTGCCTCTTATTGGAGTGAATAAGTGGTCGGAAGTGTCACTTGATATAAGAAATACTATTAAGGATAAAGTTTTGGTATGTAAGTCCATACAATTGAATTTTTCCATCATCTTTTTAAAGTTCTAGATAACTTGAACTCATGCATGTTTGAATTCTATTGATCACCTGGCTGCTTCTAACATGGATAGTTTTGTGTCTTATGTAGTTTTGTTGTAACTTTCTTTATCTTTAATGCATAATTCTCACTTGAGGGAGATGCTGATCAGAGTGCTTAGACACCTCGTTTAAAGAACTTGTTTTAGGTGCCATGTGTCCAATGTAATTGGCACTTTGGTTGGAACATGATCTTTGTTAATTTTATGAATTAGTGAATTTTGGAACATGAAACTAGTGTTAAAGATACTTGTTTTTTTTAACTTTATAAACCACATACCTCTAAATTGTTCAAAGGATTTGTTATGTGCAGGAGAGGTGGAGACTAGCAGATGACGACTTTGCTAGATCTAAGATTTTCAAAATCGCTCAGGAGAGATATAGGGGTTGGAGGTCAACATTTTCAACTACCTATAGAGCATATAAAGATAATAGAGAGGCTCTCCTTCAAAATATCCCTGAGGAGCTTGACCTAGAAGAATGGGAGGAATTGATATCATATTTTGAAGGTCATGATTTTCAGGTAAAAGATCAACAAGGTTGTCTAAGTACAATATGGGTTTGTTTTTGTGAGGACCGGATTCATTTGCATATCAGTTTTTAAGTACTATTCGATTGCAAGATTAGTCTATATTTGTTTCTATTATTACATATAAGTTTTGAAATTGTTTGTGAGAATTTTATTTGTATTCGATATTATATATTGAATCATTTTTATGAAAGAGCCACTAAAGTGTGTGCCATGAAACATATCTTGTAGAGAATTAGTTCAAGAAATGCTGCTAATCGGAAAAAACAAGGGAGCAAACACCATACGGGAAGCAAATCATTCTCCCAAGTTAGCTTCGAAAATGTAAGATTATCAATTTTCCATATATGTTATGCCAATACTTGTATTATAGTTATAACTAACAATATATAATCCATTGTGGTTGTGTTTTGTTTTATATCATAGCGAGACAAAGATACACAGGAGGAGCCCGATGATTGCACATTGTAGGAATTGGCCATTGTGTAGCTGGCAAATGAAGCGAGCACACATCACAGTGTATTTATGTAAGTATCACATTTATTTATTATTTGTTTCTTCCTTATGTGAATTTAGAAGCTTCTTTGTTGTCTTTTTTAAAGATAGGTGGTCATATTTTTTCATATAGGACGAAGCTAAACAAAAGATTGCAGAGAAGGAAGCCGAAGAAGGTCGATCTTTATCTAGTGATGAACGTAACAGGATATTCCAATCTGTTGTGGGTAAAAAATCAGGTTATGTTTGTGGACAGGGATACATGGCAAAGGCTCCTACTTCTATAGAGCGTGTACGTGATGAGTTTAATGGTAAGCTTTAGCATTTAGAGAAACAATTGGAGGTAGAGCGTGCTAAGAGGGATAAAGAACGGGCTGAGAGGGATAAAGAACGAGCTGAGAAGGCGGCAGAACTTGTGAAAGCACTTGAAGAAGAAAGTGCTAAGCGGGCTGTAGAAATAGAGCTTCTCCGACAGACTATGAGACAGGAGTTCATGCAAATGCTGGCCAATCAGAAATAGGTATACCAAAATTTAATTTAATTTACTTTTGTTTCTTGATACTCTTTATAAATATGATAACTTTGATGGCTATAGAATGCATAGCCAATAGGATGAATATAATATATGGGGGTACAAAATCGTTGATTTGATTTATATCTATCCTCTTTGAAACCTCTCTAATTACCAATCCGACCATGACACATCCTAGTGCTTTGAAATTTACTATTATTCTGCTCGAAATGATGAGAAGAATCGATTTTATTTACAATCTGGCCTGTGTTTTCTTTAAATAACAGTGTAGGCTGGCCTGTATTCTATGAACAATGGGATAGAGTGTTGCGATTGGTAGTTGGAGGAACTATAAATAACCTGACCTTAAGGAATGTGTCAAGAAAGTTTGTGATTGGTTTCCAATATTTGTTTTCATAATTTTTTTTTTTTGGGAACTTTCTGGTAGCTATGTTGTTGGACAGTACCCAAGATTTCTAAGAGCCATTGGAAGTTCTTGAAACTATTGTGCATAAGTTATTTTCTTTTATGCATGAAACACATTCAGGAGTCCAGGTTATTTTTATGCTCTGATATTTTATTTTTAAATCTTTGTAGGATTGTGATGTGCCAAAATATCTATACAATAGAGTGATTTCTTTCCCCCTAAGCTTTCTGTATTGGGTTGTGGAGTTAAAGCATAGAATGCATTTGTTGCTTGTGATGGGTGCATTTTGGTCTTTGTTTCAATGACAAAATATTTGATTTAGAATCGTGTTTTATTTATGCTTGTTGTCATAATATATCTGAAAGTGGGCTTTAGTTGTAATTCTTCCTTGCATTGAATTAAGTGTTGTATTTTTTACACCGGAAGTCACAAGCTCGGAGGTGGAGGAGGTTGCAGGAGATAGATAGTTAGTATAAAGCCTTTAGTCACAATTTCATGAACATATATCCTGTAGCCAATAAAGGATTACTATTGCTGAACTTATGTATGTTTTATATATTATCAAGTATTTTTTCCAAATTTTCTTTTTATAGATTTATTTTCCTAACATATCCATAACGCTAGAACCAAAATTTAAAAACTGTTTTTCAGATCTCGGATCAATCCGAGTTTATGCCAGATCGATCTGGGTTGACAGAACCAAAATTTGCATTTCTAGAGCAGTATGGATCGATCCACATATGTCATGGATCGATCCATCTAGGCAGAAGCAAAATTTGCATTTCTAGAGTAGTATGGATCGATCCACATATGTCATGGATCGATCCATATAGGCAGAAGCAAAATTTGCATTTTTAAAATACCATGGATCGATCCCCAGAGGCTATGGATCCATCCACAGAGGCAGAACCAAAATTGCTATTCTAAAATACCACGGATCAATCCTCCGACGCCACGGATCGATCCTCTATAATTTGACTATGGTTATACTGGTTTTTCTTGCTTTAAATATGCTTGCATCAACTGTTTCTGTGGATGGTTCTATATTTTGTCTTTCGTTTTCTTATATTTGGTAGATTGGTACATTAAAAAATGATATAGTGAAGCTTTTTGATAGTATTGAAACATATGGTATGTCCTCCTTTTTTTTTTTTGGGAAAAGACATTCTATGTATTTTGATATTCTTCTTTTATTCTATAACCTGTGGGTTTTTGTGCTCTTTTCTTTGTTATTATAATTTACCTCTTGAGCTGCTACTTGAATTTTTTAAGTCACTGAATTAGTTTTTTTTTTTTTTCCTACTTGCATATGTATTTTAGAATTGCCATGCATTTAATAGATCATGAAGACATGAATGAGGCCCACTTTTGATAACTATGCCTAGCTAAGACCTTCTATTATATTGATTGATCATTTCCTTTTTACATAAGCTTGGAAAGTTATGATCATATTTCTAGTACCCTGAACCACATTATTGATAGTAGCAGAAGCTTCTTTCATTGTAGAAAGGATGATGATCATTCAAGATGCTTTCTAGTTCCTAGTCTTATCACTTAAATGCTTTCCATGAACTTCTAACAATTTTTCTTTGGTTCTTCTTAAATACTAGTATACTTCTAAATCTTGTAAAACCTAACTTATTCACAAAGGAAGAATTTATCCAGCCTATGGGTTTCGAATAGGTTGATTTATTGACCTAACTAGACAATCTGTATGATGTATGATTGGTGAAATATAAAAAATAAAATAAAATAAAATTGCAGATATTGTCATTTTCCCAAGTCCAATATAAAATGGGTCTGGATCTGAATCTTAAATTGATAGCAGTTGCCATATGCAATTCATTAAGGAAATATCATTGTCTGAATATTTGATTCTCTTTTAGTTAGTCTCTCTCTCTCACTTTCTAATTTTCTTTGTTTCTTTGCAATGTTTTACAGGAGTAGATTGTTGCTAATCAGCTGGAATTTCCTGCATTTCGGATGCTTAGTATCTTTGGAGTAAATGGTTGCTAATTAGCTGGAATTTTTGCATTTTGGATGCTTTTAGTATCTTTGTTGATTTACTTCAAAATTTGTAATGACATTTTAGAAGCTTGAAGGTTGAAGGTTGAAGGTTGAAGCTTTAATTTGTAATGACATTTTGGAAAAGGTTAAAGCTTGAAGCTTGAAGCTTTAATTTGTAATGACATTTTGGAAAAGGTTAAAGCTTGAAACTTTTAATATAGTGATATGGATACTTTAATATCTTTGTTGATTTATTTTCAATTTGTAATGACATTTTGGATGGCTTCATTAGTTAAATAAATGTTTAAAGTTTGGGTTTGAATCAATTTGGATAAGTTTGGGATTGAGATATCATATTTTGGATGGTTTCATTACCTTAAATAGGGTATAGGTATAAGTCACCATGAAATGACAGATTTATATATATATATATATATATATATATATATTTTCTTTAAAATATAAGTTATTGCAACGGCAAAGTTGTTGCGACAAATAAAGTTTTTAATTAAAATAATTCTTTCTTGCAACTAGAAAGATTGTAGCAATAAGTTATTGCCACGGAAGAGATGTAGCAATACCTTATCGCAATGCCAAAGTTATTGCAATAAATAATATTTTTTATTAAAATAATTCTTTTTTGCAATGGAAAAGTTTGTAGTAATAAGTTATTACCACGGGAAACATTGTTGCAATAACATATTGCAACGCCAAAGTCATTGCGATAAAGAATATTTTTAATTAAAATAATTCTTTTTGCAACGGGAAAGGTTGTAGCAATAAGTTATTACCATGGAGACTATTGTTGCAATAACGTATTGCAACGCCGAAGTCATTGCGATAAAGAATATTTTTAATTAAAATAATTCTTTTTTGCAACGGGAAAGATTGTAGCAATAAGTTATTACCACGGAGAGCATTGTTGCAATAACGTATTGCAACGCCAAAGTCGTTGCGATAAAGAATATTTTTAATTAAAATAATTCTTTTTTGCAACGGGAAAGGTTGTAGCAATAAGTTATTACCACGGAGAGCATTGTTGCAATAACGTATTGCAACGCCGAAGTCGTTGCGATAAAGAATATTTTTACTTAAAATAATTCTCTCTTGCAATAGGAAGGAGCATAGCAATAAGTTATTGCCACGACAAAAATTGTTGCAATACCTTATTGCAATGCCAAAGTCGTTGCGATAAATAATATTTTTAATTAAAATAATTCTTTCTTGCAATGGAAAAGGTTGTAGCAATAAGTTATCGCCACGGGAAAGATTGTTGCAATACCTTATTGCAACGCCGAAGTTGTTGCGATAAATAATATTTTTAATTAAAATAATTCTTTTTTGCAACGAGAAAGGTTGTAGTAATAAGTTATTGCCACGACAATAATTGTTGCAATACCTTATTGCAACGGCAAAATCGTTGCGATAAATAATATTTCTAATTAAAATAATTTTTTTCTGCAACGGGAGAGGTTGTAGTAATAAGTTATTGACATGGCAAGAATTGTTGCAATACCTTATTGCAATGCCAAAGTCGTTGCGATAAATAATATTTTTAATTAAAAATATTATTATTTTTAGGTAGATTGCCACAATAATATCGTTGCAATACTTTTTCGCAACGAAACATAAATTGATTGCAACAATAAAATCGTTGCATTAAATGGAGGTGTATTGTAACGAAATTGGTATTGCAACAATATTTGCTGTTGCAATAACCTATTACCACGGAGGTTTTTGCAACGACTCGCAACGGTAGTGTTGTCGTTGCAATAGGTATTTATTGCAACGACTTTGAGGTTATCGCAACGACTTTTACCTTTGCGATAGATGCTTTTTCCTATAGTGTATCTCTCTTTACTGAGAGTGATGGATCCCATATTGTGCACTCACATACCTCCATGCATGACTCATTAGGACCAATGAATACATTTGTAGGTCCATGGTCAGAACCTACACTTTGCATCATTAAATCCTAACAACCCATACACAAGATATCAATGGTACCTCAAGTCAAAGGATTAGTTACATCACTGTAACTAAGAGCTGCTATTTGACATGTAGTAAAACTCCATATAACTTGCTCTAAAGTTGGTCACGTTCAGTGAACTTGTTCTCTAACAAGCACCCACAGGTTTGCTTTAATATCTCTACACAAATGACTTGAAACTATCCATCCTCCCTATTGAGTAAATATAACCTGTACTAACTTTATCTGGTTCATCAATGCCCAATTGATAAACCTACAGTTAGGAACCTTTTAGGATTAATGTATAGAAAGAATGAGTCTCAACATCTCAACTCCTTGAGATATCAATCTCGCCACAATTATCCTATAGACTTATCATGTAAACCCGAATACACATGATATTTAACTTGCCTTTTGTTTATTATAAGTAATCAATGAAATAGTGATTGTTCATTATACCTAAATTATCATCTCTATGATTGGATTTAGGGCATATTACTAACTAACACCATTCTAGGAACATTGAATTGAAGATTCATCGGTCAGATTGACTATTGCATAAGAGATTGTGAGAAATCGAACCACCCAAAGTTGCATTAGGGGTTCGATTTGGGCATTTTGGGGATTAAAGGGTTTTTGCTTTCTGATTCCCAATCAAATGGTATTAGGCCGCTCTAGGAACATTGAATTGAAGATCCAATGGTCGAATTGACCATTGGATGAGATATTATGAGAAATCGAACCACTCAAGGTCGCTTTAAGGGTTCGATTTGGGCATTTAAGGGATTAGAGGGTTTGTGCCTTTTGATTTCCCAATCAAATAGTCTTAAACCATTCTAAGAACATTGAATTGAAGATCTAACGGTCAGATTGGCCATTGGATAAGGGATTGCGGGAAATCGAACTACTCAAGGTTGTATTAGGGGTTCAATTTGGGGGTTTTGGGGATCAGAGGGTCTGTGCCTTCTGATTCCCAATCAAATGGTCCTAGACTGCTCTAGGAATATTGTATTGAAAATCCAACGATCAGATTGACTATTGGATAAGAGATTGTAAAAAATCGAACCACCTAAGGTTGCTTTAGGAGTTTGATTTGGGCATTTTGGGGATTAAAGGGTTTGTGCCTTCTGATTCCCAATCAAATGGTCCTAAACTGCTCTAAGAACATTGAATTGAAGATCCAACGGCTGGATTCACCACTGGTAAGGGATTGTGGGAAATTGAACCACTTAGGGTTGCATTAGGGGTTCGATTTAGGGGTTTTGGGGATCAAAGGGTTTATGCCTTATGATTCCCAATCAAATGGTCTTAAACCGCTTTAGGAACGTTGAATCGAAGATCCAACGGTCAGATTGACCATTGGATAAGAGATTATGAGAAATCGAACCACCCAAGGTTGCATTAGGGGTTCAATTTGGGCATTTTGGAGATTAAAGGGTTTGTGTTTTCTGATTCCTAATCAAATGGTCCTAAAGCGCTCTATGAACATTAAATTGAAGATCCAATGGTCGGATTGACCATTGGATGAGATATTATGAGAAATCGAACCATCCGAGGTTGCTTTAAGGGTTTGATTTGGGTATGTTGGGGATCACAGGGTTTGTACCTTTTGATTTCCCAATCAAATAGTCCTAAACCATTCTAAGAACATTGAATTGAAGATCTAACCGCCAGATTGGCCATTGGATAAGGGATTATGGGAAATTGAACTACTTAAGGTTGTATTAAGGGTTCAATTTGGGGGGTTTTGGGGATCAGAAGGTCTGTGCCTTATGATTCCTAATCAAATGGTCCTAGACAGCTCTAAGAACATTGTATTGAAAATCCAACGGTCGAAGTGACCATTGGATAAGAGATTGTGAGAAATCGAACCACCCAAGGTTGCATTAGAGGTTTGATTTGGCTATTTTTGGGATCAGAAGGTTTGTGCCTTCTGATTCCCAATCAAATGGTCCTAGACCGCTCTAGAAACATTGAATTGAAGATCTAACGGCCATATTAGCCATTGGATAAGGGATTGTGGGAAATCAAACCACTCAGAGTTGTATTAGGGGTTCGATTTAGGGCTTTTGGGGATTAGAGGGTTTGTGCCTTCTAATTCCCAATCAAATGGTCCTAGATCGCTCTAGGAACATTGAATTGAAGATCCATCGATCGGATTGACCATTGGATAAAAGATTGTGAGAAATCAAACCATTCAAGGTTGTATTAGGGGTTCGATTTGGGCATTTTGGAGATCAAAGGTTTTGTGCTTTCTGATTCCTAATCAAATGGTCCTAGACCACTCTAGGAACATTAAATTGAAAATCCAACGGTTGGATTGGCCATCAGATGAGATATTATGAGAAATCGAACCACCCAAGGTTGCTTTAAGGGTTCAATTTGGGCATTTTGGGGATCAAAGGGTTTGTGCCTTCTGATTTCCCAATCAAATGGTCCTAGACCGTTCTAAGAACATTGAATTAAATATCTAACGGCCGAATTGGCTTTTGGATAAGGGATTGTGGGAAATCAAACTACTCAAGGTTGTATTAGAGGTTCGATTTGGGGGTTTTGGGGATCAGAGGGTCTGTGCCTTCTGATTCCCAATCAAATGGTCCTAGATCGCTCTAGGAACATTGTGTCAAAGATCCAACGATCAGATTGACCATTGGATAAGAGATTGTGAGAAATCAAACCACCCAAGATTGCTTTAGGGGTTTGATTTAGGCATTTTGGGGATCAGAAGGTTTGTGCTTTTTGATTCCCAATCAAATGGTCCTAGATTGCTCTAGGAACATTGAATTGAAGATCCAACGGCCAAATTAGCCATTGGATAAAGGATTGTGGGAAATCGAACCACCCAGGGTTGCATTAGGGGTTCGATTTAGTGGTTTTGGGGATGAAAGGGTTTGTGCCTTCTGATTCCCAATCAAATGGTCCTAGACAGCTCTAGGAATGTTGAATCGAAAATCCAATGGTCAGATTGACCATTGGATAAGAGATTGTAAGAAATCGAACCACCCAAGGTTGCATTCGGGGTTCACTTTGGGAATTTTTGAGATCAGAGAGTTTATGCCTTCTGATTCCCAATCAAATGGTCCTAGACCACTTTAGGAACATTGAATTGAAGATCCAACGGTCGGATTGACCATTGGATGAGAGATTATGAGAAATCGAATCACCTAAGGTTGTATTAGGAGTTCGATTTGGGGGTTTTGGGGATCAGAGGGTCTGTGCTTTGTAAGTCCCAGTCAAATGGTCCTAGACCATTCTAGGAACATTGAATTAAAGATCCAACGATCGGATTAACCATTAGATAAGAGATTGTGAGAAATTAAATCACCCAAGGTTGTATTTGGGGTTCAATTTGGGGGTTTTGGGAATCAGAGGGTTTGTGTCTTATGATTTCCAATCAAATGGTCCTAGACCGCTCTAAGAACATTGAATCAAAGATCCAACAATCAGATTGACCATTGGATAAGAGATTATGAGAAATCGAACCACCAAAGGTTGCTTTAAGAGTTCGATTTGAGCATTTTGGGGATCAAAGGGTTTATGCCTTCTGATGCCCAATCAAATGGTCCTAGACTGCTCTAAGAACATTGAATTGAAGATTCAACGGCCGGATTGGCCATTGGATAAAGGATTGTGAGAAATCGAACTGCCCAAGGTTGTATTAGGGGTTAGATTTGGGGGTTCTGGGAATCAGAGGGTTTGTGCCTTCTGATTCCCAATCAAATGGTCCTAGACCGCTCTAGGAACATTGAATTGAAGATCCAACGATCGGATTAACCATTAGATGAAAGATTGTGGGAAATCGAACTACCCAAGGTTGCTTTAGGGGTTCGATTTAGAGGTTTTGAAGATTGAACTGGGGGAATGCCTTCCCCTAGTGGTGGGTAGGATAAGGTGAATAGAATTAAGTACCGTGTGTGTCCGATCTAATTATACTGCTGATGGGTTGATCGATTCTGTCCGGAGTCGAGCTGACAAAATTTGGGTGTCTACACCACCTAAGCAAAGTTAAATGCAATGTTTTAAAAACCATTGTAGACGGTTCCTCTACTTGTAGGTTGTGCCCATGGACTAAAATATCCACGATATCTTTGATATATCCATGATATATCCATGTATCCGTACCTCTTGATACGATATCTAACTGATATATCTTTTTCGCAAAATATCTTTACGATAGTGTCGATATTTTCGATATTATTGATAAAATCTCGATATATCTCAATATATCCATAATATCTTCTTTCTTTCACTTGGTATCATCGATATGTTGAATATATCGATGATATCGAGATATACATTTTCTTGTTATTGTGTCAAAATTATCACCTCTTACTCTTTTAGTATTGATTTATATAAATATTTCAATTATACTAATGACTTAAATGAGTGTTATGAATACCAACTTTCATTTACTTTGCTGTAATATTCATTATTTTGCTTAGTGTGGCACAATTTTTATACCCTACATAATACATACTTGTCTAATACACATTTAAATTGCAATATTTTGATTTTAAACTGTTTATTAAAGTCTAATAATTGTTTCTAGAGTTTTAATGAAAGTATATGTGTTTAACTAATAATATCCATTATATCTCTAAATCAATATCAAAATTTTTGATATATCCATCGAGATATCTGATATATCCATCGATATATCCAATATATCCATGTTTTTGGACCCTTGATATATCCATTGATATCAATATTTAAGTCCTAGGTTGTGCTAGATGTTTAGAGGTTCCCATTTGAGAGCTTTTGTCTATGTTGGAAAAATAGGTTCAAGGGTCTTCAAATCTCCTAATGCTAGGATGGTAAGTGATTAGAGACTTTAGTTTTGAATCATAAGTGGTTAGTCTCTTTATTTTGACCCTTTGGTATGTAATCTTGATTGTTGTGGAAAATTCAATAGATTGTTTCAAGTTTGTTGAGATTTTCTTTCAAAGTTCATATGTTCAAAAGGATTGTTTAACATCTCTCCTTTTAATCTCAAATAATAAATTGACTGCAAAGATCCCTAAGTTGATTTGCAATGTGAGTTCCCTTGAAATTCTTCATTTGTCTAATAAGAACTTAAATGGCATAATTCCAACGTGTTTAGGAAATTTCAACAGTTATCTTTATGTGTTGGATTTTAGGATGAATAGCTTTCATGGGACCTATAATGCCCGTGTCTTTTAATTAGGATAATCTCACCTTTAATACATGGTTTGCAAGTATATTAGTTGTTTTGTCAAGTATTGTCATGCATGGGCATTGCATGTGTATGATTTTGATGCGTTTGCGATTTCACATTTTTAGACTGTAGAAAATTGACTAAATGTTGGGAAAAAAATGAATTTTTGTAAATCTTCGTTTTTAAAGATAATTTTTTGCAATAATGAAAGTTTATAGTATTATAAGACATTTGTGATTTTATGGGATTTTATTATCATGTTTCGATTGGTTTCCTCACATGTTTGTTTTTGAAAATTTTGTCGGGAGACAAATTTTGTACTAAAACATGAAAATGAGATTTTGATATACTTGGAATTTGATTTTTCTAATATTTTATTTGGATTCAAACAGGGGGTTATTTGCTTATTTTCATTAAATAACTTAAAGTAAATGTTTTAAATGAAAATAAAGTAGTAGTCAATGCTGTAGAGGTTTATCCACATTTACATTTGTCATTGGGCTTTTCTGGCATAGGGCGATCGATTGGGCCTTGAGGCCGATTGATCGGAGGTATAAGGGATAAACCAATTGGGTTCTACCATGGTTCGATTGATCGGGCCTCACCCCGATCGATCAGGGTATGGCAGAATGCAAATTTTTTTTAAAGAGTCAAATGATGCATGTACCCCCAGTTCTTTTTAAAACCCTCTTACCACGACTTCAACACTCCCATTTCAACAATTCTACATCTAGAGGACTAGAGAGAGAAGGAGAGAGAAAGGAGATGTTTGGAGAGAGAAACCCATTTTTCTCTTGCATGTGTGGGTTTCTCACTTTCTCACCTTACTTTGATACTTGGGGAAGCTTCCTGAGGGCTGGATTCATCTTCTACCACGTTTGGTTTGTAGATCAAGCTTGATTTGTGGAGCTTGAAGTTTGTTCTTGTATTTTAGGCCTGGATTCAACATTCCCAACACATTTTCTCTACTTTTGGTACACCATATTTGAGTTAGGTGTAATTTTCATGGGTTTTAACCTTAAGGATGATAATGGGTTAGAATATAAGCCCATATTTGTTGAATAAAAACGTATATTGGTGTTATTTGCGAGTTTACATGATTTTTTAGTATATTATCATGTATATTTTGTAATGCATGTACTGAGGGGTCTAGTTTACATAACCCTATAGTTATAAATATCACATTTGGGAGTATATGGGTTAATCTATATATGGTATTTTAGTATATCATGAGTGTACATACTATGTTAATTCTTGTTAGTCTATATTTGACATGCTTTACATAGCCCAACATGTTGTATAATTATGGAATAATTATAAATTGATGATTTCTGGATATATATTGACATGCATATGGATTTATATGCTTTTTCATGGCATTCATTGGCATAAAATGCATAAAATGGAATTAATAAATACTGGGTAAAAGTATTGAAAGGGGTCATTGGGTATGGTTTGTTTGCAGTCAAGGAACTAAGCTGTGTATTCCATTCCTTTAGTCTGGGGAGTTTTCCAGTTCCAGGTAGGAACCTTGTGTTCCTGAATCGAGGGCGCTTTCTAGTCCCAAGTAGGGACCTTTGTGTGGTTCTCTTGGAGGTTGGGTTTAACTCCATTTCCACGCAAAGACTCCTACGAAAGTTGTTGGTAATGATAGAATATGTTAAATGGACATGAGTCGCATATCATTCATGGCATTAATAGAAATGATTGTATTTTAAGCATGATTTAAATTGGTTATATTATTATGCTTTGGTTATTTTCATATGGAAATTATCTCTATTGAGTTTTATACTCACCCCTATTGTTAATAAAACTTTTTCATATGATTTCATAGCTGGGGAGACCTCGCCTTAAGGTGTCTCGCTTATGACGGGATTTAGTTAATTATCAAATCATTTTGGAACATTATTATGACCATAAACAATTTTAATATCACGGTTATGTATTAATTAAATACTTTTATTCGGCCAATGGGTAATTGACGTATATTAACTTATGGTTTGTAATATTTAATATTTGTAGGTCTCATTATATGGTTTATTTAGTGTATGATGATACCAATGTTGGATGACAGGAGATTTCTAATGATTATTTTACAGGTTTTATCATGGTATGTCCCATTTACGAATGGGTTATGCCAAAATTTTTATTGAAATAATGGTTTTCTAACACGTGTCATTCACGTGTCTCCTAAATGATTTTCTTAATTAGACTGGTTTTATTAATATTGATCACATCTTAATTAATTTGGGTTGTGATAGGACCATCCTAAGAACGTTTGCAAAGGGCAATAGTTTCAAGAATATTGCTTTAAGTGGCAATCAATTGAATGGGTCAATACCATGATCCTTAGTTAATTGTAGGTATTTGGAAGTCCTAAATCTCAGAAACAACAAGATAAATGATACATTCCCCTATTACTTGGAAACTCTTCCAGAGTTGCAAGTTCTTGTCTTACGATCTAATAAATTCCATGGTCCCATAAAGAATTCCAAGGCAAAACAGCCCTTCCCCAAGTTGCGAATCTTTGACCTCTCTTATAACAATTTCTCTGGACCTTTGCCAATAAGATATATAAAGAATTTGAAAGCTATGATGAATGCGAATGGAGATAAGAGCGGATTGAAATATATGGGAAATGATAATTATCAAGATTCTGTGATGGTGACACACAAAAGGGTGGATATCGCAATGGAGAGAATCCTAACCATTTTCACAACCATTGATTTTTCTTGCAATATATAGATTCCAGGGACATATTCTAAAATCAATTGGAAAACTTTGTTCACTCCAAGGGCTCAACTTTTCTCACAATGACCTTACAGGTCTTATTCCATTATCGCTGGAGAATTTGAAAAAGCTTGAAGTTTTAGATCTCTCTTAGAACAACATCAATGGCAAGATTCCTGAGTAATTAGCAAGTTTGACATCTCTTGAAGTTTTAAACCTTTTGCAAAACCATCTTGTGAGACCCATACCTTGAGGCAAATAGTTTGATACGTTTCAAAATGATACGTACAGTGGGAACATAGGATTATGTGGACCTCCATTGTCAAAGAAATGCAGTGGTGATGATGCACCACAACCGTCGTCGTTGATATTCCATGAAGAAAGCGAACTAGAGTTTGGAAGTGGCTTCAGATGGAAAGCGGTGGTAATTGGGTACGGATGTGGAATGGTATTTGGATTAGTTTCAGGCTGTCTTATGTTCTTAATTGGAAAACCTGATTGGTTTGTAAGGATCATTGAAGGAAAACAACATAAGAAGCTGAAAAAGGTGAACAACATTGCTAACAGACATGGAAAAGAAAGAAATTAGTGAATTCAAGTGGCATTCTTGGGTAAGTGATCCAACTGGTGTACTCATCATTGATTATTGTGTTGTAGTATATCCTATCCTTTTCACAATTAGGGCATTATAAGCTTATTTGTGAACTTGTAATAGTGCTCCATTCTATTAGTTGATGTCAACGTTCTATGCCTATATTTTCTAACGTTTTATGAGTTTCTTATGTCGTTAGTGAGGTAGAATTCAGTGCATAGAACAAGCAGAGCTAATTGCGGTTGGGGAGGCCTTAAAGCATGCTTTGTCTCCCTGAATCAATAACGTTATGCTAAATGTGATCAAAATGTTGCAAAGTACAAGTAACTACAAGTAACAACTTAATGTAAGAGATATATTATGGTATGCTTCTATGTTAGATTCCTGTTATGTTGGGTGTCTTAGTCGAGTTTGTAATGGAGCAGCTCACAAGGTAACCAAAAATGTTGTAGAGGTGGATCCTGTTGAAGAATGGAGGAATTTGGTCCTCCTTGGCCTGAACAGATTATCTTGTGTGATGTAGGCCTGTAGGCCATGAGGTTGATTATGCAATAAAATATGTTTTACGAGTTTTGTATGTTGTTTTAGATATTGTCTAATGTTTTATAGGTTTCTGATGTCCGTTAGAGGTGCGTGGTGTTTATGTTTCTCATTCTTGTAATCCTAATGAGTTGACTAATTGGGAGCCTCTGTTGGCAAATATAGATTACCTTATTCGATACTATATGGTTGACGCAAAAAATAAATCCACCACACAAAACATGTTCCATGAGTGCGTCTGGTCTAGAAGCCACCTTATTGCCACATGAGGTTGTCTAGTGGGTTACCTTACCATAAAAATTGAGGCCTGAGACTCAACTATAGACACTTGAGCATCGTCACCAAGTGTTTCAAACATATAGTGCTGTAAATACACTATAAATATTGCACATAATAAACAAACATGGTTCTAGGAGTTATCCCCCTTTTTTTTTCCCCTACAAATTGCTCTCCTGATAGTCCAAACTTTTACGAAAATTCAACACGAAACAATCTTATATAAAATGTGTACCACCTTATATTATGCCCTTGCGGGATTGGTGGAATGGTTAGGTCCCACGCTGTTTCTCAACGGTTACTGTTTCAACTCTTTGCAAAAATCGTTGCTTGTGTTGGTAGGGAGTGTCATACACAGACTGCCAGAGGCGGAGCCAAAAATTTTAGGTTGGGGTGGCCCAACTTAAAATATTATGATAAAACTATTTTTTCTTTTACCCTAAAGTCTTACTATATAATTACTTTAAGGGAGGAAAAAAAAAGGAGGTATGATTAAATTACACATGCTGTGGGAAATTTTACTCTTACACCCACCAAGATCTTCAAACCTATACATATATCCACATCGAGACAAAACCAAGACATCCGCAAACCCCACACGGCTACACCCTTACTGACGCGAAGTATGCCATTTGGCCCAACGGTCATTAGCAAAATTTGTCCATTATATATGATGGATTTATGCATCAAATATTATGTAAAATACACCTTAATTGTTTAATTTCCATTTAAACAACCAAACAAGTCCCTAGAAAATAAAAATTGCCCTTATATAAAGATATATTATATTAAGTTTGGGAGATTTTTTTTCTAAAAATATTACATGTGATTTGATTTAGTGTGATAAGTACCACCATTAAAAGTTGAGTTGAAAATTTTGGAGTGGCCCCCTATACAATTTTTCAAAAAAAAAATGAACCTATATAAACAAATATCAAATTTAAAAAAAAAAAAAAAACAAATTAAAAGGGCCATGGCCCCCTGGTCTTAACTACACTCCGCCCCTGCGGACCACTAAGGGAATAGTTAAGGTTGGAACCTCAGTGAGAATTACGCTTGAGATATATGTAGCCCCTTAACATTGCAGTTGTGTGTTTTTGTAGTTCAAGCAAGTGTAAACTGAATGTACAAAATTACTAACGCATTGTGCTTTAAAGTCTGTCACGCGTCTCATTTTAGATTTTCAAATTGCCATATGGGAAATCCTGAGTTGTTGGGTTGGTCTCGAGGTAAGTGCCCTAGCAGCACCATTGCACCATTGGTTCATGTCGCAGGTCATGTAACACCTACTAGTTTCCTATTCTTGTAATTGCCCTAAATCACTGGGGTTTGTTTGAGATCATCCACACTCAAACTCAAAGGAGAGTCCACACTAAAATAACTTTTATTCCATAATACTCCGCCCTTATTAGAGTTCTAATATGTTTGCTCCTCAACTTAACTAAATTTCCTATTCCATCAAGTTTCGAATTCTACTAGGTTTCTAATAATTTAACGTACTAGGCTTCTAATTACAACTTCCATAAATAATTAAGCTGAACCCATTATTAACACCCAAAAAAAAAAAAAATTACATGAAGTCCATAAGGCTAGTCCATTCCCTAATCAATCTTGTTACTTGTAAATACTTGTAGAATAGGAAGGATAAACTCAATTAGGATTCAAATAAATTGTCTTTATTGTTTATTCTCGTACTTTGTTTGCCATGCTCATATTTATGCCACGGCCTATGTGGGCATCATGTCATCCTAGGAGATGTTGTGTGATCGGCCGTTGCTTTAATATAAGATGTGTGCTATTGTTCAAATGAGCCAAGATAGATTTTGCACTCCCAAGGCAATCCTCTTTTTTTTTCATGCAATTAAAGAGTAATTGATTTAATTTCATTAAATGTTAAATTGAAAAATAATTAATCTAAATTATCCAAATCTGTGCATGCAAATTGGAATGCTGGAACAGGGGAAGGAGTTCTAGGAAAAGGCTTTTGTGACACTGCCTGCATAGAAGACTCTAACATGACCGATCTTGAACTCCTTGCCACTCCAAAAATTATTCCAGATTTTCGGAGTCGCATTTTCCAAATGCCTCCAGCAATGAGGCCCAGAGTCGGCCCGTAATTGATCTCCTTTACCACTCTTGGACTCTGATATGCAACCTGGGCAATTTATGAGCAACATCATTTTTTTTTTAAATTTTTATGTTTTCCCAGTGAAATCTCCAAGCTAATTACCCTTTCACCTACATATTAACACAGACATAAAATAAACCTCCTTATAAAAGGTAATCAACCAACTAAAAGCACGTAACACTGATGGCATGGTAGTATGGTGACATTTGTCTCACTTACTTGTTAGTGGGTGATATCAGGTTCAAATTTACGAAGAAGCATTAATACTCATTTGTTGATATTGAATGGGGTGTGATGTATGGATAGGTTTTATCGATTATTCAAAAAAAAAAAAAAACAAAAAAAACAAACAAACAAACAACCTCAAGAAAATGCGAATAAATCGACTACGAGAACAATAAATTTTTTGGAAAAAATAAAACTTAGAAGCATATAAAAAATTATATTTTAATAACTCAATTCAGGAATGAATTTCATATTTTTTGTCTTCATTGAAAGAACTATGTCAAAACAAACACACACACACAAATGAAGAAGGAGAAGAAGAAGAGAGAACAACACGGCTCAAGTCTAAAGAAAAGAAAACATACAATTCGAATCTTTTCTTTTCCTCAGCTTTCTCAACAATTGCTCATACTCTATTTGAATTAAATTCATTGGAGTGATCAGTTGATCAAACTTATAATAAAAAATTAAAGCAATGAAATTGAAAATATTTGAGTAATAGCATACTCTATTTTAAGTTTTGACAATTTCACTCCTCGCAAAGGTATAGTTTATCCAATTAAGTTGATGGTCACCATATATTAAGTATTGTAGGGACCAATCCTATTATAAATTTTAAGATAGTATAAATATAACCCATTTGAACGGTTGATAATCTGTTTTTAAATATTTATATGATTTAATTGTTAAAGTTATGAGACTTCAATTGACGCTCACATAAATGACATGATTTTATTGGTTCTAGGTAAAATGATATCTCAATTTTTTGCTATTAAATCTTTCAGCTATGGTGTAACTATGAATACGTTTTGATAGGAGACAGAGATAGAAAAAGAGAGCCTTTTGTCTTAGTAATGAAAGTCACACAAAACCTTCAAACAACCTATATATAATATGGTTTCAAAGATAATTTTAAGCACTAGTAAGATTCGGGAAATGATAATGAAAAAAAAAAAAAAAATGAAAGTAATCACGTCAATAGAAGAAAAGGATTGACTGATCAAAGTACTTTTCATCTTATGCACCGGGTGATAAAAATATTACATTTAAAAAATTATTATCATTATTGGAAAAAAATAATTTGACCTAAAATAGTATATATCTATATATATATATATATATATATAGGGGAGGGATCAACTTACACCTAGGCTATGTTTATTTGGTTGGAATGGAATTGATAGAATGGAATCTCATTCCAATTCATTCCAAATAACATGTTTGGATGAGGTAAAAAAATGGGAATGGAAGCAAACATTAGTAGTCAATTATAATTATATTCATTTCGCAATGTTTATTTCAATCTCATTCCATTCTAAGAGCATGGAATCAGATTCCATTCCCACCCATTCCATTCCAACCAATCAAACATGGCCTTATTGTTCTCTGCTTGAGAGCATGTCTTATGGTAGTGGTCATATTCTAAATTGGTTGACACCATTTCTTTTTTTTCTTTTTTTTTTTTTTGCAACCCAAAAAAACCCAAAGAAGAAAAACCCAATATAAATAACAAGACGGAAAGTATAAGAGTAGTATAGAAAATATATTTCTTCTTAACTCTCAAATCTCAAGGCATGAATAGATTTGTTGAATTTAATATGCATTGAGAATTACTTTACACCCTAGAAGAGGTGAATTTTGCAAGGAGAATGTGTAGGCATTCGAATGAGCAATTTAGACATCTATCTGTGTATCCATTAGAACAAAAAGTCAAAACTGCGTTAACTATTTTCGCATACCTTATGCACTTTGCAGAGTAGGGATGGCAATTTGGACCCACCCCATAGGAGCCCCGTCTCGCCCCACCCTACTGGGGGCAGGTTTTTTTGAAAATTTTCAGTTCTCAGTTCGGGTATGGGTTAGATTTTGAATTTTTCACTGGGTTCGGTTCGAGGATGGTATTTACTAGTCCCGACTCGCAGAACCGAACCGAACCGTAGACCTACCTTGCCCCGCTTGTCCTTTTACAATTTTACCCTTATATATATATAACCTTAGGTCTTTATTCCTTTAAGGCTTTAAGCCAAAAAACCCTAGCTACCTCTCCCTCATTCATTCAATCACTTTCTCGGTCTCTCCCTCTATCACACAACACACTCACACGGTACGCTTCACCAGTCATCGTTGCCAACACTGGTCCCCGACTCCCCGCCTCACCTATTGCCAACACTAGTCCCCGACTCCCCACCTCACCTCACGGCCTCCCCACCTCAGTACGGCAGTACCTCACCTTTACAGAGTCACGGTCTTACGGACCTTGCCACATCTCCCTCCCTCACGCAACACACTTATACATCACACTTCACCAATTCGCTGTCGCCAACAATGGTCATCGTCCACCATCCGCTGTCGCCGACACTAGTCCCTGCCTCACCTTATGGCCTCCCCACCTCAGTACAATAGTACCTCACCTTTACGATGTCATGGTTTCACAGACCTCGCCGCATCAGTACACTTTCTCTTGCCGTGGTTCGTTGCTTTCTCTCGCTAGATCTACACCAGATCTACCTTGGTTGTGTTTTTACGTTTTTATTATTTTTCCTATGTTTATCTAATATTCTTATATTTGTAAAAATTAGGCTTAAATTTTTTTTTTTTGCTTGAGCGGGGCGGGGTGGGGCGAGGATGGTTTTCCCAAGAAGCCATAGGGTCGGGGATGGTTCTTAGTTTCTGTGCCCCGTCGGGTTTAGGGGCGGGTTTGGTACTACGGTTTCAATGTTAGGGTCGAGGATGGTATATGGTCGACCCACCCCCAACCCGCCCCATTGCCATTCCTACTGCAGAGTGCAGAACCCTATTTTATATTCCAAATATGTATCAACTCTAAGAGAGTTGACATTTTTATCAAGTTCCTCGTCTATATTCAAAAGGGAAGAAGAATTTAATCAACACCTTCAAATATATATGAACTACAAAATGTGCAATTAGGTTTTCCACTACATAGGACAACACTATAAAAATACAAAGAAAGACTGTAGGAATCAGGACAAAAAGAAGCAATGATTTATAAATATTGGTTGATTGCTGATAAAGAAAAGGAAAAGAAAGAAAACTGAAATTTGAAATGATTTGCCTCCAAATCTGCGGTTAAAAATAAATAAATTAAAAAAACAAAAACAAAATGAGAAGAATTTAACTCAATTAAATTTATTTTTCCCTTTGCTTTTTGTCAGTTATCTTAGCAGGGAAAGAAATTATCAAAATTTGGAAGAGAGAATCAATCAAAAACAAAAAAAATAAAATAAAACTCAAATATTCATAAAATTGAGAAAGAGAGAGAGAGAGAGAGAGAGGATACAACCAATGAGTGAGAATAGAAACCGAAAAATGATATAACATCTTAATCTCAGCTTCTTAGCTGAATGAACTGAAAGAAAAAGATATATAAATTTAAATTCACAATTTTCTTTCTTTCTTTTTTTTTTTCTTTGAATATTCGGGACCTGAGAAGCTCTAAACCTCCCGTCATCAGAGCCTGATACAATATTTAACACTGCAGAATCCAATTATTGTTTTCCCCTTCCAAAACCATTTATCGATAAATTAATTTTCTGTTGATTTACATTCTATACTAGCTGTCCATCACATATCATCATTATACCGAAATGTTTTTAAACTCTCATCCTGACCTTAGGCATGAAAACCATAAAGTAAAAGGACCTCTACCATTAACAAGAAAGCCTTAAAAGAAAAAGAATATCAAGAAACAGAGGAGTAAAAGCGCAGACCACACTAGCGTCGTTTCTAGTGCCAAGAACAAGTGTATCAGTGCAAGAAACCACCCCTGAACATATCTTTTCGAGCTCTTCCTTGAACATATTGATTTTGTCGAAACCCTTGGAGGTCTTGTCTGGAATTGCCTGTTTCTGAATCAAATGGTTTTTATTCACAGAATTAAGAGCAAACCTGATAGCCAGATACAGTTTGGAACGGAAATTCATATCCTGATCAAATCATTGGACTAAGAACAAAAGAGTAAAAATCCATATCAAACAAAACAATAAGGGAAAAAAAAATACTACCCCAATAAAAATTAAAATAGAATACGCAGAAAAATTTCAGAAGATCCATTAATAACAAAAATTCAATACTGGGATCGATGGATAACAAGAACCCACAAAGAGCAGTGCCAAGTAAGAGCCCGTACACACGACATACAATAATCAGAAGTCAGAACCCGAACACAAGTGACACGACATGCAACACTCAGAATTACCTTACAACATATAGGACAGATATTACAAAAATTTTACGTATTTCTTACTCTTCATGGATGACCAGATATTCTTGGCTGATCGACCTTATGATATTGTCTCTGCTTGAGGGGCATGTCTCAAGGAAGTAGTCATATTTAAGTGCTGTCTTTCTTGTATCTCTTCCAACAAAGACACCCTCTTAAACCAAAAGAAGCAAGGACACAATAAGGAAGCAAGTAGGAGAAGATTATATTTCCTGGCCTCATGACTCTCAGAGATCACAACGCTCCTAAGGAGGACATCTACACATAGTCTGAATATTATTGCTCTTGGAAGAAGCCTACAATCTCAAAAGGACGTAGTTGACTGAAGCGTGATAGATTGGTTGCTGGGATTTGCACATAGAAAAACTAGCTACCCTTTCACATATACAAGTAGTAGAGTTACGATATATTCATATTGAAATTCTTCTGGTCTTTGTAGGGCGACTTACCGGAAAACCAAGAAAGCACAGCACTTAAATATGGCTGCAGCCGTGAGAGAAAGAGAGAGAGAGAGAGATTGAGAGAACCAGTGAAGACGGAGGGGAGGGTTTAGAGGAATAGAGGGATATATATATACGGTTAAGTACTCTGGCTCACTTATCCCAAAATAAAAAATAAAAAAAATAGTGTACTGTTTCGGGAAACAAAGGGGTTGTAAAAAGGAAAAATGGAAAATTACAGTTTAACCCCTAAACATTGAATAGGGATCATGTTTCACCCCTTTTTTTTTTTTAATTTTAATATTGGATAAATATGTCCTAAACTTTCCAAAATATAATTTGGACTAATGCTATTAAGTCGTTAATGGAATATGTGAAAGTATAAATTTCCCTCAAGACATTTTAAATTGATGACCCATATATATGTATAGGATCACAGTCAAGTGAGCACATGTTGAATTTATATCAACCCTCATATTAGGAGTTGTAGTTTGTGCAGTAATAGGTTACAGGGTACATTAATTGGGCTAATGTACAGGATACGACCCCTAATGCACCGTATTAAAATAAATTATATCAACACATGCTTACTTGATCGATTGTATATATATATAGTCCTATTAATATAAGATATAGCTGATGTAGTTTTACATTAGGTGCACTCCAAAATTCTTATATGTTATTCGAATTTTACAAAATTAGTAGTTCGATCGATTAGATAACTTTTTCATGTAAATGATTTGTGTCAAAAATCAAGTTGATCTAAGACTAAGTGCTGCTTCATCCAAAGCTTGCATTTTTTAATCAATATCAATCTCTCATTTATGAATATTTTAGATGAAGCAGTTTTTAATCTTGAATAAAATTATTTTTTACATAAATCGTTTACATATGAAGCATATTTAATCCAACGGTTAATTTCACAAAATATAAATCACTAAATAAAATTTTGGAGTGCAATTGATTGATATTATTTAATATCAAATGCACCATACCTGATAATACTAGGACTAATTGTAACACCCGTAATTTTAAAGTATGGTATTAAGGGTTTAAGTCGGTGAAATTTGGCCAAGTATTGGGAAAAAAATGAATTTTCATAAATCTTTGTTTTTAAAGATAATTTTTAGTGATAATGGAAGTTTATAATATTATAAGACTTCTGTGATTTTATAGAATTTTATTAGTATGTTTGGATTGGGTTCCTCCCATATTTGTTTTTGAAAAATATGTCGGGAGATGGATTTTGTACTAAAACTTGGAAATGAGATTTTGATATACTTGGAATTTGATTTTTCTGATATTTTATTTATATTCAAATGGGACTTTATTTGTTTATTTTCATTAAATAACTTAAAGTAAATGGCCATTTACTTAAGTGCTTTTAATGTAAAGAAGGCTAAGGTCTGTGCTAATGGGGAAGTACCTGACTGATGGCTAGTTTTAGTTGTCTGAATGTTTCAGACATCTGAAATATCACTTTCAGACGTCTAAAAGTTGCAATTCGAACGTCTGAAAATTCCAGACAAGGATGATTTTGAGGTTTAGTTTCAGACGTCTGAAACTCGCTTTTAAACGTCTGAAAGTGTCGACGGACAGTTTATAAAAAAAAAAAAAAAAAAAAAAAAAAAAAAAAAAAAAAAGGGGGGGTTATTTGAGGATTTTACCCCCTCTTTCCCTTATTAAACTCATTCCTAATGGGTTTCTTACCCATTTTTAGTAGAAAAGGGAAGAGAGGGGAGAGAGAGAGAGAGAGGAAAGAGGAGCTTGATGGTGAGGAGCATGACTGCGAGAGCTCAGATTCGACCCCGCAACGCTTGGATATTGCGATTTCCACCCTGATCTATGCTTATACACCTATAGATTCACGTTTCTAGCTACTATTTGAGAGGTGGGTACATTTGTCATGGTTGTAAACCATTGTATGCATGATTTGGTACATTATCATGGGGTTTTGTATGTTTACATGATATAGTACATGTTTACATGAGATTGGAGTTTGAATTTCTTAAAAATTCATATATTTGGGAAATTAGGGTTTTTTTTTATACCCTATTTAGCTATATTTGTATTGTTTTGCATACCCTCGCATGATTTGGGGTACAATAGGTTGATTTTGAAAACCTATTTGTTAAATTCTTGCAATTGACTATTTGGGGGTCACTTTTATATAAGTGTTGGAAACCTGTTTTTCTACTATTATAAATAAAATGGTTGTGGGAGATTAACATGTAAATAGATGTGATGATAAGGGGAACATTCTGGTCTTAACGACTGTAGTGTTTTCGAAATAAGATTACTTTCTGGATCCACGTAGGATTCATAGTGTTTCCTCAAGATGAGGTTTCTTTTTGGATCCATGTAAGGATCCATAATGTTTCTTCTTATTTTCGTGCGCGAGGGCTTCGCAAGACCTATTCAGTTTAAAAGACTGATGATATGAATTGCCAAATATGATGGATTTATGTTATGGATGATTTTCATATTCTCCTGTACTTATTTTAAAATTTGTGATATGCAGCCCCTTGTTATCTCATTTTATTTAATTGTTCATAATGGTTTTAGAACTTTAATATACAACTTTAAAAAATGTATCCTACTGAGTTTATATGCACGCCTATTTTTAAAACCTTTTGCAGACTTTGAGCAAAATAAGGATGACTCTTATGAGGAGGCATCACATCGGATTTAGCATAAGCATTGCATTATGGATGTTGTGCGGATGCATTTTACAATTGGGGAAATTAGTGGGAGGTACACATTTGGGAATTTGTTCAAGCCTCAAGTCACCTATAAAAACTCTTTTAGCCTCAAGTCCACCACATATGAAGAAACAGTAACATTTTAAGAATAGCTGTAAAAATCTTGCCATGAATACCACTAATGCCCTTCTAAACATATATGGCAAGATTTTAAAAGGAAAACCAACTACGATTTTCAAAATCAATCCATCCCATTCATTATACTACCTTTCTAAACACATATGGCAAGGTTTTAAATGGAAAACTAGCCACGATTTATGGAATCAAACCCATCCCAATCATTATTTAGGTTTGCTAAATGTCCAATAAAATTCATACTTGTCAAACTTCGACAAATGTAACTAGTTGATGATAGCCTTTTTGTAAACTTATTTTATATAAAATCATATAACTAACCCACATGTATGTGTACTTTCAGAAAAATTCGCAATATAACTATTCCGAATAATATATGAAATTTCATAACCCACATCAACAATGTCAAAATCCCTAAATCGGAATTCAAAATAAATCAAAACAAACCCCTATGTTTAGTTACATGAATAATTACATGCCTACACTTCGTCTTCTTCATCCATTTGTTTATCATGTAGCTGTTCTTGCTATCACAATTACAATAACTACACATACATATCTAGTTACATGTAACTGAGACCTAAGTAACTAATTACCCATTCAATTTCTTAAAAAAAAAAAGAAAAAAGAAAAAAAGAAAACCACCTAGATTTAGTTACATGCTCAAAAAGTTACATGATGAAACAAAGGGTCTACTATCAAAGGAATGCCTGTAAGATTGTGAATGATAAGAGGAGAAAAAGTACGAGTAGTAATTGAGCGAATTGAGGGAGGTAAGGAAGGACCTGACAAAGATGGAGAGAGAGAGAGTTTTGGGAAGTGTGGGAAAATAAAGGAGGAGAGTTATGAACGGGTGAAAATAATGGAGAGGAGTAATGAGAATTAATTGAGGGAGATTAAGAAGGAAAAAGTGGAGCATATCATGGTAGGGAAAGTAGGGGACGTGGGAGTGGAAGGGAAGAATTTGAGTGGTGGAGATTTTGTAGGGATTTGGCCGAAATTCAAGGAGATTTTCCAAATGAGCGATTTGTATTTCTGACCTTTATACGATTTGTGCCTTTATAGTAGGGGCATTTTTGTCATCCCAACTTATAGTGTACTAGATGCTAAATGTGTTTTTAAAGAGGGACTTTATACAATACAAGCATTAATTTTTGGACTTGAGCCCAAATGCCCCTTTACAATTTTTATGGCATGTATATTATTTAGATAGACTTATTATATTATATACTGTTTGTATTGACAATAGAACTCTGTGGGAAATAGTATGCCAGCTTATTTTACTTACCTGTTGTGGATGGTTGAATGATTTTGATTTTAAATTGAACAGGTTTAAATTATCGAGAACTTGGTATGTCCTATTTTTAGGCAGGATCATGCCGGATTTTCTAAAAATATTTTATAAAGCTATAATTTTTATTATAAACTATCCTTAAACTTCATTTTATTTATTCTTTTTATCTATTGATATGTCATAGCCTATTTCCAGGTCGTGACACTAATATATATATACATATATACCCACCATGGGATTTTGCAAATAACACCTCTTGGGAATGGCCAAAATCTGATTGTCAAATCCTATTCATACAGTTTTCGCCCATCGTGAAAGAAAAAAAAAAAAAAAAAAAAAAAAAAAAAAAAAAAAGGAAAAAGAGAGAGAGAGAGAGAGAGAAAAAAAATCCTATTCAAAATTTGATAAATTCTGTCTTAGCTAGACTTCGATTCAGATCAAGGTAATTAGTAAGGGTAGAATTTGAAATCCCAATCTTTAATCCTAGCCCAAATCTCACGAATTAATGCCTCATCCAACACATTCCTAAACTTATAAAAAAAATGATAAAATTTAAATTTTATGGAACTAATAACCACTATCGAATATGAGGATCAATATATTTTCAGTTTTGAACCCCCAAAAAAATGCATCGCTCTCAAATTAGTTAAAGTGCTTAAACAAATAATAAAATACAAAATTTATGGAAAGTAAACCAATTTCCAATCTGTTTCAACAAGGTGGGCACTAAGGCTCTATATATTTAAAATAATTGCCTAATTAGCCAGTGATAAATTAGGAAAAAAAAAATTAAATTGATAATTATTTGGCACATGCATGAATATGACTTCACCTTCCAAATTCAACAAATGTAGCCAACGAGTAAGCCTTCATTGTAACTATGACATGGTTACGTGGTGTCTACAAGTCAATGAGAAGGAAGCAAGCTAAAATTATGGGGTCAAAAGGTACTCTAACAAACTCATTTTATTCTACTTTCATTGCCTATGATAGTATGTCGACCATATCACAATTACATATAAATTTTTCTCCGAGCACAACAAAATCAATCACCCTCATATCATAACTACCCAGAGCACGTAAAGAGTTGCTTTTGTAATCTTAAATGTGATTGGTTGGTGATTGAACATCAAAAATTTTGAAATGATTATTTCCATAAGAAACAGATGGATGAATTAATATCATCTATTTAAATTTTTTAATAGTACTCAATCAATGAAGACATCATAATTTTCATTACATTCCAGCCAAACAAATGAGCTCCCAAAAGTTGAATATTTATTAATTTATTTATATTTTTGGCTGTGGGTAGCCTCATTCCCACGAGTTCGTGGTTGATTCCCCTATGGATTTATTGGGGCAACCCTCAAGCCGGTCAAGTATACATTAACATGTTATTATTATTATTATTATTTTATTTGTTGATATTCTGGTGCAAAAGAGTGTTCTCATTAGAAATTTTACATCTAAAAAACGTCTTTCCAATTTTTAAGATTTAATTTTTAAATTTTTTTGTCTAGATGTATATAAAAAAAAAATTATTTTTCTTATTCTTATTGTGATAGATTTATTAAAGTTCGTATTTTTTCAAATTAGGATCATTGATGCCCAAGTGGATTATTTATTGCCCAAAGAGTGTCAAATCCTTACCAATGGTGGAGAACAACGAATGAGAGACCAAGAAAACTTTCAAAGTATAGATACATTGGAGAATGTTGCAATGAAGGATGTCACATTGTCAAGGCTACTAGTAGTGAGATAAAAAAAATGATGAAGGGAAGAGTAAGAAGCAGTGCTCAACTTTACAGACTAGTTGCATGGAGGGGAGATCTCCATCTACACATGAGGTAAAAAGTCTTAGGCCATGTTTGTTTGGTTGGAATGGAATGGGTGAAATGGAGTCACACTGTAATTCATTTCCAATAACAGGTTTGGATGAGGTAATTAAATACGAATGGAATCAAACAACAATAATGAGTTGCTATGATATTCATTCTCCAATGCTTATTTCAAATCTCATTCCATTCCAGACTAATTCAAGCATGAAATTAGATTTCATTCCCACCCATTCCATTCCAGCCAAACAAACATGGCCTTACACCTTTCAATATCTTTTTATAAAAATAATATTTTGCCAATCTAATCGCTGAATTAAATATCACACATGTTAAATTTCAAGTTAATCGAAGATTATGAACTATGCCATCCATAAAGTGCCTAGAATTATAGTTTTATTTATTAAAAAATATATATATAAGTTTACAAATCAAATGCTTCCTAATATCCAACTGATTTGATATTTGGCACGCATAATGTGCATGAAGGTATTATCTAATTCAATGGTAAGTTTAGCAAAATATGATTTCTATAAAATGATATTAAGGAATATAAGAGTAAAAAGTTTTACATTAGGGCCATGTTTGTTTGGTTGGAATGGAATGGGTGGGAATCGAATCTGATTTCATGCTCTTAGAATGGAATGAGATTGAAATAAACATTGCGGAATGAATATCGTTATAATTGACTACTAATGTTTGCTTCCATTCCCATTTTATTACTTCATCCAAACATGTTGTTTGGAATAAATTGGAATGAGATTCCATTCCATCCATTCCATTCCAACCAAACAAACATAGCCTAGGTGTAAGTTGATCCATCCCCTATCTATATATATATATATATATATATATATATATACACACACACTATTTTAGGCCAAATTATTTTTTTCAATAATGATAATAATTTTTTAAATGTAGTAGTTTTATCGCCCTGTGCATAAGATGAAAAGTACTTTGATCAGTCAATCCTTTTCTTCTTTTGACGTGATTACTTTTTTCTTCTTTTTTTATTATCTTTTCCCAAATCTTAGTGCTTAAAATTATCTTTGAAACCCTATTATATATAGGTTGTTTGAAGGTTTTGTGTGACTTTCATTGCTAAGACAAAAGGCTCTCTTTTTCTATCTCTATCTCCTATCAAAACATATTCATATTTACGCCATAGCTGAAAGATTTAATAGCAAAAAATTGAGATATCATTTTACCTAGAACCAATATAATCATGTCATGTGAGTGTCAATTGAAGTCTCATAACTTTAACAATTAAATCATATGAATATTTAAAAACAGATTATCAACCGTTCAAATGGGTTATATTTATACTATCTTAAAATTTATAATAGGATTGGTCCCTACAATACTTAATATATGGTCACCATCAACTTAATTGGATAAACTATACCTTCATGAGGAGTGAAATTGTCAAAACTTAAAATAGAGTATGTTATTACTCAAATATTTTCAATTTCATTGTTTTGATTTTTTATTATAAGTTTGATCAACTGATTACTCCAATGAATTTAATTCAAATAGAGTATGAGCAATTGTGTTTGTGTGTGTGTGTGTTTTGACATAGTTCTTTCTATGAAGACAAAAAATATGAAATTCATTCCTGAATTGAGTTATTAAAATATAATTTTTTTATATGCTTCTAAGTTTTATTTTTTCCAAAAAATTTATTGTTCTAGTAGTCGATTTATTCGCATTTTCTTGAGGTTGTTTTTTTTTTTTTTTTTTTTTTTTTTTTTTTTAAAAAATCGATAAAACCTATCCATACATCACACCCCATTCAATATCAACAAATGAGTATTAATGCTTCTTCGTAAATTTGAATCTGATATCACCCACTAACAAGTAAGTGAGACAAATGTCACCATACTACCATGCCATCAGTGTTACGTGCTTTTAGTTGGTTGATTACCTTTTATAAGGAGGTTTCTTTTATGTCTGTGTTAATATGTAGGTGAAAGGGTAATTATCTTGGAGATTTCACAAGGAAAACATAAAAATTAAAAAAAAAGGATGTTGCTCATAAATTGCCCAGGCTGCATATCATAGTCCAAGAGTGGTAAAGGAGATCAATTACGGGCTAACTCTGGGCCTCACTGCTGGAGGCATTTGGAAACCGTGACACCGAAAATCTGGAATAATTTTAGGAGAGGCAAGGAGTTCAAGATCGGTCATGTTAGAGTCTTCTATGCAGGCAGTGTCACAAAAGCCTTTTCCTAGAACTCCTTCCCCTGTTCCAACATTCCCAATTTGCATGCACAACTTTGGATAATTTAGATTAATTATTTTTCAATTTAACATTTAATGAAATTAAATCAATTACTCTTTAATTGCATGAAAAAAAAAAAAAAAAGAAAAAAAAAAAGGATTTCCTTAGGAGAGCAAAATCTATCTTGGCTCATTTGAACAATAGCACACATCTTATATTAAAGCTACGGCCGAGCACACGACATCTCCTAGGATAACATGATGCCCACATAGGCCGTGGCATAAATATGAGCATAGCAAACAAAGTACGAGAATAAACAATAAAGACAATTTATTTGAATCCTAATTGAGTTTATCCTTCCTATTCTACAAGTATTTACAAATAACAAGATTGATTAGGGAATGGACCAACCTTATGGACTTCATGTAAATTTTTTTTTTTTTTTTTTGGTGTTAATAATGGGTCCAGCTTAATTATTTATGGAAGTTGTGATTAGAAGCCTAGTACGTTAAATTATTAGAAACCTAGTAGAATTCGAAACTTGATGGAATAGGAAATTTAGTTAAGTTGAGGAGCAAACATATTAGAACTCTATATACGGGGATTATAATAGCTCTAATAAGGGTGGAGTACTATGGAATAAAAGTTATTTGAGTGTGGACTCTCCTTTGAGTTTAAGTGTGGATGATCTCAAACAAACCCCAGTGATTTAGGGCAATTACAAGAATAAGAAACTAGTAATTTTGTACATTCAAGAACTAATGGTGCAATTGTGCTAATACTAATTGGTGTCGAGCATCTTTGTCTTGTTTCAGGGTCGAGGTTTCTGCTTCCTATTTTTGGTAGAGCTTTGTTTTATGGTTGGCCTGGTGTTGCTAGCTTCCTCTGTGTGAGGGGTTCTAGATGGTTTTGGTTTGGTGTCCGTTCTGGCTGGTTTGGGATTATGGTGGCTAGTTTGTGGTGGTGTTTTTCTATCGTGTTGGTGTGTGTTGGGCTGTCTTGTGGTTGTTTTGTTTGCTTTGTTTCAATCTTTTTTTGTTGAATTCCTTGAGCTGATGTTGGCCTGGCCAGAGCTGCATTTTTTTGGTGCGTCTTTCACTACAAAAAAAAAGTACTTTCTGTGATGCCTTTTTTACGACGACAACTAAAAGTGGTCATGAAAAAGGGTATTTGCAACCACTTTTGCGACAACGGCTAAAAGCCGTCACCAATATCAATTCGTTTATGCTTTTTTTACGATGACTTCAAAAAGTCGTCGTTAAAGAAGGATTTTGCGAACAATTTTTTTAAGCTGTCACTATTACTCATCACAAATACAAAATTTTTGGCGCTAATAGTTGGCGCCAACTTATTTACGAGGACTTTTAGTAGTCATCACAAAAGGTGAAGGCATTTGTGACCACCTTTTTGAAGTCGTCACTATTACTCATCACCAATACAAAAAATTTGGCGCTAACTTTTGGCGCCAAATTATTTATGACGACTTTTAGTAGTCATCACAAAACGTGAAGGATTTTGCGACCACTTTAATGAAGTTGTCACTTTTAGTCCTCACCAATACGAAAAATTTGGGGCCAACTTTTGGAGCCAAATTATTTATAAGGACTTTTAGTGGTCATCGCAAAATGTGAAGGATGTTGCGACTACCTTGGTGAAGCCGTCACTATTACTTGTCACTAATACAAAAAATTTGGCACCAACGTTTGGCGCCAAATTATTTACAATGACTTTTAGCAGTCGTCACAAAATGTTTTTGACTTTTTACGACAGCTTCAAGAAGTCGTCATAAAAAGAGAACTTTTGCGATGATGTTTACGAAGCTATCACTAATAGTCGTCACCATTATGAAAATCTTAGCACCCAAAGTTTTTGCCAAATTATTTACGATGACTTTTAGTAGTCGTTACAAAAAGTCTTTGACTTCTTTACGACGACCTCAAGAAGTCGTCGTAAAAGGAGTAGTTTTGCGATGACCTTTTTGAAGCCATCACTATTACTCGTCATTATCATGAAAATTTTGACTCCCAAAGTTGGTACCAAATTATTTGCGACGATTTCAAGTGATCGTTGCAAAATATCTTCCACTCTTTTACAATGTCTTTAAAAAGCCATCGTAAGAAAAAGATTTTGTGAAAGAATGCTTTATGTCACTATTACTCTTAGGGGTATTTTGGTCATTTTACATCTAAAGTAATACTTTTCCACTAAGTTGATGTCCTTAAAGTTTTTGATGTGTAAATATGACGTTTAAAAATGGGTGAATTACAAATAGATCCGACTATAGGCAAACAATTACAGTTCAACACAAATTATTAGTCATTCTTAATTAAGTTAGTAGTCATTTAATAGTAAGTTATAATAATTTATATTGAACTATAATTGTTTGCTCGTAGCCGGACCTATATGTAATTCCCCTTTAAAAATATTCATAACTGAAGTCCAATGGCAAGTGAACAATACAAAGACCTTCATATTACCATAATTTAACATTAGATCAACAATTAATTGAACAATACAAAGACTTTTGATCATTAGAAAAATTTTGAGTCAATGTTCAAAATGTGCAAAGACTTCTAATTGCCAATTTGAGGTCCTATAAATGATTAAGTGATACAATTAAAGATATCCAATAGTTAGATTCCATGTTCAAATTGATGTTTTAAACATTAACTCAAACAAATCAGTTAACAGTTACCTGGTTCATTGATATTCAACACATTTACTTGACCAGTTAATTCAATTAGCCCAAAGGGCATGTTAGGCTATATGGGCTTGGTATTTTGTTTGACCCAGTTTATAACACCTGCTCTAGTTCGACAAAATGTTGAGTCAATGTTCAAATTGTACAAAAAATTTTAATTGCCAATTTAAGGTCCAATCAATGATTGAGTGTAAAAAGACACTTAATAATTGGATTTTATATTTATCAATGTTTTAAATATAGACCCAAACAAATTAGTTTGTCAGTTTCACTTGGTTTGACTATATTCAACACACTTACTTGATTAGTTAATTCAATTAGCCTAAAGTATTAGATTATGTGAAGTTTGGTATTTCGCTCAACTTGGTTGACAACACTTGACTCGGTTTGACTAAAAAAGTGAACGATTCTAAATGAGATTTTTTGTGAGGCTTAGTCCATGGAGCGGAGGCTCGGGCCGATAGGCCCGAGCTGGAATTTGAAAATATGTCACTTTTTTTGTAAAATATGTCACTTTTTTTAAAAAAAATTTATAAAACTAAGATTTTCACTTGAGTAGAATTTGAATAAGTTAATAAAAAACTAGTGGTAATATTTTTTAGAATTTTAGAACAATAAGGATATTTGGGGGAAACCTAAAATTTCATGATCAAAGTGTCAAGTAGCATTTATAGCATATTTATTAATTGGTAACAAATTAATGCTTGACATTTCACAAAAAAAAAAAAAAAAAAAGCCCATAAAACACGACACCGTACGGTTATTAGTGAGGGGAATTCGTCCCACCTGCGAAAACCCACTAATTGGGGGGATTAGTATCTTTCCCTCTAGCAAAACCCTTTTTCCAACTTAGCAAAGAAAACCAAAAAACCCTTTCTCACAGACGCCACTCTTGGAAGGAACAGGGCTGATGAAAGAAGAGGGTTGATGAAGGAAGAGGAGCAATTTCCGATCACCGACGAGTGCTCTACGACATCAAGGTCAGTTTTCCTGGTTCTTGTTCTCGTTCTTCCTCTTCCTCTTCCTCTTTTTTTATCTTTTTTGCAATCTGATTTAAGGTTTTATTAGAAATCAGCAAAATGGGTTAGAAATAGTTATAATCCCTGTTTAAGGTTTACAATATGATTACTCCAGATTTTTTGCAATCTGATTTAAGGTTTGCAATCTTTTTTGCAATCTGATTACTCCAGATTTTTATTTGCATCAGGTTATAGTCCCTATTTTGCTATGTTCTTTGGTGTTTTCTGTTTTACGTGCCCTTTGCTAATTTCTGCTGTCATGTGTTCTTAGGTTTTGCTAATTTCTGCTAATTTCTACTAATTTCTGGGTTGTGGGTGAGAGTGGGGGCAGGGAAGGAATAGTCCTTGTGTTCATCCTTTATTGCTTTTATATATCTTGTGAATTTATATCATTTGTATGGATGATGGGATAATAAGCATTGAAGATGTTTGATTTTTGGCTTATGAGAAGCATGTGGTGGATATATTTATAGAAGTGCATGTGTGCTGAATTTGTAGTCTGAGAAGGAGGAGATTTGAATATTAGGAGCGTTGTTTGTTTGTAGGTGTGCCTAAATAACCAAGATTAAAATTGAATTAGAACTTGGTAAAGATTAACTAGGAATATTGGGCTGTCCTTCCAACATCACAGTCTAGGTCATGGTCACTTTGGATTCCAAATCGATTAGGTGGTGTGATTTTTGCACATAAATCTTTTTCAGTTCTAACTTATAACTCAAAAGGATTTAAAAACAATGCCAAAAGGATTCTAGATGATCATCAGACACTGCATTGAGAACTTGAATAAATATTACTTGTTATGTATATTTTTTGTTTAAGTGAGGTGCAATCTCCATCTATATTTTTTCTTGGTGTGCTTCACCCTTGGTGGGTCCATTTCGAGAAGCAACATAAAGAAGTGGAGTCTTGTTAGTTAGTCTTCCAGCTTTCTTACTCCGCTTTGGCTTTTTTCCCACTGGTTGGTGGTGGCATTGACGGTTTCTGTGTGTCTAGGGTTTGGTGATTGTCTGGTGTATTTCGAAAGTTTGAGTGGGTTGTTGGAGTCCATGCTAGCTGTTTTTGGGTTTGAGATGGTTGGTTTTGTGATGGTGTTTTCTCTTTTTGTGCTTGTGCTTGCTGGGTTGCCTTGTGGTGGGTCTTTTGAGCTGGTTGCTGTTGAGCTGGTTGGTTTATGGTGGATTTGGGTGTTTTTTTCCAAAGGTTTGTGATGGTTTTTTGAGCCGGTTTCTTGTTGAGTAGGATGCTTGTTCAAGTGCTTGGTGGGTAGTCTTGTGATGGGTCTGTCATAGTCTTGAAAAATTGGGGTGTGTTTTCGTTCAGAGTTGGGGTTTTTTGTAATCTTGGTTGAGGTTGGTGTGGGTCATTGGGTGTGGTTGTGTTTGTGGCTGTGTTTGGAGTTGTTTGATGTACTAATTTTTCCCCTAAATTTAATTTAAAACTGGTTTGCTCATCAAAAAAAAAAAAAAATGGTGCAATGGTGCTGCTAGGGCACTTACCTCGAGACCAACTCAACAACTCAGGATTTCCCATATGGCAATTTGAAAATCTAAAATGAGACGTGTGACAGACTTTAGAGCACGATGCATTAGTAATTTTGTACATTCAATTTACACTTGCTCGAACTACAATAACACACAACTGTAATGTTAAGGGGCTACATATATGTAGACCCTAATTAAGGACTTTAAGGTGGTACATTTTTTTTTTATTTTTTTATTAACGATTAGAGGTATCTCAAGCGTTATTCTCACTGAGGTTCCAACCTTGACTATTCCCCTAGCGGTCTGTGGGGGCGGAGCATAGTTAAGACTAGGGGGGGCCATGGCCCTTTTATTTTTATTTTTTTGAAAAAATTTGACATTTGTTTATATAGGTTCAAATTTTTTTGAAAAATTGTATAGGTGGCCACTTCAAAATTTTCAACTTGACTTTAAATGGTGGTACTTATCACTAAATCAAATCACATGTAATAATTTTAGAAAAAAAATCTCCCAAAATTAATATAATATATCTTTATATAAGGGCAATTTTTATTTTCTAGGGACTTGTTTGGTTGTTTAAATGGAAATTAAACAATTAAGGTGTATTTTACATAGTATTTGATGCATAAATCCATCATATATAATGGACAAATTTTGCTAATGATCATTGGGCCAAATGGCATATTTCATTTCAATAAGGGTGTAGCCATGCGGGGTTTGCAAATGTCTTGATTTTGTCTTGATGTGGATATATGTATAGGTTTGAAGATCTTGATGGGTGTAAGAGTAAAATTTCCCACAACATATGCAATTTAATCATACCTCCTTTTTTTTTTCCTCTCTTAAAGTAATTATATAGTAAGACTTTAAGGTAAAAGAAAAAATAGTTTTATCATAATATTTTAAGTTGGGCCACCCCAACCTAATATTTTTGGCTCTGCCCTTGGTGGTTCGTGAATGACACTCCCTACCAACACAGGCAACGATTTTTGCAAAGACTTGAAACAGTAACCGTTGGGGAACAGTGTGGGATCTAACCATTCCACCAATCCTGCAAGGGCATAATATAAGGTGGTACACATTTTATACAAGATTGTTTCGTGTTGAATTTTCGTAAAAGTTTGGACTATCAGGAGAGCAATTTATAGGGGGAAAAAAAAAGGGATAACTCCTAGAACCATGTTTGTTTATTGTGTGCAATATTTATAGTGTATTTACAGCACTATATGTTTGAAACACTTCGTGACGATGCTCAAGTGTCTATAGTTGAGTCTCAGGCCTCAATTTTTATAGTAAGGTAACCCACCAGACAACCCCATGTGGCAATAAGGTGGCTTCCAGACTAGATGCACTCATGGAACAGGTTTTGTGTGGTGGATTTATTTTTTACGTCAACCATATAGTATCGAATAAGGTAATCTATATTTGCCAACAGAGGCTCCCAATTAGTCACCTCATTAGGATTACAAGAATGAGAAACATAAACACCATGAACCTCTAACGAACATCAGAAACGTATAAAACATTAGACAATATCTAAAACAACATACAAAACTTGTAAAACATATTTTATTGCGTAATCGACCTCATGGCCTACAGGCCTACATCACACAAGATAATCTGTTCAAGCCAAGGAGGACCCAAATTCCTCCATTCTTCAATAGGATCCACCTCTACAACATTTTTGGTTACCCAACTATGAGTTGGTCAATTACAAACTCAACTAACACACCCAGCATAACAGGAATCTAACATAGACAAAGGCGAATCCAGAAAATTTTCTCAATGGTTGCACTTTTAAAAAAATGACATTTGTCTTCTCTCTATGCATCATTTTATCTTTATCTTTCCACTAAATGATTAAAAAAAGAAAGATTATTAATAATTTTTTTGAAATAGCTAAAAAATAACTAATGTCCTTAGAGTACTCACTTGGATAACTAGCTAACTAATTTAAAAAATGTCATTTTGCTAGCTAAAGTAGCAAAAATTTAGCTAGTACCCTTGAGGATGCTCTTAGCTAGCTAAATGTAGCTAGTTAAAATGACAATAGAGAAAATAGCTAACCCTTGGAGAAGGAAAAATGTGATTTGACTAGTTAAAATAGTCGTGGGGATTGGATAGCTAGCTCCATTGGAGATGTTCTAAGATGGATTCATATTCCCACAAAGACATACGTGTCAGTTACAAATCAAGGAATGATCGAAATGTCAATTTAGTGAATCTCATAAATGCATGCAACTCCTAGGGTTGCTAGCTAATCGACACAATGACCACCTAATTAATATGTGAGAGTAGCTAACATGGATGCGTACTTGAATGCGTACACAATGACCACTTAACATGTTAGGTATGATTTAAGGATTGAAAGGTTATATTCCTAACTAGGGTCACTTGATCGAAAGGTTATATTCCGAGGGTTGCTATCTGATCGACACAATGACCACCTAATTAATATGTGAGAGTAGGTAAGATGGATGCGTACTTGAATGCGTACATAATGACCACCTAACATGTCAGGTACGATTTAAGGATCGAAAGGTTATATTACTAGCTAGGGTCACTTGATCATTATGGTGATAGATGAAAGTAGCTAAGATGGATGCGTACTTGAGCATAATTAATGGTGATAGATAAGAGTAGTTATGATGGATTGATGGGTGCATATTTAAAACATAGACAAGACAAATATGTATTTGTTACAATTTAAGAATGGATCAAAAGATTAAAGTTTTCTGTGGAAAATTAAATGACTCGATGTCTAGATTTGCTAGATCTTATATAAAAATAGCAACTCTTTAGAGTCAAGGGCAAATCCAGAAAATTTTCTTAATTTTTTTTTAAATATATATATATTTGCTTCTAAGAGTTAGATAAGGAATAGAGAAAGGTAGGACCACGTATTAGCATGGTTGACTAGAAGTGGTGAAATGACATAAAACAATAGGCATGCCATACTTTAAAATGCATAGGTGACTTTTAAAAACGTGAAACTTTATATATTATTCGTAACACTCCTATCCCCATCTACGCTATGTGGGACAAAATCTCAACAAGATGGGAAAAAAGGGAAAGTCACAGGACCACACATTGACATGACTGAATAGAAATGATAAAATAGTACATAAGACTAACAAGCACGCCATAAAAACCAATTTACAAATTAAACCCAACTTTATATAATCTACAAAAGTGGTGTACATTAGTAAATTTAACCAAATTTAATCAAATTAACCATTTTTTCTCAATGGAATTAAAGCATTTAAGTAAATTTAAATAACATTACTTATTCATTTTATTTTATTTTTTATATTTGAGTGGTTGCACGTGTGGGCAGATGCACCTTAGTGCATCCGCCCCTGAACATAGAAGCATACCATACTATATCTCTTACATCAAGTCGTTACCTATAGTTACTTGTACTTTGCAACATTTTGATCACATTTAGCATAACATTATTGATTCAGGGAGATAAAGCATGCTTTAAGGCCTCCCTAGCTGCAATTAGCTTTGTTTATTCTATGCACTAAATTCTACCTCACTGACGACATAAGAAACTCATAAAACATTAGAAAATATAGGCATAGAACGCTGACATCAACTAACAGAATGGAGCACTATTACAAGTTCATAAATAGGCTTATAATGCCCTAATCATGAAAGGGATAGGATATACTACAACACAATAATTAATGATGGGAACACTAGTTGGATCACTTACCCAAGAATGCCACTTGAATTCGCTAATTTCTACCTTTTCCATGTTTGTTAGCAGTGTTTTTCGCCTTTTTCAGCTTCTTATGTTGTTTTCCTTCAGTGATCCTTACAAACCAATCAGGTTTTCCAATTAAGAACATAAAACAGCCTGAAACTAATCCAAATACCATTCCACATCCATACCCAATTACCACCGCTTTCCATCCAAAGCCACTTCCAAACACTAGTTTGCTTTCTTCATGGAATATCAACGACGACGGTTGTGGTGCATCATCACCACTGCATTTCTTTGACAATGGAGGTCCACATAATCCCATGTTCCCACTGTACGTATCATTTTGAAATGTATCAAACTGCTTGCCTCAAGGTATGGGTCCCACAAGATGGTTTTGCAAAAGGTTTAAAACTTCAAGAGATGTCAAACTTGCCAATTGCTCAGGAATCTTGCCATTGATGTTGTTCTAAGAGAGATCTAAAACTTCAAGCTTTCTCAAATTCTCCAGCGATGATGGAATATAACCTGTAAGGTCATTGTGAGAAAAGTTGAGCCCTCGGAGTGAACAAAGTTTTCCAATTGATTTTAGAATATGTCCCTAGAATCTATATATTGCAAGAAAAATCAATGGTCGTGAAGATGGTTAAGATTCTCTCCATTGCAATATCCTCCCTTTTGAGTGTCACCATCACGGAATCTCATTAATTATCATTTCCTATATATTTCAATCCGCTCTTATCTCCATTCACATTCATCATAGCTTTCAAATTCTTTATATATCTTATTGGCAAAGGTCTAAAGAAATTGTTATAAAGAGGTCAAAGATTCGCAACTAGGGGAAGGGATGTTTTGCCTTGGAATTCTTTATGGGACCATGGAATTTATTAGATCGTAAGACAAGAACTTGCAACTCTGGAAGAGTTTCCAACCAATAGGGAAATGTATCATTTATCCTGTTGTTTCTAAGATCTAGGACTTCCAAGTACCTACAATTGACTAAGGATCGTGGTATTGACCCATTCAATTGATTGCTACTTAAAGCAATATTCTTGAAACTATTGCCCTTTGCAAACGTTCTTGGGATGGTCCTGTCACAACCCAAATTAATTATGACATGATCAATATTAATAAAACCATTTTAATTAAGAAAATCATTTAAGAGACACGTGAATGACACGTGTTAGAAAACCATTATTTCAATAAAAATTTCAGCATAACCCATTTATAAATGGGACATACCATGATAAAACCTGTAAAATAATCATTAGAAATCTCCTATCATCCAACATTGGTATCATCACATGCTAAATAAACCATATAATGAGACCTACAGATATTAAATATTACAAATCATAAGTTAATACATGTCCATTGCCCATTGGCCGAATACAAAATATTTAATTTATACATAACCGTGATATTAAAATTGTTTAAGATCATAATAATGTTCCAAAATGATTTGACAATTAACTAAGTCCAATCATAAGTGAAACACCTCAAGGCGAGGTCTCCCCAACTATGAAATCATCTGAAAAAGTTTTATTAACAATAAGGGTGAGTATAAAAACTACTACAAAAACGTTGATAGATGACTGTATTTAACAGTCATCTTTTACCAAAACAGTCATCTTTGTTTTTAAAAAAAACAGTCATCTCTTCAGGCGTCATCTTTTATCATCAAATAAGATGACCGTTTTTACCAGTCATCTTTGAGAGTAATAGATGACCGTTTTTTAAAAACAGTCATGTTTGAATTAATGAAAGAAGATCCTTTATTCATTAACACGGTCATCTTTTGTGCTATAGATGACCGTTAAAAACGGTCATATATTCAACAAAATATGACTGGTTTTATCTTAAAAACAGTCATATATTAATATATAAGATGACTGTTTTTAGCAGTCATCTTATGTTCTTAAAAACAGTCATATATTACTATATAGGATGACTGTTTTTCACAATCATCTTATGTTATTAAAAACAGTCATATATGACTATATAAGATGACTGTGTGACTATATAAGATGACTGTTTTTCACAGTCATCTTATGTTCTTAAAGCCAGTCATCTTATGTATTAAAAGATGACTATAAAAAACAGTCATCGTATCTATGGCTCCTTTTTTTTTTTTTTTTTTGGGTATTCATATACTAAAAATTTTTCATATACTATTTACTACCCCACAAACCTGTTATTAAATTTGCTACATCAACCTGTTTATACAAATTACTCAATAATTAAATTCTCAATATGAAATGAAAGAAATTAAGACAAATTAAATAACAAAGGAAATTAAATCACTCATATTAATTATAAAACCATCATTTTTATTTTATTGGATTACAATAACAAGGTTTTAAAAGTCATCACCATTCCCTTGACTTAACTAGTGCTACAATATTTTTTATGTTAAAATGAAAAACAAATCTAAAAAGGCAACATCCTCAAAAAAATTTCACCTTTTGTCATGATGCATGATTCAACTATACAAAAAGAAGAAGCCATTAGGTGAGAAACAAAAAAAAGAAAAAAAAAAAAAAAAAAAAAAAAAGAAAGGACGAATTAGAAGAGTGAGCTATGATGCATGATTTAACTACACAAAAAGAAGAAGCCATCAGGTGAGAAACAAAAAAAAAAACAAAAAAAAAAGGATGAATTAGAAGAGTGAGCATCCACAAAAGCTTCAGTGTTAGTTTGCTCCCATTTCCTTGACTCCATCAAAGCAAAATATCCCTTCCTCTCTCTCTCTCTATCTCACTTACACATGCACCTGCAAAAGGCAAAATCTATTTAACACAATTCTATGTAATAGTGTGCTAATCGCAAAAAGAAAGAGCTAAAAATGCAGAAATGGGAAAAAACAAAATCTCCACAAATCATACCAGTTTTTAAACTAATTAAGACCCAATCAATGTCAACATCAAATTTCTCCCTTTAGAATGCAAAATAAAAACATAGAAATGCTCTATTACCTGCAAAAAGCAAAATTTTTCAACAGTTCTGTGTAACAATGAGCTAATAGCAAAAAGATAGATCTATCAACATTTAGATGCACACACAGACAGAGAGCAAGCCAAACTTGTGACAGCATAAAAGAAAGAATCACTCAATGCAATCTAAGGCTAAAACCTGAACATCCATTCCTTGAAAAGATTGCCTTTAAAAAACCATCAAGGAAGTTGCTTGATGTCACCGTTGGTTTTTCACTATTTATTTTAACCAGGATGAATGAAAGGTTGTGATAAGTTCCTTGTTTTTAGAGAGAAAATCAATGAAAACTTACTAATTAGGGGCTTGCCATTTTATGATGAAATAAAACAGTGAAAGACGGTGGCGTATATCATCGTACAGTCCAGAATCGTATGTTCACAAAAATATAATATAAATGCCACATAAGCTCCAAAAAGCAGAAAATCTCCTTCTAACACTGCAAACTACAGTACAGAAAAGGACAAAACAACCTTAGGCTACATTCCTCTATAACTTTATTCATTCACAGATCAGTAAGAACTAAAAAGAAGAAATAATCTTAACGTGGTATTTTATTATTCCTAATATACAAAAAAGACATTGAATGACACCTAGCCATGCAACCTGCATAAATGGTACGCATGAAATAAGAGTTCTATGTTGATGATACAAATCCTACGTTTGACATCAAAAAGTAATGGAACAATACAATGACTCCTCATGAAATAAACAAGTAGGGTATCAGAGGAACATCTACTATGATCCATAAAAGTCATATGAACGTCAAAAGAGCCTAATGAAATCAAAACAAAGGACAAGAGGTTGGTATTACTAATCATAAAAGGAGTAATTTCAATAACTGATTGGATGAATTCATATACCATAGAATACATTATCAATTTTTCAGTAGAGTACTGACATACTTGCCTTTTTTACATGGCTATACTACACAACAAAATCAAACTAAGAGGACAAAAGACAACATTTTCTTAAAATGTAAAAATTAGTTTCAAACTTTTTTAGCTAATATAATAGATGGTTCATAGACGTTCAATTAGATTCTCCTAAATTCAAAAAAATTCGAAGCAAAGTTCCTATATCAGCAGCAAAATTCCATTCTAACATAATATTATAGAAATGATACAAAAGGTTCAGAAACTAGAAGGATATGGGTTAGGAAGAATGCCAAGAAGTATACCATCATAGAGTCATGAATAACCACAGAAAGTTTTACTCAAGCAGTTATTTCTGGATAAAGTCGTCAATTCTATACAAAAAAGCATAGTCACAAGAATTTTTTATCAGCTTGATATTAGAATTTCCCAGTTTTTTTTTTTTTAATGAAGTTATTAGAATTTCCCAGTTGAAGTTGGTTTAATGCTAATAATTCTTCTAAGCTAAGTTGGCAGACCAACACTACACAAAACATGCAGAGCTTCTCAGCCAAAAAGACTAAGTTGTTATTTCCTGCATAACATACACATATAATATGTATATAAATTATTGCTTCTAACACTAATAGCAAATAATTTATATTTTCCTATAGCCAAATCAAGGCACTATAGAGACCTTCAAAGCAGCAGTTCAAAAAGAATATCTCACAGTTAGCACCAACACATTTCCAGTTTTATTAGTCAATGGATGAAGGAAGACTTGCACCAACACAATTCATTCGAATACTTTTTTCAGTAAAAAATGCAATTCCTTGCTGCACTTTCCTATGCTTTTTTTGTGTTCTATTTGCACCACCTACTTATTTAGTCGATTGATTTTGGAACCAACACTAAAAAATTATTCGAATGAATTTTTTTAGTCAATTGATTTTGGTAGCTGCTCATCAAACAAATGAAAAAAAAAAAAAAAAAAAGGAAAAAGGAAAAAGAAAAAAGAAGATTAAAAACATGAATTCACAACAATCACAGTCCAAATTTGGTATACGTACACACTGATCACCTAAAATCATCTTCTCACCCCTCATGTTTTTTTTTACTTGACAAATAACTCCCTAAAGTTTCCAAATGTTTCAACATGTATCCTTTCATTAAGCAACTACTATGACTTTGACAAAAAAAAATGTCACGTGCCTCCTACTAACGATATTTTTTTTTCCTTCCACTGAGAGAGAGAGAGAAAGAGAGAGTAATTAAGATGATCTCAAGACGAAAGGACCAAGAGAAGAAGAAAAAGCTAGAAGTTGATCCTGAGACAAATGGATCAGAAATCCAAGCCCAAGCCAATTTCAGAAGAAGAAGAATAGCAAGAAAAAAATGTTGGTCCAAGTCGACGTCTAAGAAAACTTTTTACGAGAAAAAAAGAAAAGAAAAAAAGCAGGAGGACTATAATTTGATGCTCAACATCAACACAAAAAAGAAATGAAATAAGTTGAACAACATTATGAAAAAACTAAAGGAGTAAGTTTAATAAAAGATATGAATGTTCACCTGTTATTTGGGATAGAATTGATATGAAAAACATGGGCATGAGCATATGTTCTTTGACATCTAGCAGCAAGGCTACTCTCAGTGCTAGCTACTGATTTATTAAAACTTAGAGCATTCTGTTTAAAACTACAACACTTATTTTGGAAATTATATTGGTAATTGGTAAAAATTTCTTAGTCATAGTAATATTACCTACATATTACTGGTTTTGGCTTCCCAATTTATAAAAATTTTGGGAGATATATGTCTCTCTAGTTTTTTGTTTAGATAAATGGCATTTTGGTTTATCAACTAGGTGAGCACTCAACTATATCCAACAAACAAGATCCTTAGAGCATTCTATTTAAAACTGATAATCAAAAAGTATTTTTACAGTAAAACAATAAAAGACAAATGTCTTTTCTTACCTTCCAAAGCTTGATGGTTTTGTCATTAGTCGAGAGAAGAAACGTGCACTATTAGCCATTCGACACCATCTGATCTTGTGAACTTTGTCCTTTATTTCCAAACTCTTGAGATAATCAAACTGGAACAAATATATACAATAGCATAATACATTAACACTCTAGAGTTTAGTTAAACAAAAAGAATGAACTTGTACAAACTTCAATGATCAGTAACCCACAAAAGTAGATACTTCAGGTTCATGACTTTGAAACTCTGTTTCATATAGGAATTCAGGATGCGTACTACATGAATTATCCATCCTCTCTAGATCTCTCCTATATCCTCCATGTTATACATTCATTACAACATTGCAACAAGAAGTAATTGGATAGTTAATCATGCTTCAAAACAAAATCAAATAAGAATGAAAAACTCGGACAAAAGAAAGTATGGCATGAGTTTAACAAAGATATACATCCCCTATATCAATCCTTTCAAATAAAACCACCCGACCCCTACGATCCCACGATCGCCAGTGGCAATGCAGTCCCCTGTTTTGTCAAACTCAATCGCAGAAATGATATCAACAGCAGAACAATAAGTACAACTAACAATAATAAGGCCCATTCACTCTATCGACGTGAATTTATGCAATGTGCCACAATACACATAAGGGTAAAGCCGAAAGCTGTTTGAACACAAAAAATTAAGCCCGATATTACAAATGTAAAGAAAATTATGAAATGGGCAATGAGTATAAGTCTGCATTTTTATAAATGAAGTGGGACTAAAAACACTGTAGCCCCAGATTTGTCTCAAGCAAGCAAGCAAAACTCTCACATTCATTCACAAAACCAACAAAACACTCACACCCACATTCACACACACACAAACAAACACATATATATCACTATAAATTCAATACCAAAATCAAGGCCAACCTTAAAAAACAATCCTACCCATTTATATTAAGTCAGAAACATATCAACAACGTATCGATTAACTTCAAATCCAAATCAAGATGACCAAAGTAGTTCAATTTAACGGATTAGAGTATTGGATTAACGACATGTGTGATATACCTGTCTGAACTTCTTCTCTAGACTTTGGACATTAAATTGGGAATCTTCTTCAATTCCCGGAACACCTTTTGAAGTTGTGCAACTCTTGCTAGCAATTCTGAAGTACGAGCCTTCGCTCTGCAATTCTCTTCATGTACCTTTCCACTGGAATCTGACAACTCTATCTGCCATTCGTACTCCTCCTCTTCCCTCCAACGCTCCCTTTCTGGTTCAGGGTAATTTTCAATGATGAATCTATACCCAGGCAAATTAGGATTGAAAACCTGGTCGTAGCCTTGGCACGGATCATATGCACCATATCCAAAGAATTCAATGTATGTAACGACACCAAGTTCCTTATAATCAAATGTCCCACCAAAAGGCTCACAGCCGGTTTCTTCAAGGGCCTTCTGTTTTAGAAGACGCCTTTTCATTGCCTCGGGATTTGACTCCGATCCGGGCCAATACTCTTGTGCCTGCAATACAAAGATCAACCTTGGAGGTTTGAAAACTTCCCCCGGCTTTGCTCCTTCGTTCAATTCCTTGACCTTTTCTATCTCGGCATCTTCAATCATGGATTGGTGGCGGGAAATCAAAGAATCAGCCCTGGTCGACCAATCCAACGGATCCATATAAATAATCTTCACCTGTGGTCTCCCTTGCTCGTCATGTTCATCTTCTACCACTTTTATAATGCAATCCATAGGAGGCGGCTCCAAATCTTCTCAATCTTTCTCAGAGTGTGGGATCCGAGTACGCGCGAGAGAGAAATCCACCAACAGTCTGATATTAGGGTCCGCTGTTACTCCGCCAATTCAACCGCTTCTTCTGTAGAGGGCAGACGTAACCGAAATATAAAATGGTAGAATCCGTCCATTGAACACCTGAGAGAATTTCCACTCTAGCGGCTACGTCGGCTCTGCCAGAGATTCAATTCCCTTGATTCCGCCGCCATTCATCTCTGGACAAAAAAGAAACCCACCGAATCACCGATAAAGCTTGGTATTAAAGAATTTTGAAGGAGTGCCCTATTGGGGCTGAGAGCCAATGTTACGGTTGGAGAACAATACATTACATAACAACAAAAAATTGACATGAATGTGGCGATTGTCAAAGGGAGAAAAGAAGAGTTGCAACGGCAGCCATTTGAGTAGAATCAAGTAAGCTTTAGGAAAAGACTGAGGAGTCGAGTGAGCGGAAGGAGTGGACCGAGTCTGAAACACCTAAAAATTAAAACCAGATGAGAAACCTTAAAATTGAATCCCAAATCCTGAAACCCTAAAAATTAAATCCTAGAACAAAACCCTACAAATTTACACACTTGACAAAGACACGAAGAGAGATTTCGTTGCAAAAATAAACGCACAAAAGAGAAAACCACAACTTAACTCACCTGGCTATGGAGACCACGACGGCAGCAAGGGAAAAAGGAAGCAACGGTGTGGGTGATGACAACAGTAAGGGCGGCGTTGGGTGACGGGGGTGAGGTCGGCCTTCGGCGACGGCGACAGCGATGGTGAGGGCAGTGGTGACTGTTATGTGAGGGCTCTGTGCTGAGGGATGGAGAATGGAGAGAAAGAGAGACAGAGAGAGAAAAAAAAATGCTTTTAACAGGGGATCGGGGAGCTAATCGACACGGGAGTAACGCATTAGATTTTTATTTTTTTTAGAGAGGTGAATTGAAGACCCTTTTTTTAAAACTAGTCATCTTTTGTTATACTGTTTTTAAAAACCAGTCATCTTTATCTTTTAAAAGATGAATGTTTAAGGGTTGATCTTAGATTTTATTCATCTTTTCATTTTAAAAATCAAAAGATGACTGGTTTTTTAAAAACGGTCATCTTTTAAAATTTTAAAAGCGTCATCTATCAATCTTATTCTTATAGACTCAGTAGATATAATTTTCATATGAAAATAACTAAAGCATGGTAATATAACCAATTTAAATCATGCATAAAATACAATCATTTCTATGAATGCTGTAGACACCCCATTTTCACCCTCATGAGTTCATGATATCATTTGGTTAGGTTTAGAAGCATTTAGGAGTCCCTAAGCCTTAAAGGACACTTTTGCCCTTTTAAGCCTTAGGAAAATAGGTCATCATTGCATGCATATTTTTATCTCTTTGTTGAGTCCCATCACTTGCATTTAGTTTCTAGGATCATTTTGGATATGTGTGTCAAATTTGGTTCAATTCCAGATAGGTTTGGATAGTTAATTAGAACTTTTGCGACTTGAAGGGCAATTTGTCTTTTACTTCGTATATTTTCCAATTGACCTCCAAATTTATTCCGGAGTGTTCCATTGACCTTAGAATGATGAAATGAGCCTAAGTGCCAATTTAATTTATTGATAGGTTTTGGATTGGTTCACCACATTACCCTATGGTTAATTGACCTTTTTTTGGGTAATCGCCTCATAAAAACCTAGCCACCTGACCGTGGTTAGGAATTTTTGGTTCAAGAATGTTCTAGGATTATTCTACATTGAATCCTTGAAATTTTGGCTTTTGAATCACTCAAATCAGAGTTAAAATGAAGAATTTAAATCCGTTTGAAGTTAGGAGTCCAAACCAAGTCAGGAATCCTCAAAACCGAGGAAACCTGACTTCACTCTCGGGTGACCGGTTCACCCAACCAGTCCAACCGGTTCACCCAACCGGTCACCCAAGTGTTCCGTCCTGATTTATCTCTCTTTGAATTTTTGACGGAATGGGACTCTACCACTCCGAATTTCAGCTTTCTAAAGAACTTCTAAGCCTATTGGGAGGTGGTTTTGAGTTGTTTAACATCCATGGGATTTAATTATAGCCCTAGATTAGTTTTATGGTAAATTAATCTCAACCATTGGTTCATATGGTTGGTTGGTTATAAATAGAGGCTCATTCATCAGTATAGGGGACTTTTGGACTGTTTGGCTTATTTGACACTTCATATTCATAAGATAGAGAGGGACCACGGGTTTGCACACACCCATATCACTTGGAAGAGGCTTTCTACTGCAATTTTGAAGAGGAACTAGAGGGCAATCAAGCCAAAGAGAAGGAAGAAAGCAGCGAAGACCTTTGCTTTGTTGTAAGTCTCCTTTGCATCCTTTTACGATTCCTTCTTCTTCTACTCCATTCTCTGCATAGTTATGGCTTAGTATTGAATTAGGAATCATATATACTCTATATTTTAGAGTGTATATGATTCAAATATGATGGGAAAGCATGCTAGTGGAATAGGATTGCGAATTGGTTGCTGTTAGGATAGTTTCTCTCTTAAGGATAGAAAGGATAGAGGTACGTTTTGCATAAAAAAAATTAGTTGATGTGTTTAGGCCGTTTTCTCTTCATGGTTCAATTATATGCATGATTTTAAGCATCTTTTGTATAGGACACTTGTTGTGTAAGCCTCATCTTCATAGGTGTATGGATTATTATTCTTTTCGAGGATAATTATCGTCCTTGGAGGATGAGGTTGTGCATGGGTGCTTTCTGGAGTGTGTTTAAGTGTGCTGTGAGTTTCTTTGCATTCTTAGGTATATATTTTACGTATGATATGTGAAGAAATCATTCATACGGAGTGGTTTCTATGTAAAATTATCTCCGGATAGTTTTACTTAAGAAAACTCGTCGTAAGGATGATTATTTCACATTCTTACATAAAGTACTTACCTAAGGCATCATGTTAGATTTTCTTTTCATGTTTTGAATTGTCATATGATATTTTCATCATGGTAATGCCTATTTAGCATGTTTTTGATAGTTTTGTGCATGTTAGGGTGTTTAAAGCATATAGGAGCATATAGGAGCATATTAGGTTTGTGTTTTCTTTTAATTTTTGTTATTTGCATGAGTTTTAGGTCATTATATGCATGTTTAGTATTCTGTCCAGATTTGATTTAGGTCTCCTAATGATTATTTGAGTATGAATATGGTTGGTTTGAGCTTAATGATTGCTCTATAGAATACATAGGGTGATTAATTGGTATTTTTTCGATGTTTTGGGATAATTTGCATATGGTAAGTGATTCATGGTAAGTTTTGTTATGAATTGTTCTCTTCTCCCCCTTGGGTTATTGTCTTTACTTTGGATTAGAAGTCCTAAGTTTCCAACTCTCTTAAAATCTTTTTTTAATTAGAGTTCTATCTCTTTTAGAATTCTACTTTTCTCAAAACTTCTTTTTGGATAAGAGTTCTATCTCTTTTCAAATTCTATCTTTTCTCAAATTCCTTTTTTTGGAAATCCTTCTTCTTTTAAAACTCTTCTTTCTTTTAATGGAAACTTAGGTTTTATAGTTCATTGTAAAGGTAGTAACCCCTTCTCAATCGAACTACGTGGATTTTAATCCTTACATCTTTGTATGTAGGTACGTAGGCACTCATTTGATGTTCAAGTCCGCCCTAGGATACTAAGTATCCTAGGTTTTCTTTTTCTTTCTTTTTCTTTCTTTTTTCCATTTGTCCATCACATATATGTTAGAGGAGTAGGATGGACCCATGCTTCATTATTTATCCATCACATATTTTCTAGAAGAGTTGGATGGATCCACGCTTATTCATTTGTCCATCACATATTTGCTAGAGGAGTAGGATGGATCTGTTTCTTATACTCTAGCTCTCTTACTGCTTTCCATATCTCTCCTATTCGTTCATAGATGTTTACATGCTTTGTGGATGTTTATTGCTATATAGATGTTCATGGATGAATGTGGATTATTTATGGATGATTCCTTGCATATGCATGGTGACTAATTAGGAAGTGATTGAAATAGCCCATATAAATTCAGAGACCCATTTTGGGGCGATGTGGGTGCCTATAGGATGTTTCCTAGAACCTTCCCACATCGTAACTTAGTCTCCGAATCCTCTCTTGTTTTGATTAGACCTGCTTTTCCTTGATCGGAGTCATGTGGTTTTCAAAGGTTTTCTTTAAAAACTGTTTTTATGGTTTTCCTCTTTTCCTTAAAAAATGAGGTGGCGACTCCTTGTTTGTTATGTTTTTGTGAACCTTTTAAAAACTAGATTTTTATTAATTTAAATCTCTACAAGTCTTTTTTTAAAAGAAGGTTCTCCTTCCCCCCCAGATCGAAACCCGTGGTTCACAAATGCCATGAATGATATGTGACTCATGTCAATTTAATATATTCCATCATTACCAACCACTTCCGCAGGAGTCTTCACACGGAAATGGAGGATTTAAACCTAACCTCCAAGAGAACCACAAGGTTCCTACCTGGAACCGGAAAACTCCCAGGACTAAAGGAATGGAATACACAGCTTAGTCCCTTAACCGCAAACAAACCATACCCAATGACCCCTTTCAATACTTTTACCCAGTATTTATTAATTTCATTTCATGCATTTTATGCTAATAAATGCCATGAAAAAGCATATAAATCCATATGCATGTCAATATATATCTAGAAATCATCAATTTATAATTATTCCATAATTATATTACATGTTGGGCTATGTAAAGCATGTAAAATATAGACCAACAAGAATTAAAATAGTATATACACTCATGATATACTAAAATACCATATATATATCAACCCATATACTCCCAAATGTGATATTCATAACTATAAGGTTATGTAAACTAAACCCCTCAATACATGCATTGCAAAATATACATGATAATATACTAAAAGATCATGCAAACTCACAAATAACGCCAATATACATTTTTATTCAACAAATATGGGCTTACATTCTAGCCCAATATCATCTTTAAGGTAAAAACCCATGAAAATTACACCTACCTCAAATATGTTGTACTAAAAGTAGAGAAAATGTGTTGGAAAGGTTGAATCCAAGCCTAGAATGCAACAACAAGCTCCAAGCTCTACAAATCAAGCTTGATATACAAACTAAACATGGTAGAAGATAAATCCAGACCTTAGGAAACTTCCACAAGCATCAAAGTAAGGTGAGAGAGTGAGAAACCCGCACATACAAGAGAAAATTAGGTTTTTCTCTCTCCAAACACATCCTTTCTCTCTCCTATCTCTCTCTCCTTCTCTCTCTTGTTCTCTAAATGTAGAATTGCTGAAATGGGAGTGTGCAAGTCATGTTAAGAGGGTTTTAAAAAAAACCAGGGGTACATGCGTCATTTGACTCTTTAAAAAAATTTGCATTCTACCATACCCTGATCGATCGGGGTTTGAGGCCCAATCGATCAAACCATGGCAGAACCCAATTGGCTTATCCCTTGTACCTCCGATCGATTGGCCTCAAGGCTCTACCGATTGCCCTATGCCAGAAAAGTCCAATGACAAATGTAAATGTGTATAAACCTCTACAACATTGACTACTACTTTATTTTCATTCAAAACATTTAAGTAAACATTTACTTTAAGTTATTTAATGAAAATAAACAAATAACCCCCATTTGAATCCAAATAAAATATCAGAAAAATCAAATTCTAAGTATATTAAAATCTCATTTTCATATTTTAGTACAAAATTTGTCTCCCGATAGAATTTTCAAAAACAAACATGTGAGGAAACCAATCGAAACATGATAATAAAATCCCATAACATCACAGATGTCTTATAATACTATAAACTTTCATTACTACAAAAAATTATCTTTAAAAATAAAGATTTATAAAAATTCATTTTTTCCCAACATTTAGTCAATTTTCTACGGTCTAAATATGTGAAATCGCAAACGTATCTAAATCATACACATGCAATACCCATGCATGACAATACTCGACAAAATAGCTAATATACTTGCAAACCACGTATTAAAAGTGAGATTATCCTAATTAAATGACACGGGCATTACAGGTCCCATGAAAGCTATTCATCCTCAAATCCAACACATAAAGATAATTGTTGAAATTTCCCAAACACCTTGGAATTATGCCACTTAAGTTCTTATTAGACAAATGAAGAATTTCAACGGAACTCACATTGTAAATCGACTTAGGGATCTTTGCAGTCAATTTATTATTTGAGATTGAAAGGAGAGATGTTAAACAATCCTTTTGAACACATGAACTTTGAAAGAAAATCTCAACAAACTTGAAACAATCTATTGAATTTTCCACAACAATCAAGATTACATACCAAAGGATCAAAATAAAGAGACTAACCACTTATGATTCAAAACTAAAGTCTCTAATCACTTACCATCCTAGCATTAGGAGATTTGAAGACCCTTGAACCTATTTTTCCAACATAGACAAAAGCTCTCAAATGGGAACCTCTAAGCATCTGACACAACCAAGGACTTAAATATCAATATCGATGGATATATCGAGGGTTCAAAAACACGGATATGTCGGATATGTCGATGGATATATCGAAAATTTCGATATCGATTTAGAGATATAATGGATATTATTAGCTAAACACATACTTTCATTGAAACTCTAGGAACAATGATTAGACTTTAATAAACAGTTTAAAATCAAAATATTGCAATTTAAATGTGTATTAGACAAGTATGTATTATGTAGGGTATAAAAATTGTGCCACATTAAGCAAAATAATGAATATTTTATCACAGTAAATGAAAGGTGGTATTTCTTTTTTTTTTTTTTTTTTTGATAGAAAGATGATATATATATTAATGAGATAAAAGATACAAATCAGTCTGGACTTTATCCTGAACACACTCAGGAATCTCATCCATCCAAACAGTAACATCATTATATTCTTGGCATATCTAGCAAGGCTATGAGAGACCTCATTGCCCTGTCGCCGGGTGTGCAAGAAAACTGGTGAATGAAAAGAGAAGTTTGCCTCAGCTTGTATATCTTCATAGATTAAACCCAAATCTGAGAGATTGTGCTCTGTCGATGGTGGTATTTCATAACACTAATTTAAGTCATTAGTATAATTGAAATATTTATATAAATCAATATTAAAAGAATAAGAGGTGATAATTTTGACCCAATAACAAGAAAATGTGTATCTCGATATCGTCGATATATTTGATATATCGACGATACCATGTGAAAGTAACAAAATATTATGGATATATTGAGATATATCGAGATTTTATTAATAATATAAAAAATATCGACACTATCGTAAAGATATTTTGCGAAAAAGATATGTCAGTTAGATATCATATCGAGAGGTATAGATACATAGATACATCATAGATATATCGAAGATATAATGGATATTTTAATCCATGGGCACAACTTACAAGTAGAGGAACAATCCACAATGGTTTTTAAAACATTGCATTTAACTTTGCTTGGATGGTGTAGACACCCAAATTTTGTCAGGTCGCCTCTGGACAGAATCGATCAACCCGTCAACAGTATAATTAGGTTGGACACACTCGGTACCTAATTCTATTCACCTTGTCTTACCTATCACTAGGGCAAGGCATTCCTTCAGTTCAATCTTCAAAACCCCTAAAGCAACTTTGGGTGGTTCGATTTTCCATAATCTCCCATCTAATAGTCAATCCGACCGTTGGATCTTCAATTCAATGTTCTTAGAGCGGTCTAGGACCATTTAATTGGGAATCAGAAGGCACAGACTCTCTGATCCCTAGAACCCCCAAATCGAACCCCTAATACAACTTTAGGTGGTTCGATTTCTCACAAACCCTTATCCAATGGCCAATCCGGCCGTTGGATCTTCAATTCAATGTTCCTAGAGTAGTCTAAGACCATTTAATTGGGAATCAAAAAGAACAAACCCTCTGATCCCCAAAATGCCCAAATTGAACTGCTAAAGCAACCTTGGGTGGTTCGATTTCTCATAATCTCTTATCAAATAGTCAATCCGACCATTGGATCTTCGATTCAATGTTCCTAAAGCAGTCTAGAACAATTTGATTGGAAATCAGAAGGCACAAACCCTTTGATCCCCAAAATGCCTAAATTGAACCCCTAATACAACTTTGGGTGGTTTGATTTCTCACAATCTCTTATCCAATGGTCAATCTGACCGTTGGATCTTTAATTCAATGTTCCTAGAATGGTCTAGGACCATTTGATTGGGAATCAGAAGGCACAGACCCTCTGATCCCCAAAACCCCTAAATCGAACCCCTAATACAGCCTTAGATGGTTTGATTTCTCATAATCTCTCATCCAATGGTTAATCCGACCATTAGATCTTTAATTCAATGTTCCTAGAGTGGTCTAGGACCATTTGATTAGGAATCAGAAGACACAAACCCTTTGATGCCCAAAATAACCAAATCGAACGCCTAATGCAACCTTGGGTGGATCGATTTCTCACAATCTCTTATCCAATGGCCAATCCGACCGTTGGATCTTTGATTCAATGTTCCTAGAGCGGTTTAGGATCATTTGATTGGGAATCAGAAGGTACAAACCCTCTGATCCGTAAAACCCCCCAAATCGAACCCCCAATGCAACCTAGGGTGGTTCGATTTCCCATTATCCCTTATCCAATGGCCAATCCAGCCATTGGATCTTTAATTCAATGTTCCTAGAGTGGTCTAGGACCATTTGATTAGGAATCAGAAGGCACAAACCCTCTGATCCCCAAATTGCCTAAATAGAAGCCCTAAAGCAACCATAAGTGGTTCGATTTCTCACAATCTCTTATCCAATGGTCAATCCAACTATTGGATCTTTGATACAATGTTCCTAAAGCAGTCTAACACAATTTGATTGGGAATCAGAAGGCACAGACCCTCTGATCCCCAAAACCCCCCAAATCGAACCCCTAATACAACCTTAAGTGGTTTGATTTCCCATAACCCCTTACCCAATGGCTAATCCAACCGTTAGATCTTCAATTTAATGTTCCTAGAGTGGTCTAGGACCAGAATCAGAAGGCACAAACCCTCTGATCCCTAAAATGCCCAAATCGAACCCCTAAGCAACCTTGGGTGGTTCAATTTCTCATAATCTCTCATCCAATGGTCAATTCGACCGTTGGATCTTCAATTTATAGTTCTTAAAGTGGTCTAGGAACATTTCATTGGGAATTAGAAAGCATAAACCCTCTAATCCCCAAAATGCCCAAATCGAACCCTTAATGCAACTTTGGGTGGTTAGATTTCTCACAATATCTTATCCAATGGTCAATCCGACCGTTGGATCTTCAATTCAATGTTCCTAAAATGGTTTAGGACCATTTGATTGGGAATCAGAAGGCATAAACCCTCTGATCCCCAAAAACCCCTAAACTGAACCCCTAAGGCAACATTAGGTGGTCCAATTTCTCACCATTTCTCATCCAATGGTCATTCCGACCGTCGGATCTTCAATTCAATCCTTGAGATCAATACAAGGCCATTTGATTAAAGATCGGGCCTCACTCGGCTTACGATCAACAAAACCCTAATTGTACAGCCCTATGAGCATCATGCTCACATCCAGGCTATCCGATTGCACTCCAAAGGGAATACATTCCACCTTTCGGTCTTAAACCAAGTTTAGGAACCAAAGTATCAATCCACATTCACGATCAACGGTCGAAATCCATCCTATCGTCGATCGGATGCGATCGGACGATTGTACGACCCCACAGCAGGGCGAACCACCACCCCTGACCCACTACAGAGGCCCCACCTCATCAGATAAGGCACACAAACCAAAGATCAAAAGTTTCTATGGCTAATGATGAGAAATCATTGCAAATATGGAAAAAGTGAGCCCATGCTAGCACTGCCAGCTTGGGCAATGTGCTTTCGAATCTGCTAGCCACCCTGTAGCCCCTCTGTAGCCAAAATCCTTCTGCAAGGATGGAACTTGGCCCACATCTAGCAAGCAAGCGTGGCCCACGCCTGCCATGCCAGCGTAGGTAATCTGCCATGGCAGATTGCCCTTTTGCCACAAATGGACCGCTTTGTCCTCATCAAATGAGGTATTTCCTTCACCAAACAATTCTAAAATGTCTTCCATGTTCCATGTGACCATAATGCTCTTCCAAATGACCATTTTACCCCTAAGAATCCAATATTTCCTATAAATAGTCCACTTTTTATTCATCAAAGGGGACCGATTTTTTCCTACCTAGAGGATCCCTTCTACCCTATAAAAACTATACCAAATCTCTCTCTCTAATCCTCACCATCTCTACACCCAAGCATCCTCATTCCATCCACTACAAAAATCCCCACACAAAACTTTCATAACTCTACTACATTTTTCCCAAAAATTCACCTCAATGCATGCACCCATGGATCGAATCCCTTCAAGTCGTCAAAGCCTCAAGTTCCACCAACATCCAAGCACATTTGGGAGCATCAAAGGAGCACCTTAAGGAAGGACTTTCAAGCTTAGCAAAAGAGCATTGAAGTCTACACTGATCAAGGCTAAAGTGAAAATCACTTACACTAGGTGAGCTTCCCCTTTTAATTTCATTTTTAAGCTTTCTTAAATTTCCTATTGATACCATTATTCATTCAGCCTCAATATGTGATTGTCGCCCTCCCTACTTTGGCCTGTGTACGTATACGGACTTCCTAACATGTGTCATAAAGGGATCAAAGTCCGATATGGTGGGTTAGAGGCAAGGAGATCCTAAACCACCCTTTTGCATGCAAACCACTTCAATAGATTGCTAGCACCCATTTTCATTCCTTTTTACTGCTTATGAGCTTGCATTTGTGATGCTTGAAATGGAAATTTAAACATATCAAGATTTCAAAGTGATATTTAAACAAAATCAAAATTGGCAAGGTTAGGTTCATGCATAGTGTTTATACTAACCTCTTCCTGTTTTCTTGCTGGTAATTATAATCAACTTGGATATTAAAATAATCACTTTTGCTATGGAGTTCATTGGACTTAACTGAATATCCCCATGCTTGGATAAATGGACAAAGGCAAAGACAAGGACAAATTCATTCAAAATGGCTATTCTTACTTTTTATTTTATTTACTTACTTATTTTAGAGGCTAGGTTTTAGCTATCCTCCAAATTGTGGTCATTGCGACTCTTTGCCCCAATGCTTGTACATTATCAGCTTTTATTTATTTACCACTTAAATTTAGAGGCTATGGTTTTGGCTATCCTCCAAGTTGTGGTCGTTGCGACTCTTTTGCCCCAATGTTTGAGCACTCTTTATTTTGTGGTCACTTGACCCTTTTACTTTTGTACATATACTTATGATTATCAAAGCAATAAACATCGCATTCATGAATTCCAAACCTTGCCAAGTTTGATTATGTTTATGTATCTTTGGACATTTTGAATATGTTTATCTCAAAATTTCATGCTATGTGATATTTTAATCATTCTATTCCCGTGTGAATAAAGATTAATTCAGGACTTGAGGTAGGCTATCATACTATGGATAAAAGTTTACAGCATCAAATGCTCAGAAACTCATCCCTAGCATAATAGTTTACCACCATCAAATGGATTTAATCAATTGACCCACCAAATTCCAATGCTGAATCTAACTCAGAATCTAGGAACTCCTGCGTGTCCCTATGTCACGAAGTAAAATTCCAATCCTTAGGAGATTTAGTTGACTATATTTTTATTCAATTAATCCAAGTGCATGTCAAGTTTGGATAAAATTCCCTCCCAACCATTTTCATGCTTTAGAAGCCCCACAAACAGTTTTCCAAAAAGTCTTTTAGAATTAAAAGTGATTCTTTACATCTTAGATCCCCGTTAAAAGGGTTCAGCTTTCAAAAGGTTTTGCTCATGCCTGAATAGGACCATTTTCCCACAAATCATCTTTGACAACATTACTATCTTTATCAGATAAAGATTTTAACTTCATGATTTAAAAAGAATTTCTTGTCATCAATCAAGTTGATAATACGCATAACATTTACAAAGAAACACTTTCAAAATCCTCGATGAGTGTACAAAGGTTTTAATTGACAAGTTCATTCCAAGGATGACTTGAATAAATCTTTTCATTAAAGGAGCATATTGTGAACCCCGGAAATTGGGCCCACAAGGGATTGAAAGAAAATGGGTTTGAAAAAGAAAAAGAAAAGGAGTCGCCACCTTATTTTTTAAAGGAAACAAGGAAAACCCTAAAAATAGTTTGTTTTAGGAAAACAATTTGAATGACTCCATAAAAAAGGAAAGGCAAAAACCAATCTTTTGAAAACCAAAGAAATCGGGGATTCGGAGGCTAAGTTATGACATGGGAAGGTTCTAGGCAAAGCCTATAGGCACCCATGTCACCCTTTCGGTCTCTCAGTTCATTTGGGCTAAATCAAGATCTTTCCATACAAAAATCAGCAAGTATATCATCACAAGAATTGCATGCATATCATATATTTCATTCATCCATCCATGCATAATAAGCACATAAAAACAGAAAAAGAAAAAGAAGAAAAGAAAACAAAAATAAACCTAGGATGCTTGGATCCTAGAACGGACTTGAGCCTCACGAAGAGCGCCTACGTACCATGCAACGAAATACATGGATCAAAGTCCACGTAGTTCGATTAGAACTAAGGTTAAGACTTAATACAAACCTATGGTTAAAACCCTAGGTTTCCTTATTTGATCAAAAGAGTTGAATTTGATAGAGAGTTTGATTTAGAAAGAACTCCACAAAATGGAAACTTTAATAAAAACCAGAATTTTATTTATGAAGGAAACCTTTGATTAAACCATAGACTTGTATTAAAAATTAACCCTAAATAGGGAGAAGAGAAGGGATAAGGAAGAAAGGTGAATTGGGGCACCTTCACACCCACTTACCTGAGCGCAATTAGCTCCAAGCATTAGCTATTTCAGACCTGAGCAGCCCTATTTGCCATAGGACAAATACCACACCTATTTGCACCCTTACAAGTGCTCAAAACCATGCGAAGACACTAACATGCAAATCTGGACAGAATAGTATTATGGCCTAAATCATCCACTAAGCATGCCAATAGCAAAAACAACGAACAATAATAAGTCCTAACATATTCCTAGAACCATATCATGCATAAAAACCCTAAAACATACTAACATGCATGCAAAACTATCATGTTTACTCCATATGAAAAACATATACAGCAAACACGAAGAAAAACCAATAAAAAAGTCTACTTTATCATGCTATATGAAAACAAACACGAAACAATGACTCTAAAACCCTAAACTCACAAATATGCTTAAAAACATACAAAACATACTTTAATCATGCTAAAACCAAACTAAACAGAAATTAAATCATGCATATTAACTAACTAAAGCAATATAACATGATGAAAATCCTAACTCTAACATGCAATGACACTAATCCTAGCACAAGGACAAACAGGAGCACAAGAATCATAACTATGCATTGAAACATAAAGGACAGCCCTAAAGCATGCTAAACAGTAGATAAACAATAGATATTCCATGTATATTAACTAGCTAGAGTGTTAATACATGATAAAAAGGCTACCTTTAACATGCAATAAGCCTAACCCATATAAAAACCTAGTTTAAGCTTGAATAGAGAAGGAGAATACCTTATTCTCTCTCAAACACTCAAGTATTAATGCATAAAGTGGCTCCCCTTGTGTTTGTAATTGTTCGTGGCTCCTCAGGTCTTTAGAGTGAATCAAACCAACACGAATCCTCCTCTTTGTCAAAGTGGTATCACAGCAAAGAGATCAAAACTCAACTCAACTTTGAAAAGAAATAGAAAACAAAAAGAGAACAAGAGAAAAGAAAAGTGATTTTCGTCACTTTGCAGCAGCAGCAACTTCAATCGCATTTTTGGGTATGAAAACGTTGGATTTGGACAAAGCTTGTGAAATACAAAGTTGTAGAGAATTGAATTATCTTTCTAAAAAGACCAATTTCATCAAATTCTGACTTCAGATGAAAAAGTTATGATTAAAATACGACTGCTGGTTTTCAGAAAATCTGCTGCTGAATTATGACGAATTTCACTCCCTCCAAACCCTCTTCTCCTCTCCCTTGTTTAAAGACATTAAGAGAGTATTTATAGCTGAAATCTGGAGTTTCCCTTTCCTTCCTGGACTAGGTTTCCTTGGAGAATAATCAAAAGGTATTTTATAATGATAAAAGACTTCTAATCTGAATAGGAAAAGGAAATTGTCTTTTATAAAAATTGGGAGACTGACCGCTAACACGCATGCACATGTATCGTATGTGCATACACACACTCATCACATACGTACACGTGTTAGTGTCATGATAAAAATGGCTAATTTAATAAAATAATTTTCTTTTCATTTTAACCAAAAATCTCATGCTGTGATTCGCACTAATTCTTCAAGGATAATCCGTAAATAACCACACTAAACTCATCATCAAGCCATATCAAAATTGAACTTCATGAAACACTTTTGAGGGTAAAATGATGACTAATGAAAGTCAATTTGAAAAGATTTGGTTGGTAATTGTGAGTCAATTAGAGCTAACCCAAGGAAGGGTCAATTAACCAACTTGAACTACATCGAGCCATTTTAATCCCGAGCCATTGACTTACCAAATTGAACCTAGAAATACCTCTTATGCATCCATATGAACTCCAATTGACAATTTGGAGATCATTCCAAGGTCAAATGAAAAGTTTGGGACTTAAAAGACGATTATGCCCCTCAAGTCACAAAAGCTCTTATTATCCCTCAAGATCAACTCCAATTTGAACCAAAATTCATATCCATTGTCCTTGTGACTCTAGAAAACTAATGCAAGTGACTAGACTCAAAAACAAAACAAAAACATGCATGAAATGATGAGCCCTAGTAAGGTGGTGCAAAAATGGGGTGTGACACATATGCTCTCTTTTCAAAATACATCTTTCTATTACATAAAGTCAATTTTCCAAAACCATCATTCCATACAGGATGCCCCCTGTCACACCCCATTTTTTGTCATCTCAGCTAGGACATATCATTTCATGTAGGATTTTGAATCCTTTTTGAGTCTAGTCTTTTGCATTGAGTTTCTATGGCATTGAATATCATGTGTATGAATTTTGAAGTGATTTGGAGTTCATCTCGATGGTCAATAAGAACTTTTGCGACTCAAAGGGCATAATCATCTTTTAAGCCGTATATTTTCCATTTGACTTTAGAATGAATCCCGAGTCATTCCCTCGAGTTCATATGAGTATATAGAGTCCATATATAGGTTCAATTTCATGAATTAATGGTTTAAGATCAGTTCAGCTCATAATGGTTCGGGTTGGCTAAAAGACCCTTTCTTGGTTTGCTCAAATTGACTCATAAGACCCAATCAATTTTCTCTCATTTAACTCAAATTGGGCTTTATTTATGTCCTAAACATGTTTAGAAAGATTGAATTTCGATCGGGAAAGCATTTGGTTCGACCTTGTGTACAAACCCAGCTTAGCGACGGTGAAGCACCATGGTTAACCACTTTTGTAAAACCTAACCATGCACCAATGGTTAAGGATTTTTGTCCTAAAATGCCTAAAAATGTGTTCCCCTTCGAAACACGGTCGTTTTGGCTTTTATTTCGTCAAAATCGGACTTAATTTGAAGATTTTAGGACTTCTACAACAAGTAGAAGTCAAAACCGAAGCGGAAATAGGAGACCCTCGGGTAACCGTCCGGGGCTGGACGGTCAGCCATCCAAGCCCAGACGGCTAACCGTCCGGGGCAAGATGGTCACCCGAGGAATCCTTCTTTAACTCAACTTCTGACTCCTCTCTCCCTCTTTTGACGGTTTCCTCCGCCAATACAACTTGTCTGAGCTTAGGAGTGTGTAAGTTTGAGTTGTTTGAGCACCAAGAGAGTCTCTAATAGCCCTAGGATCATTATTTAATGAATTAATCTTAGCCATTGGTTTAGGGGGTCAGTTCTCTATATAAATGACATGGTATTCAGCACATAGGGAGAAGTTAATTGCACTTTACACTTAGAGAGAGAGGGAGCTACGAGTTTGGAGAGCTAGAAGGACATTAAGAGGAGGCTCTTCAACCCCAAGCAAGCAAGGAAACAAGAGGTTTGAAGACAAGGAAGAGTCTACAAGAGTTAAGCATGTCTCTTTAATGCTGAACATGAATTTTCTGTTGCTCCTTCTTCTCTTTCTTCTTCTTCTTCTAAGATAGTTATAGTGCATGAAGTTGCTCTTCTTGTGGATTGAATTCAATGCTTGTGTGATGTTATATGAATGGTTTTGAGATGGTTTATGGCTTTGTATCCTTGATAATCCCTGGTTTACTAAGGATTTGAAAGTATTACTCTTTTTATCCTCTTAAATCATGCATAGTTCACATGTCTAGGTTGCTGTGATTGTTATCATGAATTGATACTCCTATTAGTTAATATATATGATATGAATGATATTCATGATAATTTGAGCATGTCTTAGAGTCGTTTCATAGGTTTTAATGCATAGTTGTGAGATTAGGGTTTCGATAACCCTGAAATCGCATAGGTCTTATACAGCATGCTTAGCTTAGCTTTTTGATTTGTTGCTCATCATAGTCATTCTATATATGCTGCATATAGTTGAATCATGCTAGGTTTGCATTCATATAGTATATTTTATAGGGTTTTTGGAGACATTATCCTTTTTTAAGGATAATTATCCTTTTCGTTAAGTGAGGTTTTGCATGAGAGTCTTCTGTGATGTGTTTAAGCATAAAATCACTTCTATTGTGTTCTAGTATATATATTTTACGTAGGATATGTTGATGGCATCTCCCCATAATGACCTTTTTACGTGAAATTATCTTAGGATAGTTTCGCTTAAGAAAGCTCGCTGTAGGAAGGTTTATTTTCATATTTTACATAAAATATCATCTTTTTGGTTAGAATGTGCTTTGCTATCATGTTTATTGATATTATTGGAGTCTCTTATGCTTGTTAGCGTGTCTTTGGTAGGTTTTTATGCATGTTAGTCGAGTCATTGCATGTAGGATTGAGTTAGAGTCCTTAGTTATTCATTATTCTTGTTGTTTGCATGATTAATGGATGATTTTAGGCCTTGTCAAGGTTCTGTCCAGATTTTCATATTGCTTTCTTTGCATGATTTTGTGCACTTGTAAGTGTGCAAACAGGTACAATGCTTGTCCTATTGCAAATAGGGTTGCTATAGTCTGAAATGGCTAATGTTTGGAGCTTTTGCGCTCAGGTAAGTAGGGTTTGAAGGTGCCCCAATTCACCTTTCTTTTTTTTTTCTTTTCTCTTCTCCCTCCTAGGGTTACTTCTTAATACAAACATATGGTGATTATCAAAGGTTTCCTTTATTGCTAAAATTCTGGTTTTCTATCAAAGTTTTCCTCTTGTGGAAGTTTTCGACTTAAGACTAAATCAATGTATTTTCAAATAAGGAAACCTAGGGTTTTTACCATAGGTTTGTATTAGGTTGTAACCCTATTCTATTCGAACTACGTGGACTTTTATCCATGTATTTCGCTGCATGGTATATAGGCGCTCTTCGTGAGGCTCAAGCCCGTTCTAGGATCCAAGTATCCTAGGCTTTTTCTTTTCTTTTTGTTTTGATTTAATTGTTTGATTGTGCATGAGATGATTAGATGGAATATGTGATATGCATGCTGCCTTGTGATGATATATGGAAAAGATATTAAGTTAGCCCAATTAAATTAAGAGACCAACTCGGGCGATGTGGGTGCCTATGGGCTTTTGCCCAGAACCTTCCCACGTCGTAACTTAGCCCCTGAATCCAATTTTCTGGTTTCAAAGACTTTGCTTTTCCTTTAATGGAGTCATGTGGTTTTTTGAAAATAAAACATTTTTATGGTTTTCCTCTTTTCCTTAAAAAAATGAGGTGGCGACTCCTTTTCGTTTGTTGTCTTTCACCCATTCCATATATATACATACTTTCCGCCAAATCCTTGTGGGCCATTTTTCGGGGTTCACACCCCCTTTTAGTTGGGATTAAGAATCATAAAATTTCACTTTCATTTCTAAACGGATTCCCTTACACTTCAAAAGTCCCCCTCTTTTTTTTTACCAAAGATACATTTTCTTCCTTCAAAAAGAACCCCCATCTTCAAAAGACTGTTTTTCTCTTCAAAAGGGAAACATCTATTAGCTCTCAAATGCTTTCAAAAAACATCCCTTTTTCTTACCCATTCCATTGACTTCAATAGTCTCGAGCTTCTCTAAAATCCAAAGGAAATTTGCACTTGGCATTAATTCATAAAAAAATGCAGTCACATCATTTCCATTTCCATCCTTTCATAAAAGGATTGATTTTTACTACTGCAAGATAGAGAGACTTTCGTTAGGAGTTAATCAATGGGACTTAAGATACCGCTGAGAATGAAGGCGAATTTGCGATATTTTCAAAAGGTTCTCATTTACAAAAACCCTAAGCCACATTTTTAAACACCAATACTTTCAAAACCTTGTTCAAATGCTTTTAGGAATCTCTTTTCAAAATGGCAAACTTCATCACCCTTCAAAGAGGGTATTTTATGTCAAATTGCTTGTATAGGAAATCAATAATATCAAATGGGGATTTAAACAGAAACATTGTCAAAATCGAGAACCATTGGATTCTAATGGGTGATGTGGGGTGCCTAACACCTTCCCTACTCGTAACCAAACCCCCTTACCCTCAATCTTTAGTCTCACAGACCATTAGGAGTCAATCAATTTTCAAATGGACCCGTTTGTTGATAAGACCTCAGATGGACTTATTTTGGGATCTTAGATGACCCCACTTTCTAATTAATCATAGGATGCCCAATCACATCCTCAAAACCCCTGATTAGTGGCGACTCTATAGCCTTGATTATTCTAGATATGCTTGCATGCCTAGACCTGTCAAGGCGCCCTTGAAATAAACTTAATCTATTTCCACAACCATCATTCCACATACCCTCAATGGATAACCGGAGGTCGTCCCATCTTAGGAGGGAACAATCCTATCCCTATCCTTTTTTGGGGTAGCAACAAGTGGTACCTCTACAATTGTGTTACCTGGAATTGTAAGCTATAGATTAAAGTGCAGTAGGGTCATTCTTGTGTCCAGAAAAGATCTCATGCATGGTTAACCTTATTTTTATCTGCTTGAGAGCATGTCTCATGGTAGTAGTCATATTCTAAATTGGTTGACACCATTTTTTTTTTTTTTTTTTGCAACCCAAAAAACCCCAAAGAAGAAAAACCCAATATAAATTACAAGATGGAAAGTATAAGAGTAGTATAGAAAATATATTTCTTCTTAACTCTCAAATCTCAAGGCATGAATAGATTTGTTGAATTTAATATGCATTGAGAATTGCTTTACACCCTAGAAGAAGTGAATTTTGCAAGGAGAATGTGTCGGCATTCGAATGAGCAATTTAGACATCTATCTGTGTAGCATTGTATTGTTTCAAGTGTTTAAGGTCTAGGGTTTTATTCAGGGACTGATTAACACCAAGTACTTGCAAATAATGTGCAAGCATTCGAGTAAGTGGAGCTCTTTGACTGAAATTTTGCCTTCTATCAATGTAGCATTGTAATTTGATTTGGGAATAATTCACACTAATGATAAACAGTTTAGCTGTTTAAGGAATTGAATGAAAAATGCTTCAAGCAAAAATTAATTGGATAACTAAAACAAGGGGCTTGCTCTACCATTTATTCCAACTATTTTGGACATGCAACACAAGACATTTACTACATCATCAAATTTATAATGTATGCCTTGTTTCATCATTAATAAACTAGTAGAAAGCTTGACAAATTATAATTTGAATATCAGTTTTTTATTGTTTGGAATACAAGAACCAAAAATCTCCACTATTAGTCCTACTACAATTGTTAACTTAATCGAAATTCACTTTCTGTTTTATTCACAGATCGCTAAAATTATGATTGGTTTTTTCCCCCCTTTCCTTGTTAAAAAGATTAGGACTGTCATATCACTAAAGGGTTCTGTGTACTGGCTTATTGGAGTCCAGCAATAGCTGCAAAACTCTGTTATCGACAATGAGAGGAAAAGAAACGGATAAAATTCTCTCTTCAAAAAGCATATATATATTCCAAAAAAGTATTAACTCTAAGAGAGTCGACATTTTTATCAAGTTCCTCGTCAATATTCAAAAGGGTAGAAGAATTTAATCAACACCTTCAAATATATCTGAACTGCAAAATGTGCAGTGAGGTCTTTGACGTAGTGGAAACTTATGAAGAAGTAGGGCACCGCCTGCTTCTTGGAAAATCATTCGAATCCGCGAACAAAAAAGTAACACACTCGAATCCACGAGCTTAGAGAATAAGATCTCAGAAAGAAAATTCTTTATTAAATGAAAGTTTAAATTCTCTTGGCCAAGAGGCCTACAACCTAATTTATAGAAAGCTAGTTCTTGCAAAACAAGAAATAACAAAATAAGGAATTGCCAAAAATTACCAAAACTAACAAATCCCGTTTTTTGACTTTGTATCCTTTTTATAGGCTTCATAAAACCCCCAAAACACTTGGAAACCTTCTAAAATTGACCCCAACTAATATAGTAACCTATAAGGACTCAATTTTACCTAATTAAACCTTAAAAACTACTAAAAACAAGTAAATAAAACTCTAAACTAAATAAAAACGAAAATTACAAAATTAATAATAAAAAATAACTTTGCTTGGATTCTTTGTCCTACTTCAGACTCCCCCACTTGAAAGAAACTCGTCCTTGAGTTTAGTGTTTGGTATTAGAGCCTTCCATTCCATCGAATGAGATATTTCGAGTATATTTGCTGCTTTAAAACTTTTCCAAATTTGTTCTTCGCAATCAAAGTAACTCGAGAATTTTGTACTTGAGTCTTCGATTTGTTAACAAGATCCACCAAATAAGGATTGAAAATTACATTAAAATCTTCAACCCCAATGCAATCAACCCTTTGTAACTTGTCGCTCAATGGAACAATTCTGTCTTGAAATTTTTTTAGGCATGTGCAATCTTCTAGATATTTGACAGAATCCTTCTCTAATGAGTTATTAAGCTCCACAACTTGATCAACTAATTCTTCCTTTAATTAAATCTTGGAAATTTTCATGATCTTCTTGTGAAACTTCTTCATGATGTTGCACAAACTCGTTTTCGAAGTATGAATTATCATCTTCAATTTTAGATTCATTAGCACAAGTCTCACGATGTTCCTCAACAAAATTATTAATAAATATTGCTCTTACTTCTTGTCGAACTGGATAATTTCCTTGAATTTGTTGTTCAATAGCAGCTAATGTTTCATCATAAGTTTCTTCAGCTTCCTATAAACAAGTAGCTACTATCTCTTCTATAGATCGAAATTTTTTTTGAGACTTATTGTGATTTTCCACATAAGCTAGTTGCCTACGTGGAATTTCTGGATAGCATTCACGAACAACTTCAGCCCTCTCTCGGTAAGGTTGACAACCCGTAGGACCGTCGCCCCACTGATTATTCCTTGCCGTTAGCCTAGCAAAAGTTGCTTGGACCTCCCGTAACGCTTGCTGGGTTTCACGTTGCGCCTGCTAGGTCTCACACTTGAAAATTCCGAATCAGCCCCTACAACCATATCTTCCTCACGGTCACCGCCGTCAAGGATTTCGCTTTCATTCCGTGCATTCGCCATGTGAACAAGATTAAGCCTGCTTTAATACCACCTAACGTAGCGGAAGCTTATGAAGAAGTAGGGCACCGCCTGCTTCTTGGAAAATCGTTCGAATCCACGAACAAAAGAGTGACACACTCGAATCCACGAACTCAAAGAATAAGATCTCAGAAAGAAAATTCTTTATTAAATGAAAGTTTAAATTCCCTTGGCCAAGAGGCTTACAACCTAATTTATAGAAAACCTAGTTCTTGCAAAACAAGAAATAACAAACTAAGGAATTGCCAAAAATTACAAAAACTGAAAAATCCCGTTTTTTGACTTTGTAGCCTTTTTAAAGGCTTCATAGAACCCCCAAAACACTTGGAAACCTTCTAAAATTGACCCCTACTAAATAGTAACCTATAAGGACTCAATTTTACCTAATTAAACCTTAAAAACTACTAAAAACAAGTAAATAAAACCCTAAACTAAATAAAAACGAACATTACAAATTTAATAATAAAAAATAACTTTGCTTGGATTCTTTGTCCTACATTAGTTTTCTACTATGTAGGACTAGTTTATTAATCATCATCCAACATTTTAAAATGACATCGAACTTTTTACATAATATATGTATAGTACATACGTACCTATACGTAAAATGAAAGAGGCTACTTTGGTCAAACAGTCAGTATATAAAAGGATTTATGCTGTATCAACAGAGTACTGCTAAATATTTCAACAGCATGGGTAACACCAAAATCTGTATTTTGGACAGTCTGCTCCATAGCTAGAACCCAAAATTTTTATAAGAAATCCAAAAGTTGAGGATAAATGCTACTCTAGCTGTGTTCACAATATATGGAACAGTTGCCTTCGATGTGCACTAGGCTAAAGAACTCTTTAACAGCACAAACCATGCTTTTATACAACTGTGACTGTCCAATTTTTCACTGTGACCAAAACATCCAAGAGTAGTCCACAAGCTGATGATCATTGCTTATCAATGTTGACAGCTTATATGAACCTAGGAGACAAGATAAAAACTCTCTTGCATTGAAATTTTGTCATCCAGTTTTAGGAATCTCGGTCATGGCTTCTTTACAGAAGATTGAGTAGTTCCTATCTCTACTGCACTTGAAAACTGGACAAAATGGGCGACACTCCGCTAATCTCAGAGACACACATACACTTGACAACACTATAAAAAAACCGGGAAAGACTGCACGAATCAGGACAAAAAGAGGCAGGGATTTATAAATATCGGTTGATAGATGATAAAGGAAAGGAAAAGAAAGAAAAGTGAAATTTTAAAAATAAATAAATTTTTAAAAAAATAAATTTGTGGTTAAAAATAAATAAATCTGTGATTAAAAATAAATAAATTTATATAAATAAAAATAAATAAATAATAAAAAATAAAAAATAAAAACAAAACAAAAACAAAATGAGAAGAATTCAACTCAATTAAATTTATATTTCCCTTTTCTTTTTGTCAGTTATCTCAGCAGGGAAAGAAATTATCAAAATTTGGAAGAGAGAATCAATCAAAAACAAAAAAATAAAATAAAATAAAACTCAAATATTCATAAAACTGAGAGAAAGAGAGAGAGAGAGAGGATACAACCAATGAGTGAAAATAGAAACCGAAAAATGATATAACATCTTAATCTCAGTTTCTTAGTTGAATGAAGTAACTGAAAGAAAAACATATATAAATTTAAATTCACAATTTTCTTCCTTTTTTTTTTTTTTTTTCATTTTGTTCTTTGAATATTTGGGACCTGAGAAGCTCTAAACCTCCCCTCATCAGAGCCTGATACAATGTTTGGCTCAAAGATCATAATTGCTACTGAAGAGTTAGGGAATATTCAACACTGCAGAATCCAATTATTGTTTTCCCCTTCCAAAACCATTTATAGATAAATTAATTTTCTGTTGATTTACTTTCTATACTAGCTGTCCATCACATATCATCATTATACCGAAATTTTTTTAAACTTTTACCCTGACCATAGACACGAAATGATGAAAACCATAAAGTAAAAGGACCTCTACCATTAACAAGAAAGCCTTATAAGAAAAAGAATATAAAGAAACAGAGGAGTAAAAGCGCAGACCACACTAGCGTCGTTTCTAGTGCCAAGAACAAGTGTATCAGTGCAAGAAACCACCCTTGAACATATCTTTTCGAGCTCTTCCTTCATCATATTGATTCTGTCGAAACCGTTGAAGGTCTTGTCTGGAATTGCCTGTTTCTCAATCAAATGGTTTTTATTCACAGAATTAAGAGCAAACCTGATAACCAGATACAGTTTGGAACGGAAATTCATATCCTGATCAAATCATTGGACTAAGAACAAAAGAGTAAAAATCCATATCAAACAAAACAATAAGGGAAAAAAAAAAATACCAAGAAAAATTAAAATAGAATACGCAGAAAAATTTCAGAAGATCTATTAATAACAAGAATTCAATAAAGTCACAAAACCCAACACATTGAGGGAAAAAATTACTACCCCAATAAAATTAAAAAAGAATACGCAGAAAAATTTCAGAAGATCCATTAATAACAAAAATTCAATACTGGGATCGATGGATAACAAGAACCCACAAAGAGCAGATATTCTTGGCTGATCGACGTTATGATATTGTCTCTGCTTGAGGGGCATGTCTCAAGGCAATAGTCATATTTAAGTGCTGTCTTTCTTGTATCTCTTCCAACAAAGACACCCTCTTAAACCAAAAGAAGCAAGGACACAATAAGGAAGCAAGTAGGAGAAGATTATATTTCCTGGCCTCATGACTCTCAGAGATCACAACGCTCCTAAGGAGGACATCTACACATACTCTGAATATTATTGCTTTTGGAAGAAGCCTACAATCTCAAAAGGACGTAGTTGACTGGAGCGTGACAGATTGGTTGCTGGGATTCGCATATAGAAAAACTACCGCCCTTTCACATATACAAGTAGTAGAGTTACGATATATTCATATTGAAATTCTTCTGGTCTTTGTAGGGCGACTTACCGTAAAACCAAGAAAGCACAGCACTTAAATATGGCTGCAGCCGTGAGAGAAAGAAAGAGAGATTGAGAGAACCAGTGAAGACGGAAGGGAGGGTTTAGAGGAATAGAGGAATATATATATATATATATATATATATATATATATATATATGATTAAGTACTCTGGCTCAATTATCCAAAAAAAAAAAAAGAAAAAAAAAAGTAGTGTACTGTTTTTGGAAACAAAGGGGTTGTAAAAGGAAAAATGGAAAATTACAGTTTAACCCCTAAACTTTGAATAGGGATCATTTTTCACCCCTTTTTTATTTTTTATTTTTTATTTTTTAATATTGGATAAATATGTCCTAAACTTTCCAAAATATAATTTGGACTAATGCTGTTAAGTCATTAATGGAATATGTGAAAGTATAAATTTCCCTCAAGACATTTTAAATTGATGACCCATATATACGTATGCGATCACAGTCAAGTGAGCACATGTTGAATTTTTATATCAACCGTCATATTAGAAGTTGTAGTTTGTGCATTAATAGGTTACAAGGTACATTCATTAATTGGGCTAATGTACAGGATACAACCCCTAATGCATCGTATTAATATAAATTATATCAACACATGCCTACTTGATCGATTGTATATATATATATCTATATATATATATATATATATATATATATATATATATATATATATATATATATATAGAGTCCTATTAATATAAGGTATAGCTGATGTAGTTTTACATTAGGTGCACTTTAAAATTCTTATATGTTATTCGAATTTTACAAAATCAGTCGTTGGATCGATTTGATAGCTTTCTCATGTAAATGATTTGTGTCAAAAATCATGTTGATCTGACACTAAGTGCTGCTTCATCCAAAGCTTGCATTTTTTAATCAATAACAATCTCTCATTTATGAATATTTTAGATGAAGCAGTTTTTAATCTTGAATAAACTTATTTTTTACACAAATCGTTTACATATGAAGCATATTTAATCCAACGGTTAATTTCACAAAATATAAATCACTAAATAAAATATTGGAGTGCAACTGATTGATATTAGTTAATATCAAATGCACCATACCTGATAATACTAAAATTAATTGTAACACCCGTAATTTTAAAGTAAGGTATTAAGGGTTTAAGCCGGAGAAATTTGGCTAAGTATTGGGAAAAATGTGAATTTTCATAAATTTTTGTTTTTAAAGATAATTTTTTATAGTAATGGAAGTTTATAATATTACAATACTTTTGTGATTTTATAGGATTTTATTAGTATATTTGGATTGGGTTCCTCCCATGTTTGTTTTTGAAAAATATGTCGGGAGACGGATTTTGTACTAAAACTTGGAAATGAGATTTTGATATACTTAGAATTTGATTTTTCTAATATTTTATTTGGATTCAAATTAGGGGTTATTTGCTTATTTTTATTAAATAACTTAAAGTAAATGGCCATTTACTTAGGGGCATTTCTTATTTCAACAGTTATGGTAAAATATAACTTATTTCCACATCTATGGTTAATCGTGTTGGCCCAGCACAATTTTGGCCCATTTTATACACCCAGATCAGCCCATATAGGGTGTGTATGTGAAGCCCAAAATCGTGGTGGCCCACCACGACTTTAGTGTAAATCGTAGTGGCCCAACATGATTTTGGCCTATTTCTATACCCCCCCCAGACCGTATACAGTGTGTATGTGAAGCCCAAAATTGTGGTGGCCCACCACGATTTTAGTGTAAAACGCTGCGTTTGGTATTCATTCCTTTTTCCCCAAAATTTTCGGATCTAAGATTTTATTCTCCACCCCCACTCTCTCTCTCCTCTTTCCTTCCTGTCTCTCCCTCTCAAATCCACGCACTGTCGGTGACGAGCTTCTCCCCCGTCGGCTAGACGGCGCTCCACCCTGCCAATCATCAGAATCCCCTATCTATCTCTCTCCCTCGTTGGCTGGATGGAGGTTTCGCATTCTCTCCTATCTTTCTCTTCCCTATCGACTCTCAGATCAATTCACTGGCGAGCTTCTCTCCCGTTGGCTGGACAGTGCTCTGCTCCCTCCTATCTCTCTCCTTCATCCACTCACCGATTTGCTCTCAGATCCACTCACGTGAAGCGACGAGCCTCTCCCCCATCGGTTGAACGGCGCTCCTTGCCCCTGCTCGATCTCTCTTGAGTCCCGATCCCCCTCACCGTCAACGCACTCCAACTTTGACCGTCGGCAGATCCTTACCTCTCGAAACCAGGTATATTTCTTTTATTTTATTTTTTGTGGGTGAATATTGGATCAAATGATTTTTTTTTTTTGTTTTTTTGTTTTCCCCTTTGTGGTTGGAATGCTTGTTGGTTGAAACATTGTATGCATAATCTATAAAAAAAAATTCTTTATGCCTTCATGAGTATTATGGAAAGTTGATTTCTTTAGTTCCTGTGTTAATCGCAACAATAAGAACTAGTGTTGATAATTCTATAAAATATGGGTACCACTAAATTTTGAATCATAGATGCTAAGCAGGCAATGATGATACATTCTCCAATCTTTCATAAAAGATAACCCTAGATTTTATTGTAATGAGAGCATTTCTCTTGCCGAGGACGCATATAGATGACACTATTAGAATTTCTTTTAACTCTTTCATCCCATTATAAAATTTTGAAGCAGACAAGCAATAGAAATAGAGGAGCCTTCATCAGATATGTTCAACTAGGCAAAATCTACTAAATCCGCAACAAACTCACATAATATGGGTTGTTATGTGCCAAACTGGATAATTGTACATTTTAAATGAAAAAACAATGTTAATAAGTGAATAGACTGTGGATTAGACACAAAAAATTTTCTACCATCGATAAATCTAAATTAAGTATCAAAGTATTACAGCTTACAAGTAACATAAAAATCAAGTTAGTCATATAGCAAACCATTGTAGTGTTTCTACTCTTTCTCGTCAAACTAATGAAATTTTCCAGATGTGTTTGCAATACCATCTTATGTAACAAAAAGAGTGCACGCATCCTTGTATACAAGACTGCTATTCCAAAAGGAGCACAACGTTTCTATTTTCCTTTCAACATTATATTTTTCTCAGCTCATTTGGAGGATGGAATTGCATGTTCAAATGTTATTTGTTTTTAATCGGCAATATCATAGTTATAGTGTGACTTGAGTCATCTCAGTTACATTAATAATAATCCCAAGTGTGTTCAATTTTGTTTTTAGTTTTTTTTTTTTTTTTTTTTTTTTTTTTTTTTTTTTTTTTGTGTAACCCTAAGGGAAGCTTAACTTTTAGAAAAATGGAGAACAGACAAATGTGCTTCTTTGACTATGCTTGTGGTTGGACTGCTTGTTGGACTTCTTTAAATATGGGAAACGGCTAAAAAAACACGTTTGTGGTTGGATTGCTTGATGGTGAATATTGGATAGAAAGAATTTTCCTTTTTTTTTTTTTTTTTTTTTTTTTTTTTTCTGCTTCTTTGATTTCTTTGTGGTTGGACTGCACGTAGTGTGACTTGAGTCATTTTAGTGACATTAATAATAATCCCCTTTCATTAAGCTCTGTATAAAGCACCTTTACTATCCCTACACATGCAATCAGATACATTATTCCGGGAAACAAATTTATGTATGCTTACACAAATTGTTTGATGCACAAAATATATGGTTTCGTTTTATTTGTGGAAATTTTAATTCTCTTTTTTTTCTTTTTCACTTTTTCTATTCAAGTTTTGATGAACAATACCTATGGACCTGCCAAGTGCCAATTGATTGCTAAAGCATGGAGCGATTTGAATTGAAAAGATTGATTTTTGTCCCCAGTCATTTTTGCTTGATTCATTTCGGGCTGTAATTTATATAGGATTTGGTTTGATTTGTATGCTGAAGATGGATGTAAACTCCTTTTTTTTTAAAAAAAAATTTATTGTTGGCTTCTGGATTAATGTTTGATGTTGTACAGGTTTAATAAGTCGATAACTTGGGATATCCTAGCTATAGGTAGGGTCATGGTGATTTTTTTTTTTTTTTTTAATTTTTTGTCTTACTTGGAATTTTTTTGGAATCATAGTTGGAATTGTAACTTTGAATATGGTTCGATTTGGCATTTTGTTCTAGCACAATGGACATGTTTGTTAAAATTTCAGGCTTATGGGAGGGTTTAGTGCAACCCAATGTGCATATTTTCACGGCCTCAACCCAACTCCATTGTAGGCTAGCTTCATTTTCACTTGGTTGAAATTGCATCATGCGTTTGGGCTCTAAAATGCATTTTTCAAAAACCAAGACAGATATCTACGTGGTTAATCCAATTGTATTGTTGGTGGTTTACAACGTCACTAGTCATTTAATTATTATATCAATTAGTTGAGTGATTTAAACTCAAATCTCTTACTATGCGGCAGGAAAGGAAAAAAAAAAACTCAAATCTCTTACTTGAGGAAGATTAGCAAGCTGAAGCCATAGTGAATATGTTTAGATGTTTACCAAAAAAAAAAAAAAGAGTATGTTTAGATGCTCTTACCAAATATTTCATATTAGTATAGTGCATATTCTATCTCCATGTTTAAATTGGCATTCATTATTTTGGCATTCATCAAATATACCCAACCATTCCACATTCAGTTACTACTCCTGACAAGCATTAGACATTCATCAAATATATCCAACCATTAAACATTCATTTCCTACTCTTCACAGTTCACACACGCACATAGCCTATTTAGGAACAAAAAATCATTACAAATAAATTCCAATCACTCGAAAGCTCTCCAAACTATGACTTGAGCCCAATTCAAACAGTTGATGTTGCTTAGTCCTAGCTATTATTGCCCTCAATTTTCTTTTAAATTCGCTAATTTTGAGAAATTTAATGGAAAATATAAAATTTTAAAAAAAAAATATGAAAACTAGTTATGTTATCAACTTGGAATTTATAATTAAGGTAATTTTTTGAAAAGAAATAAAAAATAAAAAACTAGTTATGTTATTAACTTGTTCACTTTTGCAATTTTTGTAATCTAATGTCATATTTGTGATAAATAACAAGTTACATTTTACATGGCTATCTATCACAAATATAATTTGAAGTTGCAAAAAATACAATCACTTACTACAAAATATCACTGGAAATTTCCTTTTAAAAACAAAAAGAAAAAAAAAAAAACAAAACAAAAGTAACTTTCCTAGGGAAATTAAAAAAAAGAAAAAAGAAAAAAAGAAAAAAGAAACTGACAGGAAATTTATTGTACTTTAAAGTAGCAGTAGCTTTATCAAAAGATGACAAAGCATCTAGCTCAATGGGAATCTTAGGAAATTTACTGTACTTTAAAGTAGCAAAAGCTTTATCAAAAGATGACAAAGCATTCAATGGGAATCTCTGTATCTTCAATGTCGTCAGGCACTTACTTAAGAAGCATTTAGCAAGAGAAAGAGTAAGTACAAGGGTAAATACATTACGTGAGTGGGAGTGGGACAAGAAGAGAGAAGAGGGGAAGGGTTTGTGGGAGTGGGGGTGGGAGTGGGAGGGGGAGAGCAGATTTTGGGGATGGGTTGAGGGTTGAGATTGTTTTTGGGGATTGGTTTTAGATCAAGGCCATCCAATTTGTTTCCAATTTTTTTTTTTTTTTTTTTTTGGATAAGATACTACTATATAAAGCCAATTCCCTCTGTCTTGGACTGCACATGAAAATACGATATAAAGCCAATTCCCTTTGTTCATCAATATTGCCAGGTTCAAATCAGCGAAAGTATTTGATTCAATTTTTTTATATATTAAAAAATAAAAATAAAATAAAAAATAAAAAAGATACTCAAGTTAACCAAATATTTGCTTTTTATTATTCCTTCTTCTTCTTCTTCTTCTTCTGTTTTTTTTTTTTTTTTTTTTTTTGGGATTTTTTTTTAAATTTTTTTATGTAGGGGAAGTCAAGGGATCACCAACTGCCAGAAAAGAACGTCCCGCATCGACGTCTAGCTGCGTATACAGGATAACCAAGTAAAGTTGCATTACAATCTCTTTTCTCATAATAATTTTTTTCTTTTTCTTTCTTTCTTTCTTTAACCACTTACCAAAAGATCTTTAAAAGATGTCAAGTGAAATTTGAAGGCATCAATTACCTTAATACCCAAAATCTAATACAAATAGCCAAATAGGCAATTTTCAGGGATCCTAATATCCTCCTACTTTGAGCCAATGTAAAAGAAAACATATATATGATAGAAAATATTAAAACAAATAATATTAAACTAAGCGGAAGTGAAAACAAGATGAATCGGATCTATATGGCATGGCAAATCACAATTGAATAAAAAATCTATACATACCGGTAAGAGTTGAAAACGTAGTCACTATAAAGATGCTTCTACCTGCAAGAATAGAAAACCACGACGGCCATGGTACTACACCCAGCCTTCCTAACTTCAGGATGATAGGGTTCCAAAACACAATAAAATATATAGGCGGATGGGTGACGATCACTAACCCTAAGTTTCCAAATTCGATTAGGACTTAACCTATTGTAAGTCCTATGGGTCAAGATACATAGAATCAAATCACCACACTCACTAAAACCCTACTAATATTACCAAATTATATTTGATCAAACGGTCAAAACATATTCACTGTAATTGACAAAAAACCATTTGATCTATGGGTCCCACTTTTACAAGATCACCACAATTAACTCAGAATTTAATCAAAATAAAATATGAGCTATGGAGTCCAAAAAATTCTTACATTCTCCCACTTGGACCATAGCGAAAGATTTTAAAATTTGAAAACAAAGTTTGAGTTAATAACAAAATTTTGAAGTCGAGTGGCCACTTATTGATTTGAAAAACAAATGATGATTTTATTTAAGTTGCCCAAACATTTAGTAATAGAAGAGTTTATAAAACAAAACTTATGTACAATGATTTAATAGACACCCAATCAGGAAGGGCGTACGCATTTATGCAGTACTGGCCTATTACCAAGGTCAAAGTATCTACAAAATCATCATATTTAAGTAACAAAATGTGGAGATATGTGTCTAATGGGATAAGACATGTAACAAAGTACAGTGAAAAAATAAACAAGCCTTTCCCATGAATGGTCAATAAAACTTCATGTGCATCAAAAAACAAAAGCACATGTCACCTGGATCCAAAATATGATTGGGATATATAATAACGAATGTGCAAACAAAATCCAGATGAGGGCACTTCAGATGATTTCCAGTCATCTGGAATTCCCAAGTTAGTTTAAGAGTTCTAAGTCCCCAAAAGTGAGCGTATAAAATCGAATCTCACATATATTCAAATAAGAACTCTAAGGAACCAAAACTCTCAATTTGAGAGAAAACAAACACGAATCCAAATAGACCAACGCGGAAATAGATTTCCACTAATCAAACCAATAGTAACATAATATAAAATTATGACGAGAAGTAAATGTAATTTTCAATAAAACTTCTCCGACATAAGATAATAATAATAATTAAATGGTCTATAACAAAAAATTCTAATTTTGGGTTCTCCCACAAACTAAATGTACTAAATACAATTAAGTATTTATCAACATGATGTGCAAATAAATTTAATTCAAAATGCACACTAATCCACAAAATAATTGAATAGCATTCAAATGTGCACGAACAAAGCTATTCTAAAATTATATATGGATTATGAAACAAATTTCACAAGCACTTACTAAAACTGATTTAAATAAAATTGAGCCTATATGTAAATATTAAATTATCTCTTGCAAAAAACTCCCACTTAGAAAAACATTCATACAATGAAATAATGTTTATAAATAATGGGTTAGATACGAGCATGTGAACGAGGGACACATAAGAGTAATATAAACATGATCACAAAATGACCATTAAATCTAAACCAGAAGAATTTATTTGAATTGGCAAAAATAAATTGATGTTTATAAATGGTCATTCAAATTAGTGTATCGAAAAAACAATCCAAAATATTTCAAATTAAACTAATAATTTAGTATTTCTAAAAAGATTGGATTTTCTTTATCTCAAAATTTATAAATTTCAAAAACACTCAAAACCTCAAGTAAAAAAAAATAATTTATTACTAAATCAATATAAACTCGAGGTTATAATCAAATAGAGTTCTTCAAAAATTTTGTGGTGAATTTAAGAAATTGGGCAAAGAGTTTCACCAACGGAAATACCAATAAAGAACTCATCAAAGTGTATAATATTGTCCCAAAAATGTAAGAAAATTATACAAGGCCCCAAAAATGTTGTGCTTGTGAGTTTCTAGATAAACTATATTTGATCTCATTCTAAAAGATTATATCTATAATCATGAAATAGAAAACAAGAGATCAATTTTAAAAATTTGAAATTCTTCTATAGCCTTAATCTTAAAACAACTAATTTCTTAACAGCTATAGAATTAGAATTGTTTCACTATTAATATGGCATATTCGAAATAAATTGTAAAAGAATGGGAGCAAATTAAATATGCCAAAAATGGACGTGGATAATATAATACTAAGCATATGTAAATGCAACAACATCCACAAAAAATTTGATCTTTGGGGTGGACCAAATTCTAAATTATTTGCAATTCAAGATTCCTCCTTTGGGTCGAAATCATGAACCAAATAACGAAGCGACTTTATCGCAAGATCAAGGCAAGTTTCCTACACATAGTGTCTTATCATTCTTAATGCCTTTGGGTCATATGTTGAAATCAATTTCATACATGCATATTTCACTTCCTTCCCTGTTCCAACCGTGTTACCATAAATGACAAAGCCTTTGGGTCATATATCAAAAATGGACATGATTGAACGCAACATAACATCATGACATTCAAAAGTAATACAAACTCAACATAAACATGTTGAACAAAATACTAATAAGCCCTCTACTAATAGTTAAAGAGATTTTTCGTCTTCTTTGGTAGTCCGATAGTATCAAACAAGTATTAGCGCAAGTCTCACAATATATCATGATGCAACAATACCAATAGTCATACCTTCCCCATAGGAGACTACTAGTCAAAACATAAATTAATATGGGTTAACATAATAATTTTCTATAAAGATCATCGATAAATTGATTCAAACATATAATAATTTTGAAATAACAAATGAGAATGAATAAAAATATGTTCTGAATCAATTGACAAAACGGAAACCAAAAATCCAAAATATCAAAAGCCCAATAAATTCAATAGTTCAACACTAATTTATTTCCTCGAGCAAAAATGAGACCAAGTCACAAGTGACTAATAAATATGTTTTATTACCGAACTGGTGTCAATTTAAAAAATACGTAAAAAATTCTATAATTGACACTTATAAAATTTGACGTCTCATAAAAATTATATTTTCAAAAACTTACATCAAATATTAAGAGGAAATAATATTCATCCACTGACAATTTTCAAAACCTCGTTGAAAACAAATAACTATGCGAACCCCATTAGTAGGATTACCCAAGCACATGTAGCAAGCTGAAGGCATGAGCACAATTCTTCTTCTTGACTTTTAAAACTAACAACTATAGTTTTGGAATAGTTCAAAAAATTGGGTCACAAAGGCAAAACACTTTGGAAATAACAAATTGGATCAACAGGTCCAATAAAAAAATAATAATAATAAAAATAATAAAAATGGAGCATTTTCCTCTTCACGTTAATTTGTGTTTCTATAAAGGTGCATGGGTTTCTCACAAATTCTTCAATATATTGCTTTCAAAGCATCTTACAACCACAAGACTAATCATAATTGGCTACTAACAACCTCAAAAGAAGACACCCAAACAGCCCAAATAGTGTCTGTGCCAAACCAATAACAATCCATCACCGATCGAAATCAATTCTAGAAGATAGATCAAAATTGCGCTTTTGGCTTTCTAAAAGTTAAGGTTTAAAAAACCTTCAAACAATTTTCATAGGAATATAACAAAAAGAAAATTGCGAAACCAATGCGGTATCAATATGATGTCAAAAACAAATTAAAATTAAGGAATTTTGCAAATAATCTAACGATTAAGTGATCACCAAAACCACATAGATCTAAACTCTGGCTCTGATACCACATGATAGAAAATATTGAAACAAATAATATTAAACTAAGCGGAAGCGAAAACAAGATGAATCGGATCTATATGGCATGGCAAATCACAATTGAATAAAAAATCTATACATACCGGTAAGAGTAAAAAACGTAGTCACTATAAAGATGCTTCTACCTGCAAGAATAGAAAACCACGACGGCCGTGATACTACACCCAGCCTTCCTAACTTCAGGATGATAGGGTTCCAAAACACAATAAAATATATAGGCGGTTGGGTGACGACCACTAACCCTAAGTTTCCAAATCCGATTAGGACTTAACCTATCATAAGTCCTATAGGTCAAGACACATATAATCAAATCACCACTCACTAAAACCCTACTAATATTACTAAATTATATTCAATCAAATGGTCAAAACATATTCACTGTAATTGACAAAAAACCATTTGATCTATGGGTCCCACTTTTACAAGATCACCACAATTAACTTAGAATTTAATCAAAATAAAATATGAGTTATAGAGTCCAAAAAATTCTTACAATATAGAGAATCCTTTAGAAGCCATCAAAAACAAAATGGGTTCATTTTGAATGCTATGTAATACATGATTGACGAATTCAATTCCCATGAAAATTTTAAACAGCCAAACTAAATGTAGAAAATTATATCTAAACGGTCTTAGGTGAGTCTTCACCATTTTGTCCTCAATTAGTGTCTTAAACAAATTAAATGTTTAAGAAATAACTTTTTCTGCCAACGGGGAGTGCTAAAGATTTCTACACCTCCAGAATGTAACCTTCACTACTATTTTCATTAGGCCAGACTTATTGTGGCACCATTGCATCACAAAACTCCATAGCAAATCCTTCAAAACAAAAGACAACCCTAAGCAATCAATGCCAGGTGATAAATAACATTAGCATAAATAAAATAATCATTAAATAATATATATAAATCACTATAACTTTTGAGACTCCTGCAAATCTTTCAGGAGGTATGCACAGGTAATAAGCATTTTCTACAAGGGTGCTATGAAAAACATGAACACTTGCGAAACTAAAAGTAAGACAGTGATTTATTTAATGCGAAACTAAAAGTAGCATCAAAACAAACAATCATACTACATTAACCATTTATTTAATGCCCAAAATCAAAGGAAAAATCAGGTATGGACTCGTCTATAAACAGGAAAAATCAGGTTTGTGCATTGTTTTGTGGCTAGTTGGTTGTGGAATAAATTGTTTTCTTGTGGGGAGGAGCTTTGGGTGGAGTCGGTTGGTGTTAGGCAGGTTTTTGAGATTTATTTTTGGGGTTTTGGGAAGAGTAGAAAGGTTGTAATTCTGTGGAGGTGTGCTTTTTTGGCTCTGTTTTGGGTTATTTGGATTGAAAGAAATGCGAGAATTTTTTAAGATAAGGAGTCTTCCTTGTCTTTTTTTTGGGATAGAGTGCATTTTTTGGGTGCCTCTTGGGCTCATTCCGCTAAGGAATTTCGAGATATTCCTTTGTTCCTTTTGAAGGCTAATTGGAGGGCAGTTTGTTCTTAAGTGCTATTTATGTTTTCTTCTGTTTTTTTGTGTTTTTCGCTGGCTATATAGTCTTTGGTGGACATCCTGTCCTCCTCTTGTACTCTTCTTGGCATTGCTCTTTTAATAAAATTCTTTCCTATTGTTGTCGATCAAAAAAAAAAAAAAAAAAAAAAAGAGATACGAGATTGAAAGCTTATGAAGTACCCATGTTGAAACTACACATGGGTATGTAATTTCAATTTTATTTCTTCGCCTGAGATTGTTATTTTTTTCAAATAAATCCATTCTAGGTTAGCTCTCTACTTGGGATGAATGGGCTGGGAGTCCGTCCTTCATTCCCATAATTTACTTTATGCATAGAGAGACTTCCCCTTCCACTATCCAATATAGGGAACCTCGATTGATCATCTCACATCTGTCTCCATTATCAATTGTATTATTACTTAGTAAGAGGATGTGTTAAAGCAATAGATATCATAGAGCTCAGACGAGGGGTAGATCCATGCATGAAAAAATGTTACTTTATAGGGACTCAAACAAATTTAATTAAATTAAGGAATTAAGAGAGGAACATATTCCAAGTTTGTTACAAGTTTCCAGCACTACTTCTAATACCTCTGTTATTACACAATTTTTTTCAAAATCAAAATAAGTAAATTTAAGACTAAGATTTTGTTAAATTACTCTAATAACTCAAAATTCATTAAAAAATTGGATGATTTGGGAAGCTTAGATGTAGGGTTGCTTATAGATACCATGGGTGAATTGTTTGTAAATGAAATGTTGCCTTTTTGGTAGTTCTTTTGGAAAATAACCCTTCAAGCAATTCCCCTTGGTCAAGAAAAAAAATAAAAAAATAAAACCCAAAGTTCCCTTAAGTGAGTACATTCCAATTGTTTGCTCTGGAGCATGGGCTGATATTGGGTTTCGCCAAAGCATGGAAGATTTTTATGTTCGTGTTGACAATTTTATGCATGACTATGGCTCAAGAATTTTACTGATGGGCCCAATGCCTTCTATGGGGTATATATTTTCTTTAAGCTAGTTATGGCTCTAATGTTACCATCGGCTCGGGGGTTGTCCTATTTTCATACGGGACTATGTCAGATTTTTCATTTGATTTTGTTCTTTTTAAAACAACGAATTATAGTTTTGATATGTGATTTATTAAGCATGTCATTGTGAAATCTGAATATTATATGGGTAATGAGGTTGTGATTGGATAGTGATGTGAGTTGTACAGGTTTTTTTGACAAGTCGATAACTTGGGATGTCCTGTTGTCAGACGGGATTATGCCAGATTTTTCATTGGATTTTACACATGAAGTAAATAGTTAATGTAGCTTGATTGTTCGTTTTGATGATACAAATCCTACTAAATAAAGCAATGGGTTCTGTAGAAAATATTTTGAAAGACATTGAGACTTTGGGTATTGAATACAAAAAGGTAACATGTAATTCGGACTCTCGTCTGCATCTCACTCAAACCACCTCCCGTTGGTGAGTTTAGGTTTACAATTTTTTTTTTCTTTTAGTTGAAATGCAATGTTATGCTGCTTCGGGATTTAGATCTGAAACCCCCAAATTTTTTTTTTTTCCTACTATTGTGTTTTTATGTGCTGTAACCAAATCAATTTTTTAAATCTAACTTCTTTATGCAATATGCTCATAAAATAGGCCAAAAAATGGTGGATGTTTTAATGTTTTATAGAAAATTTGTTACATATTATGTCAACATCACCTGCTAAAACAAAGCAAAGTTGAAATTTGAATTAAATCACAATCATCGGCAAATTAATGTAGGCCATTTTTTTTTTTCATGCTATATGCTATTGCTCCTGCTCCTGCTCCTACTCATTCACCTCTTGTCAGCACAGTCAGATCCACCACCTGCGTCATCGGCACCCTTTGCCCTTGCTCCTATCCATTCACCTCCCGTCGGCACCTCCCCATTCACCTCTCTCACCGAGGACTTCGACCCTCGATCTCAATGGATATAAAAAAATCCAAAGAAATAGGTGAACCCCTCTCTCTCCCTTCATCTATATTGTTCTTCTTCTCCAAATAAAGCAAATTTGAAGGGATTTTTTTTTCTTCCTTATTCTCCACACGATGTTAGGGGTTTTACTTCTTTTTTTTTTTAATTTATTATTTTTGTAACCCCAACCTTGAAAAAGTTGGATTGAAGGTGATGTTCGCAAAAAAATTGAATTAAGGTTGGTAACCCAAACCCTAAAAATAGTTTTATTATTATTAGATGTGATGCTCATAAAATTGGGAGAGTTGTTAGTTGATATCTATATATATATTGATGAAGAAAAATATATTATAAACAAAAAGCGCAAAAGTGCATATACATAAACCAAAAACCAGCCCCTCGACACTAGTGGGATACAAATAAGCTAAAGGGCTAGGCTATCCAAAAAAGTTAGTTGATATGGAATATTATTTTGATTAAGGTCTGTGGAAAATCTTACCTAAATGGTTGCTAATTATAAGAAAGAGTAAACCATTTTAATGATTGCACATACTTTCAACTAAATATGACAGTCTTCATAGTGTTACTAATTATGCCTGTGGTTGGAATTTTGGAGCAATTTAGTTTTCAAGCAGCTTGGTTAACATTTTTTCTCTATATTTTATGTTTACCAGTTTGGGCTTGAAGCAGCTTTATATAGCAATTTCTTCGGCTTGATGACATGATCGAGCTTTTCAAAAATGAAAGTCAGGACTAAGCAACATCAGCTATGTGAATTGGGCTCAAGTCATAGCTTGGAGAGCTTTCAAGTTATTGGAATTTATCTATAATGATTTTTTGTTCCTAAATAGGCTATGTGCCTGTGTGAACTATGAAGAGTAGGAAATGAATGTTTAATGGTTGGATATATTTGATGAATGTCTAATGCTTGTCAGGAGCAGTAAATGAATGAGGAATGGTTGGGTATATTTGATAAATGCCAAAATAATGAATGCCAATTTAAACATGGAGATAGAATATGCACCATGCGAAAATGAAATATTTGGTAAGAGCACCTAAACATACTTTTTTTTTTTTTTGGTAAACATCTAAACATTTTCACTATGGCTTCAGCTTGCTAATCCTCCTCAAGTAAGAGATTTGAGTCTTTTTTCTTTTTTTTTTCTCCTTTCCCGCTGCATAGTAAGAGATTTGAGTTTAAATCACTCGCCTAATTGATATAATAATTAAATGACTAGTGACGTTGCAAACCACCAACAATACAATTGGATTAACCACGCAGATATCTGTCTTGGTTTTTGAAAAATGCATTTTAGAGCCCAAAGGCATGATGCAATTTCAACAAAGTGAAAATGAAGCTAGCCTACAATGGAGTTGGGCTGAGGTCGTGAAATATGCACATTGGGTTGCACTAAACCCTCCCATAAGCCTGAAATTTTAACAAACATGTCCATTGTCCTAGAACAAAATGCCAATCGAACCATATTCAAAATTACAATTCCAACTATGATTCTAGAAAAATTCCAAGTAAGACAAAAAAATTTAAAATAAAAAAAAAAAAATCGGCATGACTCTACCTATAGCTAGGATATCCCAAGTTATCGACTTATTAAAAAAAGGAGTTTAAATCCATCTTCAGCATACAAATCAAACCAAATCCCATAGAAATTACAACCCAAAATGAATCAAACAAAAATGATTAGGGACAAAAATCAATCTTTTCAAATCGCTCCATGCTTTAGCAATCAATTAGCAATTGCCAGGTCCATAGGTATTGTTCATCAAAATCTGAATAGAAAAAATGAAAAAAAGAGAATTAAAATTTCCACAAATAAAACGAAACCATATATTTTGTGCATTAAACAATTTGTGTAAGCATACATAAATTTGTTTCCCGGAATAATGTATCTGATTGCATGTGTAGGGATAGTAAAGGTGCTTTATACAGAGCTTAATGAAAGGGGATTATTATTAATGTCACTAAAATGACTCAAGTCACACTACGTGCAGTCCAACCACAAAGAAATCAAAGAAGCAAAAAAAAAAAACATTAAAAAAAAAAGAAAATTCTTTCTATCTAATATTCACCATCAAGCAATCCAACCAGAAACGTGTTTTTTTAGCCGTTTCCCATATTCAAAGAAGTCCAACAAGCAGTCCAACCACAAGCATAGTCAAAGAAGCATATTTTTCTGTTCTCCATTTTTCTAAAAGTTAAGCCTTCCTTAGGGTTACACAAAAAAAAAAAAAACTAAAAACAAAATTGAACACACCTGAGATTATTATTAATGTCACTAAGATGACTCAAGTCACACTATAACTATGATATTGCCGATTAAAAACAAATTACATTTGACCACACAATTCCATCCTCCAAATGAGCTGAGAAAAATATGATGTTGAAAGGAAAATAGAAACATTGTGCTCCTTTTGGAATAGCAATCTTGTATACAAGGATGCGCGCACTCTTTTTGTTACATAAGATGGTATTGCAAACACGTCTGGAAAATTTCATTAGTTTGACGAGAAAGAATAGAAACACTACAATGGTTTGCTATATGACTAACTTGACTTTTATGTTACTTGTAAGCTGTAATACTTTGATACTTAATTTAGATTTATCGATGGTAGAAAAGTTTTTGTATTTGATCCACAGTCTATTCACTTATTAACACTGTTTTTTCATTTAAAATGTACAATTATCCAGTTTGGCACATAACAACCTATATTATGTGAGTTTGTTGCGGATTTAGTAGATTTTACCCAGTTGAACATATCTGATGAAGGCTCTTCTATTTCTATTGCTTGTCTGCTTCAAAATTTTATAATGGGATGAAAGAGTTAAAAGAAATTCTAATAGTGTCATCTATATACCTCCTCGACAAGAGAAATGCTCTCTTTACAATAAAATCTAGGGTTATCTTTTGTGGAAGATTGGAGAATGTATCATAATTGCCTGCTTAGCATCTATGATTCAAAATTCAGTGGTACCCATATTTTATAGAATTATCAACACTAGTTCTTACTGTTGAGATTAACACAGGAACTAAAGAAATCAACTTTTAATAATACTCATAAAGGCATAATGAATTTTTTTTTACAGATTATGCATACAATGTTTCAACCAACAAGCATTCCAACCATAAAGGGGAAAAAAAAAATCATTTGATCCAATATTCACCCACAAAAAATAAAATAAAAGAAACATACCTGGGTTTCAAGGGGTAAGGATCTGTTGATGGCCGAAGTAGGAGTGCACCAACAGTGAGGGGGATCGCAACTCGAAAGAGATCGAGCGGGGGCAGGGAGCGCCGTTCAGCCGATAAGGGAGAGGCTCGTCGCCTCACGTGAGCAAATCTGAGAACAGATTGATGAGTGGATAAGGGAGAAAGATAAGAGGGAGCAAAGCGCCTTCCCATTGACGAGGGAGAGGCTTGCCGATGAGTAGATCTGAGAGTCGATGGGGAAGAGAAAGATAGGAGAGAATGCAAAACCTCCGTCTAGCCAACGAAGGAGAGAGATAGATAGGGGACTCCGATGACTAACAAGGTGGAGCGCCGTCCAACCGACGGTGGAGAAGCTCGTTGTTGGTAGTACGTGGATTTGAGAGAGGAGGAAAAGAAGAGAGAGAGAGCGGGGGTGGAGAATGAAATCTCATATCTAAAAATTTGGCGGAAAGAGGAACAAATACCAAACGTAGCGTTTAACACTAAAATCGTGGTGGGCCACCACGATTTTGGGCTTCACATACACGCCATATACGGTCTAAGGAGGGTATAGAAATAGGCCAAAATCATGTTGGGCCACCACGATTTACACTAAAATTGTGGTGGGCCACCACGATTTTGGGCTTCACATACACACCCTATACGGGCTGATCTAGGTGTATAAAACGGGCCAAAATCGTATTAGGCCAACACTATTTTGCAAAATCGTGTTGGCCCACCACGATTAACCTTAGATGTGGAAATAAGTTATATTTTACCACAACTGTTGAAATAACTTGGTCAATGATCGTACAATAGGAAATGCCCTATTTACTTAAATACTTTTAATGAAAAGAAGGCTGAGGTCTGTGTTAATGGGGAAGTACCTGACTGATGGCCAGTTTTAGCTGTCTGAATGTTTTAGACATCTGGAACTCACTTTCAGACGTCTAAAAATTCCAGAGAATGATGATTTTGAGGTTTAGTTTCAGACATCTAAAACTCACTTTCAGACATTTGAAAGAGTCGACGGATAATTTTTTAAAAAAGGGTTATTTGATGATTTTAACCTCTCTTTCCCTTATTAAACTCATTCCTAATGGGTTTCTTACCAATATTTAGCAGAAAATAGAAGAGAGGAGAGAGAGAGAGAAACACGGAAGAGAGAAAGAAGAGCTCGACGGTGAGGACCGTGACCACAGGAGCTCAGATCCGACCCCGCAACACTTGGATATTGCAATTTCCACCCCGATCTACCCGTGTACACCCATAGATCCATGTTTCTAGCTACCATTTGAGAGGTAGGTGCATTTGTCATGGTTGTAAACCATTGTATGCATGATTTAGTACATTATCATGGGTTTTTGTACATTTACATGATATGATACATGTTTACATCGGATTAGGGTTTGAATTTCTTAAAAATTCATATATTTGGGAAATTAGGGTTTTGTTTTATACCCTATTTAGCTATATTTGTGTTGTTTTGCATACCCTCACATGATTTGGGGTACAATGAGTTAATTTTGAAAATCTATTTGTTAAATTCTTGCGATTGATTATTTGGGGGTCACTTTTATATTAGTGTTGGAAACCCGTTTTTCTACCATTATAAATAAAATGGTTATGGGAGATTAACATGTAAATGGATGTGACGATAAGGGGTACTTTTCGGTCTTAACAACCATAGTGTTCCTGAAATGAGGTTACTTTCTGGATCTATATAGGATTCATAATGTTTCCTCAAGATGATGTTACTTTCTGGACCCATGTAGGGATCCGTAGTGTTTCCTCTTATTTCCGCACGTGAGGGTCATGCATGACCTGGGGAGGATTATTCAGTTTAAAAGACTGATGATATGGATTGCCAGATATGGCAGATTTATGTTATGGATGATTTTCATGTTCTCCTATACTCATTTTAAAATTTGTGATATGCAACCCCTTGTTATCTCATTTTATTTAATTGTTCATAATGGTTTTACAACCTTAATATACAACTTTGAAAAATGTATCCTACTGAGTTTATATTCACGTCTATTTTTAAAACCTTTTGTAAACTTTGAGCAAAGTAAGGATGACTCTTATGAGGAGGCATCACATCGGGCTTCGCATAAGCATTGCATTATGGATGTTGTGTGGATGCATTTTATAATTTTTATGGCCTGTATATTATTTAGACAGACTTATTATATTATATACTATTTGTATTGACAATAGAACTCTGTGGGAACTAGTAGGCCAGCTTATTTTACTTACCTGTTGTGGATAGTTAAATGATTTTGATTTTAAATTGAACAGGTTTAAACTGTCAAGAACTTGGTATGTCCTATTTTCAGACAGGACCATGCTGGATTTTCTAAAAATATTTTAAAAAACTATAATTTTTATTATAAACCATCCTTGAACTTCATTTTATTTATTCTTTTTATCTATTGACATGTCATAGCCTATTTCCAGGTCGTGACACTAATCTATACTACCTATAAAAAGATGAATGTAAGAAAAACTTTTGATTGACTAATATACCCTTATTTTAATTTTTAAATACACAATTACCCACCCTTCTGCATATATAGGAAATATAGTAGTATAAAACACATACTTTAATAAGAATTCTAAGGAAACTATACAACTACCCTTTTGCATATATAGGAAATGTAGCAATATAAAACACATACCTTAATAAGAATTATAAGGAAACTATAATTTGTATAATAATTAAACAAAACCAAACCCAAATAGGAATTCTAAGGAAATGGAAACTATAATTCGTATATATATATACTACCTATAAAAGTCTCTTGAAAAGAAAAACTTTTGATTTACTTAATTACCCTCATTAGAAATCTTAAAGACAATAATACCTTTTTTTTTTATAATAAAACCTCCTTCAATATATATATATACACTAACATTGTATTGGAAAACCTTTAAAACATTAATGTTTTCACTCTCTCAACAAGCCCTAAACCGACACCAATGTCCATCATCTCTGTTAATAGCCCCCACCCAGTTTTCTCTCTCGAAATCTAGCGTTTATGGTTTGTGCTTTTCGATCTCCACTGTAAACCCCACATAGGGTTTCCTATTTTGCGGCCAAGACCATGATATTAATATAAGAAATAAGAAACATAGCCCCGATTAATAGTTACAAGAAATTCTTGAAAAGTTGAAAACCACATCTTGCAGGCTTGCGGCCCCTCAAACACCTTCAATGGTGAGTGGTAAAGAGGATATCACATAGTAGGGGAAACAAATATACAATCAAATCCATAATAAATGGTTTTGCCCATGTAAGTTTGGAGCACCTAAGAAAAAATCTCTAATAGAAGTTTAAGTTTTGAAATTCATTGTCACTTAATCTCAAGCTAATCTCATGGCCAGAATATCTATCCTACGATGGTTGCGTTATTTTCCTTATATATTTTTATCTTTTGTGTTTTTCAGATCTTGAGCTTCCCTAACCCTAACCCTCATCTTACCACTACATCATCAGGTATGCATCCTTTGTTGTTATTATTATTGTTAATACTTTTCTTTTCTTTTTTTTCTGAAATTGAATAAAAATGTTGCAGATGCATGCCACGTACACCATTAAAGAAAAAAAAATTGGTTCAAATTATGAGTATGAATTAAGTATAAAATGGGTAAAGAGTAAAGACTATAAAGTAAAGGCTACTGATTCATGCTCTAATGAATTATTTCACCCAATCGTTGTAAAAAAATAAAAATAAAAAATAAAAAATTAATTAACAACGTAATAATAACACAATAACTAACTCTAAAAGATTATACTTTTATTTAAAATTATATACATATATATATATATATTCTTACTATTGGTGTGAGATAAAGTGGCCTACATGTGGGTTTGATATAAAGATGATCCACACGTATCTAATATTTATTTTTAACTAAATAATAGAATCCTTAAACTAAAATAAAATAAAATAAAACACATTAAAATCTTAAACCAAATAAAAACAGACACTCAGCCAAAGACTCTAACATGCCTGCATCGTGTGTGACTTAATTGCCAAGTGAAGATATATTGTGGGATTTTTGGTTACCAAGTTCTTGAAAACAAGCAAGGCAAGTTGACCAAATTCCACCTCAAAAGTGTCTAAATTAAGCAACATTACTTGGATCATATATTATAGAGGTATGGCATGGAACCAATACGTAACCTTCTTATCTTTATTTTTTAAAAATAATAATAATTTCCTTCAATTGAGGTTGCTTAAGGTGTAATTGATGCTTTTTGGTATAAGGTGCATCACGTACTCTTTATTTAGAATTAAGGTGTAATTTCTCTTCACTTTACTAAAATATTCTTTCCTAAAGATTTTAAGGAAAAAAAAATAAAGAAATAAAGGTCAATTTAAAACCATGTTTGAAGATTTCAATTTGCCAAAGTAAAAAGCTATAAAGATTGCCTAAGGTTTAAATCCCCTCCAATGTAACCCCCTCCAAAGAAAAAGGAAAAAAACAATATATATATATATATATATATATATATATATATATATATATATATATATATATATATTTTTTTTTTTTTTTTTTTTTTCTTGCACCGCACTCGCACCTAAATACACACATTTTTTATATTTGATTTGTTAGGTTTTATGATACATATTTTTGTATTTTTATTTATTCTTCATGAATTGATACTAATGATTCAAAGACCAAAATATAACAAAATTTTATGCTAAAGACATTTTACAAATAAATTATTTTTATGTTGATTTTTCTAAAAAAAATTTCTTCAAGCAAATTGAACGCACGTGTGCTATAGTTAGTGTGTGTGTGTGTGTGTGTGTATATATCTATATATATATATATATATATATATATATATATATATATATATATATATATATATATATATATATGATATTACCTATAAAAGGTTGAATCTCTAAAAAACTTTTGAATGACCAATATACCCTTATTTTTTTTAAAAAAAATACATATCTACCCTTCCTTTAATTGAAACACATGATAAACATTCTTATCATTTAGTAACAAATGAAAGTTAGATTTTAACTCAAACTCTTAACAAATTAAAGTTAGATTCTTATTCAAATTCTTTTTCCTAGAGCAACTATTAAGTTGCATGATAATAAATATGAATATAAACTCTTCAAATATTCCATTTTATGAAGAAAAAAAAAATTATGAATGTATATCTAAAGAGTTTTTAATCTTTCGTTGACAATTTTGATTATGAAAAAATAAAAATGTACTTTTGAATTTTAAACTTTATCTTTTATGAAAAAATATAAAATATTTATATATTTATTATTTTGTATTTAAGAACATTCACGTGCAACGCACGTGTGCTATATCTAGTATATACAAATATACCCACCATGGGATTTTGCAGATAACACCTCTTGGGAAGGGCCAAAATCTCCTTGTCAAATCCTATTCATACAGTTTTTTAGATGTAAAATTTCTAATGAGAACGCTCTTTTACACCAGAATATCAACAAATAAAATAATAATAATAATAACACATTAATGTGTACTTGACCGGCTTTAGGGTTGCCCCCAATAAATTCATAGGGGAATCAACCACGAACTCGTGGGAATGAGGCTACCCACACCCATAAATATAAATAAATTAATAAATATTCAACTTTTGGGAGCTCATTTGTTTGGCTAGAATGTAATGAAAATTATGATGTCTTTATTGATTGAGGACTAATAAAATATTTAAATAGATGATATCAATTCATCTGTCTGTTTCTTAAGTTCTTATGGAAATAATCATTTCAAAAATTTTTATGTTCAATCACCAACCAATCACATTTAAGATTACAAAAGCAACTCTTTACGTGCTATGGGTAGTTATGATATGAGGGTGATTGATTTTGTTGTGCTCGGAGAAAAATTTATATGTAATTGTGATATGGTCGATGTGCTATCATAGGCAATGAAAGTAGAACAAAATGAGTTTGTTAGAGTACCTTTTGACCCCATAATTTTAGCTTGCTTCCTTCTCATTGACTTGCAGACACCACGTAACCATGTCATAGTTACAATGAAGACTTACTCGTTGGCTACATTTGTTGAATTTGGAAGGTGAAGACATATTCACGTGTGCCAAATAATTATCAATTTACTTTTTTTTTCCTAATTTATCATTGGCTAATTAGGCAATTATTTTAAATATATAGAGCCTTAGTGCTCACCTTGTTGAAACAGATTGGAAATTGGTTTACTTCCATAAATTTTGTATTTTATTATTTGTTTAAGCACTTTAACTAATTCGAGAGCGATGCATTTTTTTGGGGGTTCAAAACTAAAAATATATTGATCCTCATATTCAATAGTGGTTATTAGTTCCATAAAATTTAAATTTTATTATTTGTTTTATAAGTTTAGGTATGTGTTGGATGAGGCATTAATTCGTGAGATTTGGGTTAGGATTAAAGATTGGGATTTCAAATTCTACCCTTACTAATTACCTTGATTTGAATCAAAGTCTAGCTAAGATAAAATTTATCAAATTTTGAATAGGATTTTTTTTTTTTCCCGATGGGTGAAAACTGTATGAATAGGATTTGACAATGAGATTTTGGCCCTTCCCAAGAGGTTTTATCTGCAAAATCCCATGGTGGGTATATATGGATATATATATATATATATATATATTAGTGTCACGACCCGAAAATAGGCTATGACATGTCAATAGATAAAAAAAATAAATAAAATGAAGTTCAAGGATGGTTTATAATAAAAATTATAGCTTTATAAAATATTTTTAGAAAATTCAGCATGGTCCTGTCTGAAAATAGGACATACCAAGTTCTCGACAGTTTAAACATGCTCAATTTAAAATCAAAATCATTCAACCATCCACAACAGGTAAGTAAAATAAGCTGGTATACTAGTTCCCACAGAGTTCTATTGTTAATACAAACAGTGTATAATACAATAAGTCTATCTAAATAATATACATGCCATAAAAATTGTAAAATGCATCCGCACAACATCCATAATGCAATGCTTATGCTAAACCCGATGTGATGCTTTCTCATAAGAATCATCCTTACTTCACTCAAAGTCTGCAAAAGGTTTTAAAAATAGACGTGAATATAAACTCAATAGGATACATTTTTCAAAGTTGTATATCAATGTTTTAAAACCATTATGAATAAATACAGGAGAACATGAAAATCATCCATAACATAAATCCGTCATATTTGGCAATCTATATCATCAATCTTTTAAACAGAATAGGTCATGCGAGGCCCTCGCACGCGGAAATAAGAGGAAACACTATGGATCCCTTCATGGATCCAGAAAGTAACCTCATCTTGAGGAAACACTATGAATCCTACATGGATCCAAAAAGTAATCTCATTTCGGAAACACTACGGCCATTAAGACCGGAAAGTTCCCCTTATCATCACATCCATTTACATGTTAATCTCCCACAACCATTTCATTTATAATGGTAGAAAAACGAGTTTCTAACACTTCTATAAAAGTGACCCCCCAAATAGTCAATTGCAAGAATTTAACAAATAGGTTTTGAAAATCAACCCATTGTATCCCAAATCATGCAAGGGTATGCAAAACAACACAAATATAGCTAAATAGGGTATAAAACAAAACCCTAATTTCCCAAATATATGAATTTTTAAGAAATTCAAACCCTAATCCCATGTAAACATGTATCATATCATGTAAACATGCAAAAACCCATGATAATGTACTAAATCATGCATACAATGATTTACAACCATGATAAATGCACCTATCTCTCAAATGGTAGCTAAAAACATGAATCTATAGGTGTACACGCATAGATCGGGGTGGAAATCACAATATCCAAGCGTTGCGGGGTCAGATCCGAGCTCCCGCAGTCACGCTTCTCACCATCGAGCTCCTCTTTCTCTCCTCCGTGTTTCTCTCTCTCTCTCTCTCCTCTCTTCCCTTTTCTGCTAAAAATGGGTAAGAAACCCATTTCGAATAAGTTTAATATGGGAAAGAGGGGGTAAAATCGTCAAATAACCCTTTTTTTTTTAAATTGTCCACCGACACTTTCAAACGTCTGAAAGTAAGTTTCAGACATCTGAAACTAAACCTCAAAATCATCCTTCTCTGGAATTTTCAGACGTCTAAATTGCAACTTTCAGATATCTAAAACATTCAGTCAGTTAAAACTGGCCATCAATCAGGTACTTCCCCATCAGCACAGACCTTAGCCTTCTTTTCATAAAAAGCATTTAAGTAAATGGCCATTTACTTTAAGTTATTTAATGAAAATAAGCAAATAACCCCCCATTTGAATCCAAATAAAATATCAGAAAAATCAAATTCCAAGTATATCAAAATCTCATTTCTAAGTTTTAGTACAAAATCCGTCTCCCAACATATTTTTCAAAAACAAACATGGGAGGAACCCAATCCAAACATACTAATAAAATCCTATAAAATCACAGAAGTCTTATAATATTATAAACTTTCATTCCCATAAAAAATTATCTTTAAAAACAAAGATTTATGAAAATTCACTTTTTTCCCAATACTTAGCCATATTTCACCGACTTAAACTCTTAATACCTTACTTTAAAATTACGGGTGTTACAATTAGTCCTAGTATTATTAGGTATGGTGCATTTGAGATTAACTAATATCGATCAGTTGCACTCCAAAATTTTATTTAGTGATTTATATTTTGTGAAATTAACTTTTGGATTAAATATGCTTCATATGTAAACAATTTGTGTAAAAAATAAGTTTATTCAAGATTAAAAACTGCTTCATCTAAAATATTCATAAATGAGAGATTGTTATTGATTAAAAAATGCAAGCTTTGGATGAAGCAGCACTTAGTCTCAGATCAACTTGATTTTTGACACAAATCATTTACATGAGAAAGCTATCTAATCGATCCAACTACTGATTTTGTAAAATTCAAATAACATATAAGAATTTTGGAGTGTACCTAATGTAAAACTACATCAGCTATATCTTATATCAATAGGACTATATATATACAATCGATCAAGTAAGCATGTGTTGATATAATTTATATTAATAAGATGCATTAGGGGTCGTATCCTGTACATTAGCCCAATTAATGTACCTTGTAACCTATTAATGCACAAACTACAACTCCTAATATGAGGGTTGATATAAATTAAACATGTGCTCACTTGACTGTGATCCTATGCATATATATGGGTTATCAATTTAAAATGTCTCGAGGGAAATTTATACTTTCACATATTCCATTGACAACTTAACGGCATTAATCCAAATTATATTTTGGAAAGTTTAGGACATATTTATCCAATATTGAAAAAAAAAAAAAGAAAAAAAAAAGGGGGGGGTGAAAAATGATCCCTATTCAAAGTTTAGGGGTTAAACTGTAATTTTCCATTTTTCCTTTTTACAACCCGTTTGTTTCCAAAAACTGTACACTACTTTTTATTTTTATTTTTTATTTTGGGATAAGTGAGCCGGAGTACTTAACCATATATATATTCCTCTATTCCTCTAAACCCTCCCTTCCGTCTTCACTGGTTCTCTCAATCTCTCTCTCTCTCTCTTTCTCTCACGGCTACAGCCATATTTAAGTGTTGTGCTTTCTTGGTTTTCCGATAAGTCGCCCTACAAAGACCAGAAGAATTACAATATGAATTTATCATAACTCTAATACTTGTATATGTGAAAGGGTAGCTAGTTTTTCTATATGCAAATCCCAGTAACCAATCTGTCACGCTCCAGTCAACTACGTCCTTTTGAGATTGTAGGCTTCTTCCAAGAGCAATAATATTCAGAGTATGTGTAGATGTCCTCCTTAGGAGCGTTGTGATCTCTGAGAGTCACGAGGCCAGGAAATATAATCTTCTCCTACTTGCTTCCTTATTGTGTCCTTGCTTCTTTTGGTTTAAGAGGGTGTCTTTGTTGGAAGAGATACAAGAAAAACAGCACTTAAATATGACTACTTCCTTGAGACATGCCCCTCAAGCAGAGACAATATCATAAAGTCCATCAGCCAAGAATATCTGGTCGTCCATGAAGAGTAAGAAATACGTACAATTTTTGTAATATCTTTCCTATATGTTGTAAGGTAATTCTGAGTGTTGCATGTCTTGTCACTTGTGCTCGGGTTCTGACTTCTGATTATTGCATGTCGTGTGTACGGGCTCTTACTTGGCACTACACTTTGTGGGTTCTTGTTATCCGTCGATCCCAGTATTGAATTTTTGTTATTAATGGATCTTCTGAAATTTTTCTGCGTATTCTATTTTAATTTTTATTGGGGTAGTATTTTTTTTTTCCCTTATTGTTTTGTTTGATATGGATTTTTACTCTTTTGTTCTTAGTCCGATGATTTGATCAGGATATGAATTTCCGTTCCAAACTGTATCTGGTTATCAGGTTTGCTCTTAATTCTGCGAATAAAAACCATTTGATTGAGAAACAGGCAATTCCAGACAAGACCTCCAAGGGTTTCGACAAATTCAATATGATCAAGGAAGAGCTCGAAAAGATATGTTCAGGGGTGGTTTCTTGTACTGATACACTTGTTCTTGGCACTAGAAACGACGCTAGTGTGGTCTGCGCTTTTACTCCTCTGTTTCTTGATATTCTTTTTCTTTTAAGACTTTCTTGTTAATGGTAGAGGTCCTTTCACTTTATGGTTTTCATGACTATGGTCAGGGTAAAAGATTAAAAACAATTCGGTATAATGATGATACGTGATGGACAGCTAGTATATATAGAAGATATCCAATCAAAAGACCAGCTAGAATCTTTGTAACAGTTCAGCAATGTTCCACTGATTATGCACATGTTGAAGACCACCCATATGCAAGCTCATACTTGCCTCATATAATTGATATGGGTTGACCTCAACGTATCTCAATCACTGTGATCATGGGACAATAATTGTAGATCTTTCCATATCCTTTATTACTTTGTATATTTTGCTTAATGTAAGCCTTTCCATATGTAAAGTGTGACAAATATTATATATAGAGAATTAGTCTCTCCTCACGTCAACTGTGAGGTTACAGACTCTTTATTCAATTGATTTCTTTGTGTCTTTATGGTATCAAAGCCATCCACTCTTGCTTGAGTTGAAATTCCCTCTCTTCCTATTATCCCTACCTTCATCCCTCTCAAATGGCATCCTCTAGTTCATCATTCTCACCAAAATATCCTTACCCGTCGACACTCAACGTCGGGAATTTCGTTTCAATCAAACTCTCGCAGACAAACTTTCTCTTATGGAAGACTCAAATCATGGGTCTTATAGAAAGCCAAGATATGATTGGTTTTTTGAATGGGGAATTCCCTATGCCAAATGCTCAAGAAATCATCCCATCAGCTGAAGATAGTGGTGAGACCACCGTCAAGATAAATTCTGATTATGTGGCATGGAGGCGGTCTGATAGGCTGCTTCGTGGATGGATTACTGGCACCCTATCAGAGGAAGTTCTGGGGCTGGTTGTCGGACTTGACACATCAGCTGATGTTTGGGGTGCTCTCTTGGACTCCTTTGCACAAGAGTCTCAAGAAAGAGAGTTCTATTTACTCCAAAGTTTGCAGATACACACTAAGGGAACATATACCATGTCCGAATACATTCGGATTTTCAAGAACATTTGTGACGATTTGGCTGCCATTGGTAAGCCTGTGGATGATCGCACCAAAGTTTTTGGCCTTCTCAAAGGTCTGGGTACGGGCTATGAATCTTTTGTTACGACTATGCTTAAACCACCAATTCCGGCGTATCGTGATCTAGTCCCACTCCTACAAGGCCATGAAACTATGAGAAATTTCAATAACCCATGTGGCTCTAATCTTCCAAATCACAATATGGCATTTTTTGGACAGCGCTCACAAGGATCATATGGTAATCGTGGCAACAACAAAAAGGGAAAACAGCCAGCTGGTGCCTTTAACTCAAAAGGGCGTGGATTTCATCAGGGTGGTTCATCATCCTCTCGGAACAATCATCATGACGGTGCTAATATTCCAAAGGTGAACAACCCTTCTCCATCTGGCAAAGAAGGTGATGAAATTAAATGTCAGATTTGCAACAAACCTCGCCATACTGCCCTTGAGTGTTGGCATCGGTTCAATCAAATGTATCAACCTGAAGATGCTGCCCAAGCACTTGCTGCTATTTCATTGACTGATAACCAAGAGAATACTTGGTTTCCTGATACAGGGGCATCAGCTCATATGACTGGCGACTCTGGTAAGCTTACTTCCCTTGCTCCATATCATGGTTCTGATAAAGTTTTCGTTGGGAATGGAAATTTATTGAATATTACACATACTGGATCTGCAGTAGTTGATGTGGGAAACAAGAAATTAAATTTAGAAAATGTTTTGGTGGTTCCGGAAATTAAGAAAAATTTACTGTCCGTCAGTCAACTTACTTCGGATAAGCCTTACATGTTTGAATTTTCTTCCCATGGATTTGTGATAAAGAACAGGAACACCCAGGCCGTGATCGCAACGGGAAATAAATGTGGAGGATTATACGCCTTAAAGCCCAAGGAGGAGATAGCTATGTTTTCAACTAGGTTTCGGTCCGCTACCGATGAAGTATGGCATCAAAGGCTCGGTCATCCTCAACCACGGGTGGTAGAACTTTTGAAGAAAAATAAGCTTATTATAAGCATTAGTAGGAATAAGGTTGAATCTCTTTGTAATAGCTGTTAAATGGCTAAGGCGTGTCGTCTCCCATTTATTCTATCTAATGAATTTTGCAATGAACCATTTGGTGTTATTCATAGTGATTTATGGGGTCCATCTCCTGTGACTTCCTTTCAAAAATTTCGGTACTATGTGCTATTCACTGATGAATACACTCGGTATACATGGCTCTTCCCGCTGAAGCACAAATCGGACTTCCTTCAATGCTTTATTGATTTTCAAAAATTTATTGAAACCCAATTTGATAAAAAAATTCGGGTGTTTCAATCCGATGGTGGTGGTGAGTTTTCGGATCTTGCCTTCAAGCATTATTTGGCCGATCATGGCATTAAATATAAAATTTCTTGTCCAAAAACACCCGAACAAAATGGGTTAGCTAAACGGAAGCATCGCACTGTAACAGAATTGGGTCTGACCATGTTGTTTCATGCCCATGTGCCTACGCGATTTTGGGTTGAAGCTTTTGGGACAGCGGTCTGGCTAATTAATCGACAACCTTCTCGGGTTTTAAATTGGCAATGTCCATATGAAATTCTATTTCAAAAGAGGCCAGATTATAGTTGCTTGGGAGTTTTTGGCAGCAAATGCTTCCCTTGTTTGCGTGAATACACCAAATCTAAACTTGAGCCACGGTCTCTTCCGTGTGTATTTCTTGGCTATAGTGAGCACTACAAAGGGTATCGTTGCTTTTATCCGCCTACTAATCATGTTTATCTCTCGCGGCATGTTGTATTCGATGAGTCATCATTCCCATTTCAGAGTCCTGGATCATTGTATACTTGTTCTTCTAATGTTGATGACTTGACTGAGTTTTCTGAATGGTGTACAGGTGCTCAAGAAACAACCCCAAGTTCGGGCCCCACTACATCTACACCTTCTCATGGGACCTCTTCTGCACTTTTCACACCACCAGATGGGCCTAGCTTATGCTCCCATGTTGATCCATTAAGCTCCCAAATGCCTACTAGTCCATTATCATCCACTACACCTGAAGGAGTGTTGCCATCAAATGCTATGTTGCCCCAAGGTAATATACTTGGCCCATCCTATGACCCCATTACTAATGCCCCAGAATCATTAGATGCAACGGATCCATTAACTAATGCTCCTCATACCATAGCCTCTAGTTCTTTACCACTCCAGGCCCCACCCATGCTTCCAATGCCTAGTTCCCCACTTGACATATCACCTATCACTACCTGTGAGCTACCCATTGCTCAACCTGATGGATCAAATGCTATAATATCCAGTCCACAAATGCAAACTCGGCGAAGCCACGGCATTATAAAACCAAACCCAAAATACTCTACTGATGAATATTGCCTAAATGTGGATCCTATACCGTCAGAGCCTAAAACTGTTCGTTCAGCACTTAAGCATCAAGGATGGGCTGCTGCAATGGCTGAAGAACTCTCAGCTCTTTCTCAAAATGACACTTGGGAATTAGTTCCTCGACAATCTGACATGAATGTTGTCGGTTGCAAGTGGGTCTTCAAAACGAAACTCAAATCTGATGGTTCTTTAGAGCGCCTAAAGGCTCGCTTGGTTGCTAAAGGTTTTAGTCAAGTTCCCGGCATTGATTTTGCAGAGACTTTCTCACCGGTTGTCAAGCCAGCTACTATTCGTTTAATTCTCACTATTGCATTAGCTCATGGATGGGCAATTCGCCAACTTGATGTGAAAAATGCCTTTCTTCATGGCACACTTAGTGAAACCGTGTTTATGGAGCAACCTCCGGGGTTTAAAGATGTTCTTCGACCGGATCATGTTTGCTCCTTAAAGCGTGCTCTTTATGGACTACGCCAAGCACCAAGAGCATGGTTTGACCGCTTCAGTTCATTTGTCGTAAGCCTTGGATTCATTTGCAGTATGGCAGATTCATCACTTTTCACTTGCCACAGTCAGCATGGCACAATTCTCTTATTATTATATGTTGATGATATAATTGTCACCGGCTCTAATCCTTTCTTGCTCCATGACTTCATCACTAAGCTTGGTCAGGAATTTGCAATGAAGGACCTTGGTCCTATCCATTATTTTCTTGGAATTTCTGTTCAATGTTTCTCTGGTGGATTAATCCTTAATCAGAACAAATATGCCCTTGAGCTTTTGGAGCGTGCACAAATGAAAGATTGTAAACCAGTTTCCACGCCTATGGTCTCTAAGTTGCGGCCCTCTCTAAATGATAATGATCTCTTTTCTGATCCTCAGTTTTATCGAAGCATTGTTGGAGGGTTACAATATCTCACGGTTACCCGACCTGACATCTCTTATAGCGACAATTATGTGTGCCAGTTCATGCATCAGCCCACACTTCTCCACTTTCAAATGGTAAAACGGATTCTTCGCTATGTTCATGGGACTATTCATCTTGGATTTCGCCTTCTTGCTCATTGTCCAATGACATTATATGCCTTTTCGGATGCTGATTGGGCTGGTTGTCCGACTACACGTCGCTCAACCACTGGCTTTTGCACCTATCTTGGTGGGAATTGTATCTCGTGGGCTACAAAGAAACAAGTCACGGTTGCTAGATCAAGCACCGAGGCCGAATACCGTGCCCTTGCCTCTGCTGCTGCTGAACTCACTTGGTTGACTTTCATTCTTCGTGACATTGGGCTTCATCTCTTTTGTCCCCCAACACTTTTTTCTGATAATATTTCTGCATTGCATCTTACAATTAATCCTGTTTTTCATGCCCGCACAAAGCATATTGAAATTGATTACCACTATGTTCGGGAACAAGTTGCTCGTGGATCGATTATCACGAAGTTTGTCTCATCCCAAAATCAAGTGGCTGACATTTTTACAAAGGCTTTACCACGCCGCAATCATGAATATTTGCGTAGCAAACTGGGCCTTTGGATCCCGCGGACCAGTTTGCGGGGGCATATAGAAGATATCCAATCAAAAGACCAGCTAGAATCTTTGTAACAGTTCAGCAATGTTCCACTAATTATGCACATGTTGAAGACCACCCATATGCAAGCTCATACTTGCCTCATATAATTGATATGGGTTGACCTCAACGTATCTCAATCACTGTGATCATGGGACAATAATTGTAGATCTTTCCATATCCTTTATTACTTTGTATATTTTGCTTAATGTAAGCCTTTCCATATGTAAAGTGTGACAAATATTATATATAGAGAATTAGTCTCTCCTCACGTCAACTGTGAGGTTACAGACTCTTTATTCAATTGATTTCTTTGTGTCTTTAGTATAGAATGTAAATCAACAGAAAATTAATTTGTCTATAAATGGTTTTGGAAGGGGAAAACAATAATTGGATTCTGCAGTGTTAAATATTGTATCAGGCTCTGATGAGGGGAGGTTTAGAGCATCTCAGGTCCCGAATATTCAAAGAAAAAAAAAAGAAAGAAAATTGTGAATTTAAATTTATATATGTTTTTCTTTCAGTTACTTCATTCAGCTAAGAAGCTAAGATTAAGATTTTATATCGTTTTTCGGTTTCTATTTTCACTCAGTGGTTGTATCCTCTCTCTCTCTCTCTCTCTCTCTCTCTCTCTCTCTCAATTTTATGAATATTTGAGTTTTATTTTTTTTTGTTTTTGATTGATTCTCTCTTCCATATTTTGATAATTTATTTCCTTGCTAAGATAACTGACAAAAAGAAAAGGGAAAAATAAATTTAATTGAGTTAAATTCTTCTCATTTTGTTTTTGTTTTTTTAATTTATTTATTTTTAACCACAGATTTGGATGAAAATCATTTCAAATTTCAGTTTTCTTTCTTTTCCTTTTCTTTATCAGCAATCAACCGATATTTATAAATCACTGCTTCTTTTTGTCCTGATTCCTGCAGTCTTTCTCTGTATTTTTGTAGTGTTGTCCTACATAGTGGAAAAGCTAATTGCACATTTTGCAGTTCATATATATTTGAAGGTGTTGATTAAATTCTTCTACCCTTTTGAATATGGACGAGGAACTTGATAAAAATGTCAACTCTCTTAGAGTTGATACATTTTTGGAATATAAAATAGGGTTCCACACTCTGCAGAATGCATAAGGTATGCCAAAATAGTTGACACAGTTTTGACTTTTTGTTCTAATGGATACACAGATAGATGTCTAAATTGCTCATTCGAATGCCGACACATTCTCCTTGCAAAATGAACCTCTTCTAGGGTGTAAAAGTAATTCTCAATGCATATTAAATTCAACAAATCTATTCATGCCTTGAGATTTGAGATTCAAGAAGAAATATATTTTCTATACTACTCTTATACTTTCCGTCTTGTTATTTATATTGGGTTTTTCTTCTTTGGGTTTTTTTGGGTTGCAAAAAAATAAAAAATAAAAAATAATGGTGTCAACCAATTTAGAATATGGCTACTACTATGAGACATGCTCTCCAGCAGAGAACAATAAGGTTAACCATGCATGAGATCTTCTCTGGACACAAGAATGACCCTACTGCACTTTGATCCATAGCTTACAATTCCAGGTAACACAATTGTAAAGGTACCACCCAAGCAAAGTTAAATGCAATGTTTTAAAAACCATTGTGGACGGTTCCTCTACTTGTAGGTTGTGCTAGATGTCTGGAGGTTCCTATTTGAGAGCTTATGTCTATGTTGGAAAAATAGGTTCAAGGGTCTTCAAATCTCCTAATGCTAGGACGGTAAGTGATTAGAGACTTTAGTTTTGAATCATAAGTGGTTAGTGTCTTTATTTTGACCTTTGGTATGTAATCTTGATTGTTGTGGAAAATTCAATTGGGACTAATATAGATTGTTTCTAGTTTGTTGAGATTTTCTTTCAAAGTTCATGTGTTCAAAAGGATTGTTTAATATGCATTGTTTCAAAGTTCATTTGTTGAGATCAATGCCCCAAAGTTTCGTTGTTAATTTTCCCCAGTTTCCTTGGCAAAGTTGGTGGAGCATGAATTCTTGCTTTGGAAAGTTCTCAAACACAACCCCAAGACTCCATCACAGCTAATCCACATCCAAAAAACCAAATCCCAATTCTCCAACTTCAATAAACCAAAATCCATTCTCCAAATCCCACAAACCATTACAACCGAACCGATCCAAAAATCAATCCATCGATCACCAACAACTAAATCAATCACAATTCAACCAAACCAATCATAACAGTCAATTCAAATCCAGCCAACACATGCCTTTCCAAGTTTGGCCCACCCCAATTCTCATTACAACTCTAAGTAACTAAAACTTCTCCACCAATTCAATTCAAAAGCCAATACATCAATTTACAAGGTTAGCTTGTGTGAAAAATTGTAAAATATTTGATATTTTAATGCCAAACTTATCATCATTTTTTTTAGGAATTTTAGATTGCTCGAGCCACAGGAAAATAATTATAGTTCAATACAAATTACTATTTTGAGCTACTAGTAGTAGACTATTTTAACTTAGTTGCAGCTATTTTGCCTTGTACTCGAGGTGAGGTTGAGCCACTCGGCTAACAACCTACAACCATTTTTATATAGAATAGCACAACCCTATGCTAAGGCAACTTAATATATACCTTTTTATTATAGTATATATTTAAGGGGCATTTGGGCTCAAGTCCAAAAAGTAATGCTTGTGTTACGTAAAGTCCATATTTAAAAACACATTTGGCCTCCAGTACACTATAAGTTGGAAGGACAAAAATGCCCTTGCTATAAAGGCTCAAATCGTATAATCCCTACAAAATCTCCACCGCTCAAATTCTTCCCTTCCACTCCCAACATCCCCTATTTTCCCTACCATAATATGCTCCACTCCTTCCTTCTTAATCTCCCTCAATTAATTCCCATAACTCCCCTCCATTATTTTTGCCCATTCACAACTCTCCTCCTTTATTTTCCCATACTTCCCAAAACTCTCTCTCTCCATCTTCGTAAGGTCCTTCCTTATCTCCCTCAATTCCCTCAATTACTACTCCTACTTTTTCTCCCCTTGTCATTCACAATCCTGCGAGCATCCCTTTGGTAGTAGATCCTCTGTTTCATTATGTAACTTTTTGAACTTGTAACTAAATCTAGGTTGTTTTTTTGTTTTTTTGTTTTTTTAAGAAATTGAATGGATAATTAGTTACCTAGGTCTCATTTACATGTAACTAGAGATGTGTGCGGGGTAAAATCTGCTCCCCGAGAACTACTGGTGATGAAGGGGTTAAATCTCACGCGTGGACCTGCACTCACAAGCTTAGAAACAAGATCAGAGGGTAGGCAAAGGTGGGTTTTGGCCAAGCCCTTTCTAAAAGCTTAAGTCATAAGCTGTTTATGGAGGTAAAGGCGAGGAGGAAGATGAATTTCAGGGGATTAAGGTACTGTAGCTTACCTTATTCAGCTGTATTATACTCTATTTATACCCACCTATACGGACCGACCATGTGAGGTCAAGTAACTGCCTTGGTTAGGTCAGATCTGACCATGGTTTGCCAATAACCGTCTGATCATGGTTTACTGATCATGGTTAGGTAGAGAACCATAGTTTCTTGTAACCATTGTGTTAGGAATAGCAACTATATTAATAGTTTTCGATTATAGTAGTGATTTGGACTGTAGTGTGAGTCATAGAACAGGTGTCCCGAACTAAGTATACGGCCCCGAACTGGGCGACCATATGCGTTGTGACGGATTTGGTTGAGCTGCCACTGCTACGTGTTAGTGGTCCTGATTTGAGCTCTTTAACCCGAGCGGGTCCTTGGTTCAAGAATATTTCCACACAACTTGCCCCAATTATGACTTTCCAAAATCGGGGCTTGTCATAATTTACAATTGCTGAATGCCTTTCACTGTGCCCCTATGGTGTTTGGGTTTCTAAGGCTTAGTTGGCAGATGACAATTACGCCCTTCCGTATTTCAAGGCGCTGACGTCATGTGTAGTGGGGCTGTCTTGTCCGCCGTATATAGCATTTAATACTCCAGAAGCATTATGTCTTTAGGCAAAAGCAAATCACTATTCACTTTACCTTTTGTCTTCTCTCTCTCTACTCTTTGCTCTCTACCTTCACCGGAACGTATGTGCACATTGTCCTTCTCGTCGGAATCCACTGTTAACACCGTTTATTTACTAGGGAGGATCTATCTCGAGCCTTTTTGCCGCTCTAGGGTTTGTTCCACCGTCGTTGTTCTTTGTTTAAAGGTTGTTCCTACTTCGTCTACCGTTTTAGAAGCAATTCTTTGGAGGTTCATAGTGTTGCGCAACCGTACCTCTTCAGTGAACTTGTTTTTCCAGTCGTTTCTTGAAATCTTCAACGGTATAACTCTTTCTTTGTTTTTAGCTTTCAATTTCTTTGATACTATTTTCTTTGCCTGGGACTGTTGGTGTCATTCTTGGGGTTTGTTTCACAATCCTAGGGTTTTCTTTTGATTTTTGGGGTAAATCGCCAAGATTCTAATTTTCCTGCCTTTTAGGGCTTAAAAATCCCACTTCAGGGTAAAAGTAGACCAGAGACCCTTAGTCTCCTCATTTTGACTTTTCCCAACACCAAACTGAGTGACTCCTGAGCTGACACTTGGAATAATTTTTGAGTTTGTCAAAGCAAACATACCTGTCAGAACATTATTCGGGAGACTCAAGTCGGGGCGTGTGAGGAGAAATAGTTGATCTTGGAATTTAACCTTCCTCATTTCACACTTGGCAGATGTCTTCTTTTTACGATATTAAGGACAATCCTGCAAGGCTAGCAGAATTTAAAGCCTTGTATGGCTTCAAGGATGGGAAGTTCAATTTTAGGTTCACTGAACCTGAGGAGGATATTTATCGGTCAGATTCTGAGTATGGCCCTTTTATTCCCGTTGCTGCGTCCAAAGAAGGCGAAGTTCGTGTCCTCTTTTCTAATCTCCTCATTGAATTTCTTCTTTATTGTAACCTTGTTCCAACCCAACTAGGGCTAAACTCCTTTAGGATTGTCTCGGGTATCCATACCCTTAACTAAAATTTAGGAACAGCCGTTGGGGTGCAAGAAATATTCCACCACTATAAAATTTGTTCCTTAAAAAACAAACTGGACCATTACTTCTCGATTAAGCCCAGGAGAAAACTATTCGTTATCCATATCCCTGATTCCAACCCTGGGGTTCACGACCACATCATTTTCGTGTACGGGCCCGTGGATGGGACCTTACCAACGAAAAACACCATCTTTCCTCGCAATCATGGTTCTTTCTGTAAGCGCTAAGTGAAATTCATCACTGTTATAGATTCTTACATGGGTCCCGAGGTGAATGATAGACTTAATACTGATGCTCATGTTTTGTTTCTTTCTAGCAGCTCTACACACTAACGAACCTAGTGGGGAGTTAAAGAAAGGGGATATCAAGAAATTGTTGAACTACCAAATAAGCCAACACTACAGGGCCGCTCATACCCTGGTTCACTGTTACCCGAGGTACCAGACCTACGGTAAAGCAAATCTTCCCCACTAGGAGGAGCCTGAGGAAGATTTAACCCTTCCTCTAGAAGAATTAGAGGAAGAAGGCATTCAAATTCCAATTGAGGGGGAGGGCACCACCGAGGTAGAAGCCCTAGAGAAGGTTGGTAACTCTACCCTCCTTGTGATAAAGAGTTCCTATTCTGAGGAGACAGTCTCATAGGCGATGGAGCAAAGAAGCTCAAATCCCCCTCCCACTAAGAGGCAGAGAACTGACTCCGGGAGTCAAAGGCCTAAAAAAGATTCTGGGTTGAGTCTGCGGGCCTTGGTGGCTGAGAAGAGGGCTGCTGAGAAAGAAGCTATTGAGAAGAAAGTTGCTCAGTAAAAAACCACCCAACAAAAGCAACCACAACAGAAGCAACCCCAGCAGAAGTCCAGCCAGACCACCTCTTCCAAAACCACTAGGTAGGAGGCTGGTAAAAAGTCCACTGACCTTAACAGTGGTAAACTCATGTCTTCTACCATGAAAGGGCAGGAAGTTTATAGGCCTGTGGTGCCTGAGGTCACTAGGAAGGGGAAGGCCCCCTAGGTGGAACCTCCAAAAAACAAAAGGCCCATTACAGGCTTCCGCAGTAGCCCCCTGTTCTGAGGTATGGGCAAAGAGGCACATTCACTACTACTGCTGCAGGGGAGAGTGCTACCTCCTGAAGTGAAATTGTAGCCAAATTTCCTGAGGTGAGACTTGTAATTCTGGCTTCATTTTTTGCATACGCAGTTTTAATTATGAATTACTCTTGAGTTCTAACTTCTTCTCGGGTATTGTCAGTTCCCTATGCCCACAAATGAGGCTGTTTCCAGCCTTTACTCTATAGATTATAACTTCCAGCAGTTGGGTAACCCCATAAGCCTGCTAGCAGATATGGCCTATTTCAGAAAGAAGTCTACCCCCGAGCTACTTCACTTCAAGTTTACCAGCCTTTACAGAGTAAGCTTTGAGAGACATTGATCTTTTGGTAATCTTTCAGTTCAATCTTTCAATTGGTCACAATTTTACAGGGCTACCAACAGATCTTGCTAGGTGGTGACCTCCTTACTGAAGAGGATAACAAGTTGGAGATTGAGGTCACCAAAGTTCGGCGTGAATTCGAGCCGAAACTGCAAGAATCTAAGGCAAACTGCTCTGCTGTAGTGTCTCAAATTGAAAAATTAAAGACTGAATGTAGGACACTTCAATCTAATGTTGAGAGCACCATCAGCAAGCTCGAGCTCACGAGGAAGGACTATGTAGGCTAAGCTGAAAAAGGCGAAGGATAGCAGCGATGAACTAGCTCAGGGGAAGCGAGACTTGGCAAGGAAGGTTTGGGCCCTCGAAGCTGATGTGGAAAAGGAGAAGACTTCTGTTAAGAAGGCAGTGACGGAGGAAAGGAAGAGTGTCAAAGACACCCTCGTTGGGCAGTTGGCTAAGGAACTCGAGGCTACTTACAAGCTCGCATGGGACACCTTGGTTGAATTGGCCTCTACTCAATTCCCTGGAATCGCTGACATTCCCTTCGAAAAGAAGGAATTACCCCCGGAGGATGACCCCGAGGGCAATAATGTTGGGGAGGTTGACGCCGAAGCTGAGGGTGAGGATGAGCCCGGGTGAAGGAACCCGAGGTCACATCTCAGGCCGAGGCTGGTGTGGAAGTTGAGAAAATCGTTGGCGCCTCCAATGAAACTCTTGCTACCGCCAATGGGGCTCAATCTGCTGCAGCGATAGAGAACACGATGGATGCTTAATCCACCTCAGGTTTCTATGGACCCTCCTAACTCTGCTTCTGGGGGCTAAGTGATGGAAGCTGCTAGCCAAGCCACGGGGAACTCGAGGAAGAATTGATGGCTATTTTTGACGTTTTACTTTTCTTTTTCTTGGTAATGGCCATGTGCTGAATTTGTACAGACATTTATAAAATTTTTCATGGAATGAGATATACCTTTTTCTTTTCTGGTTATGTGAGCTTGTGCTTGCCTGAATTTTTCTTTGGAATCTTTGCTTGTCTGATTATATATTGTCACACCCCCATTTTTGCCACCTTAGCTAGGGTTTGTCATTGCATGTGTCTTTTTGTTTCCTTTTTGAGTCTAGTCTTTTGCATTGAGTTTCTAGGGTCCTAAGGATGGTGTGTATGAATTTTGGTTCGATTTGGAGTTGATCTTGAGGGTTAATAAGAACTTTTGTGACTTGAGGGGCATAATCGTCTTTTTGATCACAAACTTTCCATTTGACCTTGAAATGATCTCCAAGTTGCCAATTGGAGTTCATATGGTTGTATTTGAGGTATTTGTGGGTTCAATTCGATGAATTGAAGGTTCAGGATTAGAATGGCTCAACAAGGCTCAGGTTGGCTAAAAGACCTACTTCGGGTTAGCTCGAATTGGTTCATGATTTTCACTCTATGACTACTCATTTGACCTTGATTGGTCTTAATTTCATCCCCAAATGTGTTTAGGGAGGTTGAATTTCGAATTGGAAAGCATTCGGTGCGACCCTATGTGCATACCTAAGCTAAGCGATGGTGAGGCATAGCGGTTAACCACCTTTGTAGGACCCAACCATGCAGCCATGGCTAGGGTTTCTCGCCCTCAAGTGACTCAAATTACATTCCCCTTCGAAACACGGTCGTTTTGGCTTTCGTTTCGTCAAAATCGGAGTTGATTTGGGCCCTGAAACACATTTGGAAGCTGAAAGGGTCAAAAATGGGCTGAAGCTGACATGGCCTCGGGTGACCACCCAGGCCTGGGCGGCTAGCCGCCTGGGCCCAGGCTGCTAGCCGCCCAGCCCCAGGTGGTCACCCGAGCCACTTTCCTTTTTTGAGCTTTGACGCGGCTCCTTCCCTATTTCCTCGGATTTGCTCGCCTTTAGCCGCCATTTAACCCTAATTTCAGCCCTATTTGACCTACTTGAGCCCCAAGGGAACCTCTAAGAGCCCTTGGATCAATCCCTAGGGTTTTAATCCCAACCATTGAGGGTTTTCCCTCAATCCCTATAAATACCCCCTTATACTTCAGCAATGGGGGAGGCACTTTGGAGGCCACTTGGAGGGAATTTCTGAAGTGAGAGGGACATTGGAGGCTATGGCAGCCATCCTTAGGGTAGTTTAACCTAAACTTAGAGTGAGAGAGTGTGAGAGTAAGCTTGGAGGAGGGCTGGAGCATTGCTTGAAGGCTTGAAGGAAGGAATTCCCAGTAGTACACAAGAGAAGGAGGACTCCCTACAGCAGCAAAAGGATACTTCACCATAGGTATTCCCCCCTTCCTCCTCTTCTCTCTTTTAAAGTTAGGATTTTTGCATAGAATAGGATGATTGCATATCAAAGCTTGTGTTTTTATCAAGTCTTGTTGCTTCCATGCATGTTTAGGATCATATTTGTGGGCTGTTTAGTATGCTAGGATGTTATTCCATGTGATTTACTGCATGTTTGGGACTTTAGGGTTTCTTAGGTGCTTAAAATGGTTTTCTGCATGAAATAACTCTTTGGCATATTAGAGCTTATGTTTTTATTGTGTTTTGTTGCTTCCATTGGAATGTATGCATGATTAGGATAATATTTATGGGCTGTTTAGTATGCTAGGATGATGTTCCATGTGATTTGCTGCATGTTTGGGATTCTAGGGTTTCCTTAGTGCTAGAATGGAGTTTATGTTTAGAATAGCTATATTTCATGTGCAAGCTTGTATTTTTCTCATGTGTGGATGCTTCTATTGATTAATATGCATGATTAGCATGATGTCTATGATGGGCTTTGCATGATTTAGAGTTATTTTATGTGATTTTGAGCACAATTGTGATTCTAGGGTTTCATTCATCCTTGTATTAGGAAAGTTGCATATAGCATGATAGCTTAGGGTTTTTCCTTGTGTTTTCTTCATAGTTGACATATATGTGCTGCATATTTGATAGCTATGACATTTTTCTGCATTCATAGTAGTTGATTTTAGGGTTTTTTGCATGTCATTGCATGTAGGGTTGAATTAGGGCTTCAGTTAGCTTATGATTCATGTTGTTGCATGACTTGTGGTTGATTTTAAGCCTTATTTCAATTCTGTCCAGATCTGTTATTCGTCCTTGATATGATATTTTGAGAATGTGTTAGCCCATGTTTGGGCATGATAATGGCTTAATTTGGAATCTAGCTTGTTTGGTTGGCATTTTTGGTATGTTTGCATGGAAATTGCAGGTGCTTTGACAGGTACAACAGGTGCAACTACCCCACCAATGTGGGGTGGTTATTTTGGCTATTGTGAGATGAAATCTTACAAATAAGGTAATTACCCTATGCAATAGGGTGGTTACTTTGACAGGTTGCTTTTGCTTAAGGTAAGTAGGGTATGAGGGTGCCCCAATTCACCCTTCTTTCCTTTCTTTGAAACTTTCCTTTTCTCCCCCCTAGGGTTGTTTCCTAATAGGGGAATATGGTGATTCCTATAGTATCCTTTCAATAAAAAATACCTTTTAAATCAAAGTTTCCATCTTTTATCAAAATTCCATATTTTACCAAAAATCTTTTGAGAATCATTTATTTTGGAAACTTACCATGTTTTACTTGAAAGGAAACTTAGGGTTTACCATAGGCCTTGATTAGGTTATAACCCTATTCCCTTTCGAACTACGTGGACTTTGATCCATGTATTTCCATACATGGTACGTAGGCGCTCCTTGTGAGGTTCAAGTCCGCCCTAGGATACTAAGTATCCTAGGTTTTCTCCCCTCCCTCTTTCCTTTTCTGTTTTTCTTTAATTTACTTGATTATATGAATGAATGAATGAATGATATGCATGCTGTCTTGTGATGATAATTGTTGATTTGTGTGTGATTAAGACTTTGATTTAGCCCAATTAAATTAAGAGACCGTTTAGGGCGATATGGGTGCCTATAGGCTTTGCCTAGAACCTTCCCATATCGTAACTTAGCCTCCGAATCCCCGATTTCACTGGTTTCCAAAAGACTTTTTGCCTTACCATTTTTAAACATGGAGTCAATCTTTTGTTTTCCTAGAACAAAACTGTTTTTTAGGGTTTTCCTTGTTTCCTTTAAAAAATAAGGTGGCGACTCCTTTCTTTTTTTTCAAACCCATTCGTGGGCCCTCTTTCCTGGGTCCACAGACTGGCGACTTTTAAACCCTCCTGTGGGCCTCTTAACTTCGCTTTTTAGGGTTCACATATATGCCTGTTTTTTATCTCTATAATGGCCATGCGCCAAAGTGTGAGCTCGGGCAAGCTCTTACGCTGCCACATGGCTCTTGCTTTATTAATAAGTTGGGTGTCCCTGAGCCCAATCTCGTTCTGGATTTTGACTTGGACCCATTCTTGGGCAAGTGCTTAGAATTGAGCCTACTCTTAAACAAATTTTGCTTGAACCCACTATTGAGCAAGTCTTAGAATTGTGCCCATTCTTAAGCTGATTTTGCTTGGACCCACTCTTGGGCAAGTCTTAGAACTGTGCCCATTCTTAGGTAATAGATGACCTAGACCTAGAGTTGGGCAGGTTCCTTTTTAACCTATTCTTAGGCAGATAGTGCTCAGGCCTATCCTTAGGCGAGACTTGTGCCCATTCTTAGGCGACAATTGACTTAGACCCATTATTGGGCAAGTGCCTTTAGCTCGTAATAATAAACACATGAAAATTTTCATGAATAACATCTGTATTTGTATGGATTGATCCTCGCTTTTAATTACAACTCTTTCAACGGTAAAACAATCTCAAATTAACTATGTTAACTAATCTTAGGAGTTCCTATCCTGTCTCTAGGCTCTTTAGTCTGTACAAACCCGTGCCTCCTATACTGATGACCTCGTAGGGTCCTACCCAGGCTTCCCTTCTGCTGAGTTCCTGGTTCCAGAATTGACTTGCCTGAGCACCAACTCCCTGACTTTAAACTCTCTGGCTTTGACTCTTCTGCTATAATATTTTTTTCAAGTCCTGCTGGTAAAAAGCCATCTTGATTCGCACCCTTTCCCTTCTTTCGTCTGCCAGATCTAGATCCTGAGCTAACACTTGGTCGTTTGTTGCTGCATCATACTGCTTTATTCAGAGACCTGGTAAGCCTAGTTCAGTTGGAATTACTGCTTCCATTCCGTAAGTCATTGAGAATGGAGTCTCCCCTATGGACCTCCTTGGCGTAGTTCAGTATGCCCACAAGACAGAATGCAACTGGTCAGGATATGGCCTTTTAGCGTTATCCAGCCTCTTCTTTATCTCTGCCACTATGATCTTATTCGTTGCCTCTGCTTGGCCATTGCATTGAAAGTAGCTCGGGCTTGAATACCACCACTGGATTCCCTATTCTGCACTGAACTCCCTGGTTCTCTTACTATCAAACTGAGTTCCATTATCTGACATGAATGCTCTGGGGACCCCGAAGCAGGTGATAATATTTTCCCAAAGGAATTTGATGATGTCTGAGTCCTTGATTGATGCAAGTGCAATTGCTTCCACCCATTTGGTAAAGTAATCAGTTGCAATAAATAAGTATTTCCTATTCCCCGAGGCCATTGGTAGCGAACCCACGAGGTCTAAGCCCCATTACGCGAATGGCCAAGGGCTAGATATAAGATATAACTCTTGGGTTGGCTGGTGTATCTTGTTAGCAAACATCTGGCATTTCGGACATCTTCTCACATATCTGATACCATCTTTCTGCATATATGGCCACCAATACCCCTGGGAGTTTGCTCTATGGGCTAGTGATCTTCCCCCAGTGTGACCCCCACATGACCCCTCATGGAGTTCATTCAAAAGGTCTAACACTTGGTCTGGATGCACACACTTCAAGTAAGGCCCCATATAAGATCTTTTGTAGAGACTTCCCGAAGGAGATAACCAAAATTGAGCTGCCTTGGTTCAAACTCAATGAGCCTAGTTTCTATCCTCGGGTAGCTCGTCCTGTTCTAGGTAAGTGATGATCTCATCCATCCAACTGGGGGATAAGGCCGGAATATCCGAGATGATATCTTCTGTCCTAATACTGGGTTTGTAAAGGACCTCAACGCGTATAGTGCAGGAACTATCTGTTTCCAAAGCTACAGCCAGAGTGGCCAATCCATTTGCATGTCTGTTCTGATTCCTCACGAAATGTCAAAATTCGATACTTTTGAAATATGAAACCAACTCCCAAACCTTATGTGTGTATGCGATCATTCTCTCATCTTTGGCCTCATATTCTCTATTTAGCTAGTTAACCACAAGCCTAGAATCGTTGTATACTAATAAATCTTTTAATCCCATTGCTCGAGCTATTCCTAGTCTAACCACAACGGCTTTATACTTGGCCTCATTGTTTGAGGCCAGGAACATAAGCCTTATTGCCTGCTCAATGATTTCCCCCTCGGGAGCTGTCAGCACTATACCCAAACCTGCTCCTCTTCCGTTCGATGCTCCATCCACTTTGAGCTCCCATTTCTTCTTCTTGTCATTGTCTGTATTGCATTATGGATGTTGTGCAGATGCATTTTACAATTTTTATGGCATGTATATTATTTAGACAGACTTATTATATTATATACTGTTTGTATTAACAATAGAACTCTGTGAGAAATAGTATGCCAGCTTATTTTACTTACCTGTTGTGGATGGTTGAATGATTTTGATTTTAAATTGAACAGGTTTAAACTATTGAGAACTTGGTATGTCCTATTTTCAGGTAGGACCATGCCGGATTTTCTAAAAATATTTTATAAAACTATAATTTTTATTATAAACCATCCTTGAACTTCATTTTATTTATTCTTTTTATCTATTGACATGTCATAGTTTATTTCCAGGTCGTGACACTAATCTATACTACCTATAAAAAGATGAATGTAAGAAAAACTTTTGATTGACTAATATACCCTTATTTTAATTTTTAAATACACAACTACCCACCCTTTTGCATATATAGGAAATATAGTAATATGAAAACTATAATTATAAAACACATACCTTAATATATTCTAAAACACATACCTTAATATATAAAATACAAATAGGAATTCAAAGGAAACGGAAATTATAATTCCTATATAATAAATAAACAATTGGATTGTAAATTCCACTTTCTCCATCAAGAGTAGTTTCAACCTTCTCTCCACCTTTTCTATTAACGGCGACTTCTCCCTTCTCTGGTTAACGGCGACTTCTCCCTTCTCTGGTAAGTTTTGTTCTGCAAATCTATACTACTATAAAATGTTGAATCTCAGAAAAAATTTTGAATGACCAATATACCCTTATTTTTTAAAAAAAAAAATACATATCTACCTTTCCTTTAATTGAAACACATAATAAACATTCTTATCATTTGGTAACAAATGAAAGTTAGATTTTAATTCAAACTCTTAACAAACTAAAGTTAAAGTTTTACTCAAATTCTTTTTTTAGAGCAACTATCAAGTTGCATGATAATATATATGAATATAAACTCTTTAAATATTCTGTTTTATGAAGAAAAAAAAAATTCTGAATATCTATACTACCTATAAAAAGATGAATGTGAGAAAAACTTTTGATTGACTAATATACCCTTATTTTAATTTTTAAGTACACAACTACCCTTCTGCATATATAGGAAATATAGTAAAATAAAACACATACCTTAATTCGTATATCTATATTACCTAGGACCCTATATAAAAGTCTTTTCTACCAAAGAAAAAAAAAAGGTATAAAGCCTTTACGTGTGTGAAAATTAGGTTAAACTCAAAGGGGTGTATCATCTGCCATTTGGCACCAAAAGATTTCACGTCTGCCACCATTTGGCCCAACTCCAATTAAAGATCTCACAAAGCCATTCTTCCTCTTTTTATTCTTTTAAGAATTAGGTCATCTCAAGGTACATGGTGGAGCCATTTAGTAGAAATAGCGTAGTGATTCTTTTCACCACAATTAGATTAAGATACCTCACAAGATTATCCCTCCTCTTTTTATTCTTCTCAAAACTGACTCTTCTTTGTTCTTACCACAAGGTATGTGGAGCCATTCAGTAGCAAGCCAGAGCATAGCTATTGTTATTCTTTTCATTACAAGATTATTATCACAAGGTGTTATCCCTAGCAATACCAGGTTCGGGAACAAATAAAATTTATTCTTCTTTTTTTTACTGTCTTTTAATTCGGCACATATTGTTCAGAGATATAATTATAAATATTCAATATATATCTATATATATATATATATATATATATATATATATATTGGTTTAAATATAGATTTTTATATTAATATTACTATTATATTTAATATATTACAACATTGTATATGTTGTGAATAGGATGAAATAGAACATGTCATATATAATCATCTGAAGACAATTTTTTTTTTTTTCCTAACCACACATAAGAAATTCAAAAACACAACAAACAAACAAGGAAGACCACATATATAACATAGACCAAAAGGGGTCCAAAAGCCTATAAAGTAAACTTACATTCAACCTCCTAACTCTTGAGAAAAAGGTAGAATCTTATACACTTTTTAGGCTAAATTTGGTTAGCCTTTGATAAATATATATATATATTTCCAGATACTTTGTACCTGACTAATCCCCTATCATGCGCGGAAGGCAAAAAATAAAACATATTTTTTTACATTTGAATTAATGAGAGCCCCAAACAAAGTATAAGGGCCGAAGGCCCAAAACTAAGTTCACAACTCAAAAGCTAAAAGATCTACTCAAATCCCAAATGGGACCTTTTTTTTTTGTTTTTGTTTTTTGTTTTTTGTTGCTACACTTGATATGGGCAGATTCTCATGTGGCCTTTAATCTTCCTATGGATGTAAATTGCTACCATTAGGAAGGTCTTCATTATTTTTTTTTTGCCAAGCAACGAGGTGTCTGAACTGTCAGAACCCCTACCCACACGGTGCCACCGTCTCATGAGGTCATTTAAACGGACTTAAAATCTACTTCTAAATGGACATTATCAGGATTTACATTATCCCTTTGTTCTCCCTTTGTTCATTTTTTTCATTAATTAACACAGAATTATTAGAAATAAACTCAAACTTTACTTCTCTATAAATAAATAATATTAAAAAAAAAAAAAAAAAAAAAAAAAAAAAAAAACTCAAACTAACAGACAGCCAAATCTTGACCACTTAAACTACAAAAGTGTAATTTTTTTTAAAAAAAAAAACCCTTAATATTTTTTTGTGTAGCCATGATTTGACTATCATGCTAGCAAGGTCCTTTAAATTGGATACATCAAACACAACATCCATGTTTGGACTTTAACCCTTAATAAAATTTTCTTGTGAGCCAATCATTTAGCCAATTTATCAGGATATTAATGTAGTAAACAACGGCTTTACCCATTTTCTAGGGAATTAATCGGATCAAAGGTTTGGATACTTATGTTGGCCAAAAAAAATATTAAAAAAAATAAAAAAACCTTCAAACACAAATAGAATTATCATAACATATTTCAGAAAAAGCAAAACCATTAACATGTATGTTAATTTTTAAAACATAAAATTGTTTTATTATTAGATAAAAATTCACGTGCAACGCACGTGTGCAATATCTAGTATATCTAAAGAGTTTTTAATCTTTTGTTGTACTTTCGAATTTTAAACTTTATCTTTTATGAAAAAATATAAAATCTTTATGTATTTATTATTGTGTATAACTAATATTATTTAAAAATATTCACGTGAAATGCACGTGTGCTGTATCCAATATATATATACATATATACCCACCATGGGATTTTGCAAATAACACCTCTTGGGAATGGCCAAAATCTCATTGCCAAATCCTATTCATACAGTTTTCGCCCATCGTGAAAAAAAAAAAAAAAAAAATCCTATTCAAAATTTGATAAATTCTGTCTTAGCTAGACTTCGATTCAAATCAAGGTAATTAGTAAGGGTAGAATTTGAAATCCCAATCTTTAATCCTAGGCCAAACCTCACGAATTAATGCCTCATCCAACACATTCCTAAACTTATAAAACAAATGATAAAATTTAAATTTTATGGAACTAATAACCACTATCAAATATGAGGATCAATATATTTTCAGTTTTGAACCCCCAAAAAAATGCATCGCTCTCAAATTAGTTAAAGTGCTTAAACAAATAATAAAATATAAAATTTATGGAAAGTAAACCAATTTCCAATATGTTTCAACAAGGTGGGCACTAAGGCTCTATATATTTAAAATAATTGCCTAATTAGCCAGTGATAAATTAGGAAAAAAAAATTAAATTGATAATTATTTGGCACACGCATGAATATGCCTTCACCTTCCAAATTCAACAAATGTAGCCAACGAGTAAGTCTTCATTGTAACTATGACATGGTTACGTGGTGTCTGCAAGTCAATGAGAAGGAAGCAAGCTAAAATTATGGGGTCAAAAGGTACTCTAACAAACTCATTTTATTCTACTTTCATTGCCTATGATAGCACACCAACCATATCACAATTACATATAAATTTTTCTCCGAGCACAACAAAATCAATCACCCTCATATCATAACTGCCGATAGCACGAAAAGAGTTGCTTTTGTAATCTCAAATGTGATTGGTTGGTGATTGAAGATCAAAAATTTTGAAATGATTATTTCCATAAGAAACAGATGGATGAATTAATATCATCTATTTAAATTTTTTAATAGTCCTCAATCAATGAAGACATCATAATTTTCATTACATTCCAGCCAAACAAATGAGCTCCCAAAAGTTGAATATTTATTAATTTATTTATATTTTTGGCTGTGGGTAGCCGCATTCCCACGAGTTCATGGTTAATTCCCTATGGATTTATTGCAGGCAACCTTCAAGCCGCTCAAGTACACATTAACGTGTTATTATTATTATTATTTTATTTGTTGATATTCTGGTGCAAAAGAGTGTTCTCATTAGAAATTTTACATCTAAAAAATGTCTTTCCAATTTTTAAGATTTAATTTTAAAATTTTTTTGTCTAGATGTATATAAAAAAAAATTATTGTAACACCCGTGATTTGAAAGTAAGGTATTAAGGGTTTAAGCTGCTGAAATTTGGCTAAGTGTGGGGAAAAAGTGAATTTTCATAAATTTTTGTTTTTAAAGATAATTTTTGGCGTTAATAGAAGTTTATAATATTATAAGACTTCTGTGATTTTATGGGATTTTATTAGCATGTTTGGATTGGATTCCTCACATATTTTTTTTAGGAAAATCTGTCGGGCGACAGATTTTGTACTAAAACTTGGAAATGAGATTTTGATATACTTGGAATTTGATTTTTTTGATATTTTATTTGGATTCAAATGGGGGGTTATTTGCTTATTTTCATTAAATAACTTAAAGTGATTACTTAAATGTTTTGGATGAAAATAAGGCTGATGTCTGTGCTGATGGAGAGTTGCCTAACTAACTGTCTATTTTCTGCTGTCTGTGTATTTCAGACGGCTGAAACATGTTTTAGCCGTCTGAAAGACAATTTTCAGCCGGCTGAAAGTTTATGTCAGCCAACTGAAAATTCCAGAGAGCATTGTTTTGTGTTGGGCATTTTCAGCCGGCTGAAAATACTTGTCAGCCGTCTGAAAGTGTCAGCAGACAGTTTTAGAAAGGCTTGTTTGACGATTTTACCCTCACTTTCCCTTATTAAACCCATTCCTAATGGGTTTCTTACCCATTTTTCGGTAGAAAAGGAAAGAGAGGAGAGAGAGAGAGAGAGAGAGAGAGAGAGAAAGAAGAGCTCGACGGTGAGGAGCGTGACCACGGGAGCTCAGGTCCGACCCCACAATGCATGGATCTTGTGATTTCCACCCTGATCTACACGTGTACACCCTTAAATTCACGTTTCTAGCTACCAATTGAGAGGTAGGTGCATTTTTCATGGTTGTAAACCATTGTATGCGTGATTTGGTATATTATTATGGGTTTTTTTTGCATGTTTACATGATATGATACATATTTACATGGGATTGGGGTTTGAGTTTCTTAATAATTCATATATTTGAGAAAGTAGGGTTTTGTTTTATACCCTATTTAGTTATATTGGTGTTGTTTTGCATACCCTCACATGATTTAGAATACAATGGGTTGATTTTGAAAACCTATTTGTTAAATCCTTGTAATGGACTATTTAAGGGTCACTTTTATATAAATGTTGGAAACCCATTTTTCTAAAATTATAAATAAAAATGGATGTGATGATAAGGGGTACTTTCCGGTCTTAATGACCGTAGTGTTCCCGAAATGAGGTTACTTTCTGGATCCATGTAGGATTCATAGTGTTTCCTCAAGATGAGGTTACTTTCTGGACCCATGTAGGGATCCATAGTGTTTCCTCTCATTTCTGCGCGTGAGGGCCCCGCATGACTTGGGGAGGATTATTCAGTTTGAAAGACTGATGATATTATGAATTGCCAGATATGGCGGATTTATGTTATGAATGATTTTCATGTTCTCCTGTACTTGTTTTAACATTGTGATATGCAACCCCTTATTATCTCATTTTATTTAATTGTTCATAATGGTTTTAAAACCTTGATATACAATTTTGAAAAATGTATCCTACTGAGTTTTATACTCATGCCTATTTTCAAAACCTTTTGTAGACTTTGAGCAAAGTAAAGATGACTCTTATGAGGATGCATCACATCGGACTTAGCATAGGCATTGCATTATGGATGTTGTGCAGATGCATTTTACAATTTTATGGCTTGTATAATATTTAGACAGACTTATTGTATTATACACTGCTTGTATTGACAATAGAACTATGTGGGAACTAATATGTCAGCTTAATTTAATTACCTATTGTGGATGGTTGAATGATTTTCATTTTAAATTGAACAGGTTTAAACTGTCGAGAACTTGGTATATCCTATTTTCAGACAGGACCATGCCGGATTTTCTAAAAATATTTTATAAAGCTATAATTTTTATTATAAACCATCCTTGAACTTCATTTTATTTATTCTTCTTTCTATTGACACGTCATAGCCTATTTTCGGGTCGTGACAATTATTTTTCTTATTCTTATCGTGATAGATTTATTAAAGTTCATATTTTTTTCAAATTAGGATCATTGACGGCCAAGTGGATTATTTATTGCCCAAAGAGTGTCAAATCCTTAGCAATGGTGGAGAACAAGGAATGAGAGACCAAGAAAACTTTCAAAGCATAGATACATTGGAGAATGTTGCAATGAAGGATGTCACATTGTCAAGGCTACTAGTAGTGAGATAAAAAAACGATGAAGGGAAGAGTAAGAAGCAGTGCTCAACTTTACAGACTAGTTGCATGGAGGGGAGATCTCCATTTACACATGAGGTAAAAAGTCTTAGACCATGTTTGTTTGGTTGGAATGGAATGGGTGAAATGGAGTCACATTGTAATTATTCCCAATAACATGTTTGGATGAGGTAATTAAATAGGAATGGGATCAAACAGCAATAATGAGTCGCTATGATATTCATTCTCCAATGCTTATTTCAAATCTCGTTCCATTCCAAACTAATTCAAGCATGAAATTAGATTTCATTCCCACCCATTCCATTCCAGTCAAACAAACATGGCCTTACACCTTTCAATATCTTTTTATAAAAATAATATTTTGCCAATCTATTCGCTGAATTAAATATCACACATGTTAAATTTCAAGTTAATCGAAGATTATGAACTATGCCATCCATAAAGTGCCTAGAATTATAGTTTTATTTATTAAAAAAATATATATAAGTTTACAAATCAAATGCTTCCTAATATCCAATTGATTTGATATTTGGCACGCATAATGTGCATAAAGGTATTATCTAATTCAACGATAAGTTTAGCAAAATATGATTTCTATAAAATGATATTGAGGAATATAAGAGTAAAAAGTTTTACATTAGGGCCATGTTTTTTTGGTTGGAATGGAATGGGTGGAAATGGAATCTGATTCCGTGCTCTTAGAATGGAATGAGATTGAAATAAATATTGCGGAATGAAGATCATTATAATTGACTACTAATGTTTGCTTCCATTCCCATTTTATTACTTCATCCAAACATGTTGTTTGGAATGAATTGGAATGAGATTCCATTCCATCCATTCCATTCCAGCCAAACAAACATAGCCTAGGTGTAAGTTGATCCCTCCCCTATATATATATATATATATATATATATATATATATATACACACACACTATTTTAGGTCAAATTATTTTTTTTCAATAATGATAATAATTTTTTAAATGTAATATTTTTATCGCCCTGTGCATAAGATGAAAAGTACTTTGATCAGTCAATCCTTTTCTTCTTTTGACGTGATTACTTTCTTCTTCTTTTTTTATTATCTTTTCCCAAATCTTAGTGCTTAAAGTTATCTTTGAAACCCCATTATATATAGGTTGTTTGAAGGTTTTGTGTGACTTTCATTGCTAAGACAAAAGGCTCTCTTTTTCTATCTCTGTCTCCTATCAAAAATTATTCATATTTGCGCCATAGCTGAAAGATTTAATAGCAAAAAATTGAGATATCATTTTACCTAGAACCAATATAATCATGTCATGTGAGCGTCAATTGAAGTCTCATAACTTTAACAATTAAATCATATGAATATTTAAAAACAAATTATCAACCGTTCAAATGGGTTATATTTATACTATCTTAAAATTTATAATAGGATTGGTCCCTACAATACTTAATATATGGTCACCATCAACTTAATTGGATAAACTATACCTTCATGAGGAGTGAAATTGTCAAAACTTAAAATAGAGTATGTTATTACTCAAATATTTTCAATTTCATTGTTTTGATTTTTTATTATAAGTTTGATCAACTAATTACTCCAATGAATTTAATTCAAATAGAGTATGAGCAATTGTGTGTGTGTGTGTGTGTGTGTGTGTGTTTTGTCATAGTTCTTTCTATGAAGACAAAAAATATGAAATTCATTCCTGAATTGAGTTATTAAAATACAATTTTTTATATGCTTCTAAGTTTTATTTTTTCCAAAAAATTTATTGTTCTAGTAGTCGATTTATTCGCATTTTCTTGAGGTTGATTTTTTTTTTTTTTTTTTTTTTAATAATCGATAAAACCTATCCATACATCACACCCCATTCAATATCAACAAATGAGTATTAATGCTTCTTCATAAATTTGAACCTGATATCACCCACTAACAAGTAAGTGAGACAAATGTCACCATACTACCATGCCATCAGTGTTACGTGCTTTTAGTTGGTTGATTACCTTTTATAAGGAGGTTTCTTTTATGTCTGTGTTAATATGTAGGTGAAAGGGCAATTAGCTTGGAGATTTCATAGGGAAAACATAAAAATTAAAAAAAAAAGGATGTTGCTCATAAATTGCCCAGGCTGCATGTCAGAGTCCAAGAGTGGTAAAGGAGATCAATTACGAGCTGACTCTGGGCCTCATTGCTGGAGGCATTTGGAAAATGCGACACTGAAAATCTGGAATAATTTTAGGAGAGGCAAGGAGTTCAAGATCGGTCATGTTAGAGTCTTCTATGCAGGCAGTGTCACAAAAGCCTTTTCCTAGAACTCCTTCCCCTGTTCTAGCATTCCCAATTTGCATGCACAGCTTTGGATAATTTAGATTAATTATTTTTCAATTTAACATTTAATGAAATTAAATCAATTACTCTTTAATTTCATTAAAAAAAAAAAAAAAGGATTGCCTTGGGAGTGCAAAATCTATCTTGGCTCATTTGAACAATAGCGCACATCTTATATTAAAGCTACAGCCGAGCACACGACATCTCCTAGGATGACATGATGCCCACATAGGCCGTGGCATAAATATGAGCATGGCAAACAAAGTACAAGAATAAACAATAAAGAATTTTTAATTGAATCCTAATTGAGTTTATCCTTCCTATTCTACAAGTATTTACAAATAACAAGATTGATTAGGGAATGGACCAGCCTTATGGACTTCATGTAATTTTTTTTTTTTTTGGGTGTTAATAATGGGTTCAGCTTAATTATTTATGGAAGTTGTAATTAGAAGCCTAGTACGTTAAATTATTAGAAACCTAGTAGAATTCGAAACTTGATGGAATAGGAAATTTAGTTAAGTTGAGGAGCAAACATATTAGAACTCTAATAAGGGTGGAGTATTATGGAATAAAAGTTATTTGAGTGTGGACTCTCCTTTGAGTTTAAGTGTGGATGATCTCAAACAAACCCCAGTGATTTAGGGCAATTACAAGAATAAGAAACTAGTAATTTTGTACATTCAGGAACTAATGGTGCAATGGTGCTAATACTAATTGGTGTCAAGCATCTTTGTCTTGTTTCAGGGTCAAGGTTTCTGCTTTCTATTTTTGGTGGAGCTTTGTTTTATGGTTGGCTTGGTGTTGCTAGCTTCCTCTGTGTGAGGGGTTCTGGATGGTTTTGCTTTGGTGTCTATTCTGGCTGGTTTGGGGTTGTGGTGGCTGGTTTGTGGTGGTGTTTTTCTATCGTGTTGGTGCGTGTTGGGCTGTCTTGTGGTTGTTTTGTTTGCTTCATTTCAATCTTTTTTTGTCGAATTCCTCGAGTTGATGTTGGCCTGGCTAGAGCTGCATTTTGTTGGTGTGTCTTTTTTGTTTAAGTGAGGTGCAATCTCCATCTATATTTTTTTTTGGTGTGCTTCACCCTTGGTGCTTCACCCTTGGTGGTTGATTGGATTGTGCTTCGCCCTTGGTGGGTCCATTTTGAGAAGCAACATAAAGAAGTGGAGTCTTGTTAGTTAGTCTTCCAGCTTTCTTGCTTCGCTTTGGCTTTTTTCCCACTGGTTGGTGGTGGCATTGACGGTTTCTGTGTTTCTAGGGTTTGGTGATTGTCTGGTGTATTTCGAAAGTTTGAGTGGGTTGTTGGTGTCCATGCTGGCTATTTTTGGGTTTGAGCTGGTTGGTTTTGTGATGGTGTTTTCTCTCTTTGTGCTGGTGCTTGCTAGGTTGCCTTGTGGTGGGTCTTTTGAGCTGGTTGTTGTTGAGCTGGTTGGTTTATGGTGGATTTGGGTGTTTTTTTCCAAAGGTTTGTGATGGTTTTTTGAGCCGATTTCTTGTTGAGCAGGATGCTTGTTCAGGTGCTCGATGAGTAGTCTTGTGATGGGTCTGTCATAGTCTTGAAAATTTGGGGTGTGTTTTCATTCAGAGTTGGGGCTTTTTGTAATCCTTGTTGAGGTTGGTGTGGGTCATTGGATGTGGTTGTGTTTGTGGCTATGTTTGGAGTTGTTTGATGTACTAATTTTTCGCCTAAATTTAATTTAAAACTGGTTTGCTCATAAAAAAAAAAAAAAAAAAAATGGTGCAATGGTGCTGCTAGGGCACTTACCTCGAGACCAACCCAACAACACAGGATTTCCCATATGGCAATTTGAAAATCTAAAATGAGACGTGTGACAGACTTTAAAACACGATGCATTAGTAATTTTGTACATTTAGTTTACACTTGCTTGAACTACAATAACACACAACTGTAATGTTAAGGGGCTACATATATTTAGACCCTAATTAAGGACTTTAAGGTGGTATATTTTTTATTTTATTTTTTTATTAACGATTAGAGGTATCTCAAGCGTTATTCTCACTGAGGTTCCAACCTTGATTATTCCCCTAGCGGTCTGTAGGGGCGGAGCATAGTTAAGACTAGGGGGGGCCATGCCCCTTTTTTTTTTTTTTGAAAAAAATTGACATTTGTTTATATAGGTTCAAATTTTTTTTGAAAAATTGTATAGGTGGCCACTCCAAAATTTTCAACTTGACTTTAAATGGTGGTACTTATCACACTAAATCAAATCACATGTAATAATTTTAGAAAAAAAATCTCCCAAAATTAATATAATATATCTTTATATAAGGGCAATTTTTATTTTCCAGGGACTTGTTTGGTTGTTTAAATGGAAATTAAACAATTAAGGTGTATTTTACATAGTATTTGATGCATAAATCCATCATATATAATGGACAAATTTTGCCAATGATCATTGGGCCAAATGGCATATTTCGTTTCAATAAGGGTGTAGCCGTGCGGGCTTGCGAATGTCTTGGTTTTGTCTTGATGTGGAGATATGTATAGGTTTGAAGATCTTGATGGGTGTAAGAGTAAAATTTCCCACAACATGTGCAATTTAATCATACCTCTTTTTTTTTTTCCTCTCTTAAAGTAATTATATATTAAAACTTTAAGGTAAAAAAAAAAAAAATAGTTTTATCATAATATTTTAAGTTGGTCCACCCCAACCTAATATTTTTGGCTCCGCCCCTAGTGGTCCGTGAATAACACTCCCTACCAACACAGGCAACGATTTTTGCAAAGAGTTGAAACAGTAACCGTTGGGGAACAGTGTGGGATCTAACCATTCCACCAATCCTGCAAGGGCATAACATAAGGTGGTACACATTTTATACAAGATTGTTTCGTGTTGAATTTTCATAAAAGTTTGGACTATCAGGAGAGCAATTTATAGGGGAAAAAAAAAAGGGATAACTCCTAGAACCATGTTTGTTTATTATGTGCAATATTTATAGTGTATTTATAGCACTATATGTTTGAAACACTTGGTGACGATGCTCAAGTGTCTATAGTTGAGTCTCAGGCCTCAATTTTTATAGTAAAGTAACCCACCAGACAACCCCATGTGGCAATAAGGTGGCTTCCAGACTAGATGCACTCATGGAACATGTTTTGTGTGGTGGATTTATTTTTTACGTCAACCATATAGTATCGAATAAGGTAATCTATATTTGCCAACAGAGGCTCCCAATTAGTCACCTCATTAGGATTACAAGAATGAGAAACATAAACACCACGCAACTCTAATGGACATCAGAAACGTATAAAACATTATACCATATCTAAAACAAGATACAAAACTTGTAAAACATATTTTATTGCATAATCAACCTCATGGCCTATAGGCCTACATCACACAAGATAATCCATTCAAGCCAAAGAGGACCCAAATTCCTCTATTCTTCAACAGGATCCACTACTACAACATTTTTGGTTACCCAACTGTGAGTTGCTCCATTACAAACTCGACTAACACACCCAGCATAATAGGAATCTAACATAGACAAGGGCGGATCCAGAAAATTTTCTGTGGTTTCACTTTTAAAAAAATGACATTTGTCTTCTCTCTATACATCATTTTATCTTTATCTCTCCACTAAATGATTAAAAAAAGAAAGATTATTAATAATTTTTTTGAAATAGCTAAAAAATAACTAGTGTCCTTAGAGTACTCACTCGGATAACTAGCTAACTAATTTTAAAAAATGTCATTTTGCTAGCTAAAGTAGCAAAAATTTAGCTACTACCCTTGAGGATGCTCTTAGCTAGCTAAATGTAGCTAGTTAAAATGACAATAGCGAAAATAGCTAACCCTTAGAGAAGGAAAAAGGTGATTTGACTAGTTAAAATAGTCATGGGGATTAGATAGCTAGCTCCCTTGGAGATGCTCTAAGATGGATTCATATTCCCACAAAGACATACGTGTCAGTTACAAATCAAGGAATGATCGAAATGTCAATTTAGTGAATCTCATAAATGCACACAACTCCTAGGGTTGCTAGCTAATCGACACAATGACCACCTAATTAATATGTGAGAGTAGCTAAGATGGATGCATACTTGAATGTGTACACAATGACCACCTAACATGTTAGGTATAATTTAAGGATCGAAAGGTTATATTCCTAGCTAGGGTCACTTAATCGAAAGGTTATATTCCTAGGGTTGCTATTTGATCGACACAATGACCACCTAATTAATATGTGAGAGTAGCTAAGATGGATGCGTACTTGAATGCGTACATAATGACCACCTAACATGTTAGGTACGATTTAAGGATCGAAAGGTTATATTCCTAGCTAGGGTCACTTGATCATAATGGTGGTAGATGAAAGTAGCTAAGATGGATGCGTACTTGAGCATAATTAATGGTGGTAGATAAGAGTAGTTATGATGGATTGATGGGTGCATATTCAAAATATAGACAAAACAAATACGTATTTGTTACAATTTAAGAATGGATCGAAAGATTAAAGTTTTCTGTGGAAAATTAAATGACTCGATATCTAGATTTGCTAGATCTTATATAAAAATAGCAACTCCTTAAAGTCAGGGGCAAATCCAGAAAATTTTCTTAATTTTTTTTAAATATATATATATATATTTGCTTCTAAGAGTTAAATAAGGAATAGAGAAAGGTAGGACCACATATTAGCATGGTTGACTAGAAGTGGTGAAATGACATAAAACAATAGGCATGCCATACTTTAAAATGCGTAGGCGACTTTTAAAAACGTGAAACCTTATATATTATTCGTAACACTCCTATCCCCATTTACACTATGTGGGACAAAATCTCAACAAGATGGGAAAAAAGGGAAAGTCACAGGACCACACATTGACATAACTGAATAGAAATGATAAAATAATACATAAGACTAACAAGCACGCCATAAAAACCAATTTACAAATTAAACCCAACTTTATATAATCTACAAAAGTGGTGTACATTAGTAAATTTAACCAAATTTAATCAAATTAACCATTTTTTCTCAATGGAATTAAAGCACTTAAGTAAATTTAAATAACATTACTTATTCATTTTATTTTATTTTTTATATTTGAGTGGTTGCACATGTGGGCAGATGCACCTTAGTGCATCCACCCCTAAACATAGAAGCATACCATACTATATCTCTTACATCAAGTCATTACCTGTAGTTACTTGTACTTTGCAACATTTTGATCACATTTAGCATAACGTTATTGATTCAGGGACATAAAGCATGCTTTAAGGCCTCCCCAGCTGCAATTAGCTTTGTTTATTCTATACACTGAATTCTACCTCACTGACGACATAAGAAACTCATAAAACATTAGAAAATATGGGCATAGAACGCTGACATCAACTAACAGAATGGAGCACTATTACAAGTTCATAAATAGGCTTATAATGCCCTAATCGTGAAAGGGATAGGATGTACTACAACACAATAATCAATGATGGGAAGACTAGTTGGATCACTTACACAAGAATGCCACTTGAATTCGCTAATTTCTACCTTTTCCATGTCTGTTAGCAGTGTTTTTCCCCTTTTTCAGCTTCTTATGTTGTTTTCCTTCAGCGATCCTTACAAACCAATCAGGTTTTCCAATTAAGAACATAAAACAGCCTGAAACTAATCCAAATACCATTCCACATCCATACCCAATTACCACCGCTTTCCATCCAAAGCCACTTCCAAACACTAGTTCACTTTCTTCATGGAATATCAATGACGACGGTTGTGGTGCATCATCACCACTGCATTTCTTTGCCAACGGAGGTCCACATAATCCCATGTTCCCACTGTACGTATCACTTTAAAATGTATCAAACTACTTGCCTCAAGGTATGGGTCCCACAAGATGGTTTTGCAAAAGGTTTAAAACTCCAAGAGATGTCAAACTTGCCAATTGCTTAGGAATCCTGCCATTGATGTTGTTCTAAGAGAGATCTAAAACTTCAAGCTTTCTCAAATTCTCCAGCGATGATGGAATATAACCTGTAAGGTCATTGTGAGAAAAATTGAGCCCTCGGAGTGAACAAAGCTTTCCAATTGATTTTAGAATATGTCCCTAGAATCTATATATTACAAGAAAAATCAATGGTTGTGAAGATGGTTAGGATTCTCTCCATTGCAATATCCACCCTTTTGAGTGTCACCATCACGGAATCTCATTAATTATCATTTCCCATATATTTCAATCCGCTCTTATCTCCATTCACATTCATCATAGCTTTCAAATTCTTTATATATCTTATTAGCAAAGGTCTAAAGAAATTGTTATAAAGAGGTCAAAGATTCGCAACTAGGGGAAGTGATGTTTTGCCTTGGAATTCTTTATGGGACCATGGAATTTATTAGATCATAAGACAAGAACTTTCAACTCTAGAAGAGTTTCCAACCAATAGGGAAATGTATCATTTATCCTATTGTTTCTGAGATCTAGGACTTCCAAGTACCTACTGTTAGGATTATGCCCTAGAGCCAATCATAGAGATGATTGTTTAAGGATTAGGAACAATCATTTGATTTCATTTATGTATGTCACATTTATTATTAATTTAATAAAAGGGCTTATTCTATTATGTTTATATGCATCATTTATATTTACATAATATGTCCATGGAGTTAGAGTTGAGAATATGGAATTACAAAGAGTTGTAATTTTGAGACTGTAAATATATCTCTGTACTAAACTCCTAAAGCATTCCTAGTTGAAGGTTCACTATGATGGACAATAATGAACCATAGGACTAGCACTTGTTAGGTTGACTCTATAGGAGGATAGCTGGTCTCAAGCTATTTGTGTAGAGACACTACAACCAACAGGTGGGTGCCTATTAATAGAATAGGTACACTAAATGTGACCAAAGATATGAGATAAACTGAATGGAGTTTTATCCTTCCTGTCAATCAATTTCTCATTGTTGTAGTGGTACAAGTAATCCTTAGACCTGAGACACCATAGTTGTCTTATGCTTGTAGCTTTAGAAGTTTGATAACACTAAATGCAGATCCTATTCAGGGGTCTGCAAAGGTGTTCATTGGCCCTACTGCTATGTGTATGAAGGCATGTGAGTGATCAACAAGGGATTCATTACTCTCAGGAATAAGAGAGAGAATGTCTCATATAGCATTCATAATATAACTCATTAAATCCATGGCCATGGTAGGATGGATGTGGAAAAGAGTTTCCATGAGTTCATCAATGAGTTGATATCTATGAATGAGTATAAAGTAATTGAACTAGAGACTTGACAGACTTCCATGTCCTATTAGTTTAATTGGAGACATTGTGTTAAAGGAAGGATGCAATTGTAACCCATAAACTATAACAGAAGGGTTCTTTGTAAATGACTATTCATCTCATTAAGGACCACACCATGAGCCATATGCTAGGTGTTACTCATGGTTAGTAGAAGCTCTAATTGATATAAGTGAGTTATAATCAATTAGGGAATTGGAAGGGGTTCCAATTAGACCCTAAATGGAAAGAGTTCCATTGTGCACACCTTGTGCTATCCCTACTACTTGATGATGTGAACCCAATGGGTCACACACTGATCATGCAAGATGAGCTTTAAAGTCTATGAGAGAAAGGGTATGAGTGCATAAAGAATAGTTCTTTGAGGCCTATTTATATTTGATATAATTTATAGGGGTTATTGTGCAATTTAGAGAAATTGCATAAAACCCTAATAGGGTTTCCCCCTAGGGCCGGCCCCCTTAGTGTGGACTATATAAGTCACACTATGATGTGTGACATCACAATAAGTTGAACTCCCCAAGGGCTGGCCAGAATTTCCAGCCTCCCTCTCTCTCTCTCTCCTCTCTTCTCCTACACTAGCAACAACAAGGAAAAGGAGGAAAGGACTTGAAGCTCTAGCTAGGTGTGGATACCGTTGGAGGCAGCACACTTGGGTTGCTCATTCACCACTATCCGAAGTCGAAACTTGGAGCAAAATGGAGAAGACAAAAATTCTGTAAGTGTTCTAACCCTCTTCGTAGTTAGGGTTTGATTTTGTGTTATACATAGTTAGATTTATGGGCTGTGGAATCGTAGGAAAAATTTTTATATTCCGCACTTCAATTTTTCCCTCTTGTTCGATTCCCAATAGTGGTATCAGAGCCATGATTATGCATAATACAAAATACATATGGGCTGGTAATTATGGTGTAGTTGAATGATTCAAAAATCTGGAAAATTTTTCTGCATAATTGGTTTTCCTCCATGGCTGAACCTAGGGTTTGGAACCCTAGGTCAATTCTCTTCTACTCCTCTTCTAATTGATGGTTAAGTGTAGCCATGGATGCAATAGGTTGCACAGGGTTTGAGTTTGGAGAAGAAGAATAAGGAAACTAGGGTTTTATAAAACTGTTATGAGCAGTTTTCATGGTAGCCATGAAAAACCGTCATCTTGTTTTGCATGCCGAATTCAGAGTTCTTCTCCAAATTTTCGAGCCATATATGGTTAGAAAGCTCTTCGAATAAGCTTTCCAACCCTACAAACGGTGCGTCAATCCGAGTTCTGTAGTGAAAGTTATGAATTTTTTACTACAGGCTGTCTGGAAAGACAGTTTTGCTCGGGAATGATGCAATAGCCACAACTTTGAGTTATTGATGGAGATCAAAGGCATGGCAATGGTTGCCACCCCTTGGGTTATGTTCTAGACATGGTAGGGAAAGGTTCCCAAGCATTTAGATGCATCATAATTGGATTAAGATGCTAGAACATAAGGAAGAAGGAGAAGAACACCATGGAGGCTAAATCTAGGTTTTAGAACCCTAGGGTTCTTGCAATTAATTCTAATTAAAGCTGCTGTATTTATGATGTCAAATCATTGTAGGATCATTAAATATCATGTGTATATGATTTTCTTTAAGTTTCAAAGAGTTTTTGATGGAAAAAGATTCAAAAAGTTTGAAAATTTTTCATGAACAGCATAGCAGAATTTTTCTGCAGAAAAGTCATCAATGGAGTTTTGATTAGAACTTGAGTTAGGGAACTCCAAATTGCATGAAACCAATTGAATTAGTTTCCTAAGACATTTAGGATACTGGGAAAATTCTTTTGGTAGCCTAATTCATTCATCTTGCTGGGTTTTAAATCAATTTCTGACAATGGACAGTATGCTGTAAATTTCTGCGCAGCCTACTGTTGTTTTAATTGTTTAGAACAATTGGTGATGATTTGATCATCCAAACCTCTTCTATTAGCTTAGTATTTCATGTAGGGACATGATACAGAAGCTGGTTTCAATGGAGGAGTCGAATTGATAAGGATTTAGAAGCTATTGTGACCTTCAAGGTCTGCAACAATGGCTCCAGCAATGGGTTTTGGAAACCCTGATTGTTCTTGATGATGGCAGCCACTTCCACCACTTCTCACGTGTCCAGAGGCTTGTCCCACACCCCTAGAATGTTCTCCCATGGCTGGCCATGGCCTCCCACAGTCGTTGGTGGCCATGGCAGCCTAGCCAAGCTCAGGCAGCCCCCTGGTAGTGACGGCTGCATAGAGTTAAGGATGAAACCCTAATTTTGAGTTAATTATGAAACCCTAATTTCATTATGGCATTAATTAAAACCCCAATTGGAATATTAATTACCTTAATTAAGAGTTAATGATTGGTCATTAAATGACCAATCATGGTTATTAATTGTTAGGGCATAATTAATACCATTAATGATGTCTAGGGTTAGGGTTTTGATAACCCTAATTAGTGTAATTAATTAAGGGTGATAAATACCCTATTTAGCATTAATTAAACCCTAATCCCTTTTATTAAATACCGTATGAACCTAGGGTTTTAATGATTGGACATTAAATGACCAATCATAAGGCATTTAATGATTAGGGCTTGCATTTAGGGTTTAGGGTTATGCATTTAGGGTTTAGGGTTTTAGGAAACCCTAATACACTAATTCATCATTTTATTGATTTTATTTAATTCCTATATTAATTATTTAATTAATATTGATTAATTTTATAATGTTTTAAATGGTTTAAAACACAATTAGGGATTAAATTAAAATCTGGAAATTCTTAATTAAATGAAATTGTTTTGTTTAAATAAGGAAACCCTAATATTGGATATTAGAGTTATTTTAGGAAACTTTATACGTTTCTATTAATTTGATTAATTGAAACTAAATGTCTTAAATGTTAAGACTTTATTTAATTCTGGATATTTTTGTTTAAACCTAATAAGATTAGGATGCATTAATGAGATTAATGTAAATCATTCAAGAGAATTACCATAATGCCCATATGTTTTAATGCTTACAATTTTTCTTTACATTATGCAATGGGATTGTATGTATGTGTTTGGATGATGATTATGGACTATACCCCTTAAACCAATTGTGATTGGCCGTCTTATGAATGAGTTGTAATAATTTTTCAAGAGTTGTAATTTTATTATGGTGATGTAATTTATTATTTGGGGCTTGCATGCCACCTTCCCTCTCTCTCTATCATTCTCTTATGTACCCCGCATTCCCCTTATGTATCCCTTTCTATATATTATGTAAATGTTATGTAATCGAGAGCGCACTAAGGAGCATGGTGAACCCAAAGGAGTATGATGGAGCCCAACAAGCCAATGGTGGAGACCAACAAGCCAATGGTGGAGACCATCAAGTCAAGGGAGCAGATTGAAGGACTTGAAAGCTTAGAGAAGTTTTTCAAGAAAGCATGCATGTTACGAATGGTTTATTTTACGATCACCTACACCCACCTTAGACCTTGGATTCAATCTATTGGCTTGGATTGAATCCTCTTAAAGTCCATAATCATCATAGTGGGAGCTTTTATTTATGAGATAATTGTATTAGCTCCAATACCATAGTTTGGTATATGTTACCTATTCACTTAGGGACTAATATCAAAATATGGTACTTTATATATGTTGATATATAATAGCATGCGATGTATGATTTATAATAGCATAAGATGTATGATTATAAATAGTATAATTTATATGTTTAAATTTTGATACATAGGATGCTTGTTAATTTGATGAGACCCTTTAAAACCCCTCTTATTTAATATTAAGTTGAAAATGGAGAAGTCATTGGGGAATGAATTCTTCATTGCCTTCCATCATTATAGGATCATCTAACGTCCCTTAATGTGGGTACCTGGCTGCAAACATGTAGGAGCTACCCATGTTAAAGACATTACTTGAAACTATCACATATGAGATATCATGGGGTGCCTAAACTGGTATATACCAAGAAACTAACATGTGAGGTATATATTTGGCGAAACATACCTGTGTGAATGATGGGTTTAACTTAACTAGGGAAGTATTCCAAGAAACTAACATGTGAGGTGTATGTTCCCTAGAGGCAAAACGATTAGAACTTGCTTATGAAGCAATAGACAAAGAGTTGTCTTCTTATTGTGGGTTAGAAGCCAAGAAACTAACATGTGAGGCTTCTAGGTCACAGTGGGACCCCAATCCCCATTAGGAATGAGATTCCCGAATTCCATTAGAGGGTGTATGGAATTTGATAAAATAGTGGGAGGTACCATATGATTAGAGACCCAATCATTATGGATAAAAATGAAATCTAATTCTCTGTTTATGTAGATTACCTAATTACTCACCTCAAAATCCCTATTTCCTAATATATAGGATATTGATAGTTTGACTAAACCCGATTTCTTTGATTGACTTAGGAAATTGAGAATTGTTCTCAATTTCAAAAGATTGTTTATATGCTATTAGGCCTTTTCTTAAAGGCCCTCCATAAAACATCCTAAGAAGAAAAAGACACTATGCACAATTGGCATCTTGTTGCCATCCTATATAATAGTATTGATAACTAATGAGCTTCAGAAGCAAAATTAGTCAATGCAAGTGCCTTTGATGTCCTACATCACATACAAAGGTTGTATAGTGAGTAAAATAATACTATAAAGTATAGTACTTATAAAGGACTTCTTCTAGACTAGGATGTAACAAAGGTTGTTTATTAATAATCATTCTTTTGAAAAATGATTAATCACATAGAATAGCTTGAGAAGCTAGATGTGATTTAAAAATGGAAGCATAGAGAAAAGCAAGTCTTGAAAAGTCAAAGACAAAGAAATATAATTATTTTGTAGTAAATATAAGGTATTGAAAAGGGAACTTGATAAAGTATCAGTCTTCCTAGAAGAACCAAACTTTTGAAGTTTTGGTTCATGCTCTAAACTAAATTGTTGGTTAGTTCTGCTTCTTGGTTTTTGGATTCTGGTGTAATCTAATTCGAAGCAGAAAGTTAAGTAGATAATAAGTTACCTTTAAAAATTTTAATAGAGCAAGAGTTGCTAGATTAATTTTGGGAACTTATTTCTTAACTAGGTCATTTAAGACATTTTAGAAATTTGATTTCTGAATTTAAATGACTAATTAGAGCGAATGCAACGTATTCTGAGAATACAAGAGATGTAGAGACTCTCATTTAAATGTAACGATTATGACTTGGTTATGAGATGACCAAACCCATCTTTTACTTGGTGAAGTGAAAGAGTTACATTTATAATTTGACTAATACATTGTGATGTATATAGTCATGTAGAGCATGCATTCAATTACAGTAGACTCATCTTAGAATACCATAGCTCAATGGTGAATCTAAGAAAATGAATTGAACCCTATTAAGATATGGTTTGATCCATGATGAGTTTTACTAATGTATCCATCTAGGATATACCTTAAAATTGCTACATATTGATAATTTAGGGTTCACTCCAGTTTTGTCCCAATTATATCAGATATGATATGGGAAGAAACCCAACTTAAAGAAGTTAAGGCTTGGGCTTGTGCTACGTATGTCTGGAAACATAATGTAGACAATCTGGAATAAGGTCAAGTAAGTGTTGAATTGTGGTATATCCCAAAAGTGGTTGGGATAGTATTTCTATTACCCTAATGAACAAAAGTTGTCCATTAGGATGTTTGCTGGATTTTCTTGAGAAAGAGTTCATTCAAGAAAAATGCAAAAGTAGATAGAATTTATAGAATTGTCTGTAAAGCCACAAACGAATAAAGATCCAACCCTTGTCTCTGTTAAGACAAAACCCTTAACTACACTACAATCTTTTCATAAATCAAATTGGATATTTCTTAACATAAGAGAGATATTGTATCTCTATTAGAATGTGAAAGAATTGTTCTTTGGTGATAAAGATCACCAAGATAATCCTATTGATTATGACTAGACGATGTTTCACATCAACTCGAGAAATGACTAAGAGTCATTAAATCCAATATGGATAGGTAGAGACCTAAAAGGCTTAGCTATTTAAGAATGTTTTCAACATAGGCAAAAAGTTGTCTATAAAGTAACTTGTTTGATAATAGTTATGCTGAAATCCATTTGGATCTTGTTATCTATAAACACACATTTTGAATATAAGATATGTCAAAAAGGATATAAAGATGTTATATCAAATGGTGAAAAATCATAAAAGTGTATAAGTTATAGAAGTTTATTAATTAACTACAAGGTTCTCATAATTAGAACATCTATAAAGTTGAAGTAATTTGTTTGATTTCTCTCATTGTATAGATGGACCATGAGTGTATAAAAGGTTAGTGGGAGTGCGATCATTTTGCTTTATCCTATCAATAAGATGACATCCTAATCATTATGAATGATATATAAATGTTATCTAATGTGAAGTTTTAGTTTTTGAGAAAAACTTCTTCATGAAAGATTTGGTAGAAGCATCCAACAAGATCTATAGAGATAGATCATATAGATTGCTAAGTATCTCCAAGTCATTAAACATAGTTGAAATGTTGAAGGAGTTCAACATGGAGAATTCTAAGGGAGGTCTGATTTACTTCAGATAAGAATTCATTATTCAAGGGCATATGCCCTAGGATAACACAAGTAAGGTTCTTAAAGTGTTAAGAAGCCTTATTCTACACTATGTATTGAACCTGATATCTATTATGTTGTAATTGTTACAAATAGTTATCAGTCAATTCAAATTTGGAATATTGGATTGTATATGGAAATTGTAAACTCATAGTAGATGGGTATATGGATTTGGATATAATCCATATGGGGTATATTTTATATTCACTTTAGTTGATGAAATACTTAATGGAAGAACTGTATGAAAGATACAGTGGATTCCATTATTAAGGGTGAATTAATTGTCGCATTGTCTAGGAGACTGTTTGGATCTATAAGTTCATTTAGAACTTGGAGTTGTTCCTTCCATTGAGTTGCCCACACCTTGTTTTGTGACAACAATGGGTCTATAGCTTAAGTATAGGAATTACGGTCTCATCAAAAGTCTAAACATATAGAGCGGCAATTCCAAGTGATTAGAGGAATCATTGGAAAAGGTAATAGATACATTACAAAAGATATTATCTACATAAGTTTTTGTAGACCTACTGACTAAAGCTTTAAAACATAATTGGTTATGTCTAAGACCAACATCTTGAGAAGATAGGTATGCGATACATAGTCGATTGGCTTTAGTGCAAGTGGGAGATTGTTAGGATTATGCCCTAGAGCCAATCATAGAGATGATTGTTTGGGGATTAGGAACAATCATTTGATTTTATTTACGTATGTCACATTTATTATTAATTTAATAAAAGGGCTTATTCTATTATGTTTATATGCATCATTTATATTTACATAATATGTCCATGGAGTTAGAGTTGAGAATATGGAATTACAAAGAGTTGTAATTTTGAGACTGTAAATATATCTCTGTACTAAACTCCTAAAGCATTTCTAGTTGAAGGTTCACTATGATGGACAATAATGAACCATAGGACTAGCACTTGTTAGGTTGACTCTATAGGAGGATAGCTGGTCTCAAGCTATTTATGTAGAGACACTACAACCAACAGGTGGGTGCCTATTAATAAAATAGGTACACTGAATGTGACCAAAGATATGAGATAAACTGAATGGAGTTTTATCCTACCTGTCAATCAGTTTCTCATTGTTATAGTGGTACAAGTAATCCTTAGACCTGAGACACCATAGTTGTCTTATGCTTGTAGCTTTAGAAGTTTGATAACACTAAGTGCAGATCCTATTCAGGGGTCTGCAAAGGTGTTCATTGGCCCTACTGCTATGTGTATGAAGGCATGTGAGTGATCAACAAGGGATCCATCACTCTCAGGAATAAGGGAGAGAATGTCTCATATAGCATTCATAATATAACTCATTAAATCCATGGCCATGGTAGGATGAATGTGGAAAAGAGTTTCCATGAGTTCATCAATGAGTTGATATCTATGAATGAGTATAAAGTAATTGAACTAGGGACTTGACAGACTTCCATGTCCTATTAGATCAATTGGAGACATTGTGTTGAAAGAAGGATGCAATTGTAACCTATAAACTATAACAGAAGGGTTCTTTGTAAATGACTATTCACCTCATTAAGGACCACACCATGAGCCATATGCTAGGTGTTACTCATGGTTAGTAGAAGCCCTAATTGATATAAGTGAGTTATAATCAATTAGGGAATTGGAAGGAGTTCCAATTAGACCCTAAATGGAAAGAGTTCCATTGTGCACACCTTGTGCTATCCCTACTACTTGATGATGTGAACCCAATAGGTCACACACTGATCATGCAAGATGAGCTTTAAAGTCTATGAGAGAAAGGGTATGAGTGCATAAAGAATAGTTCTTTGAGGCCTATTTATATTTGATATAATTTATAGGGGTTATTGTGCAATTTAGAGAAATTGCATAAAACCCTAATAGGGTTTCCCCCTAGGGCCAGCCCCCTTAGTGTGGACTATATAAGTCACACTATGATGTGTGACATCACAATAAGTTGAACTCCCCAAGGGCTGGCCAGAATTTCCACCCTCCCTCTCTCTCTCTCCTCTCTTCTCCTATACTAGCAACAACAAGGAAAAGGAGGAAAGGACTTGAAGCTCTAGCTAGGTGTGGATACCGTTGGAGGCAGCACACTTGGGCTGCTCATTCACCGCTATCCAGAGTCGAAGCTTGGAGCAAAACAGAGAAGACAAAAATTCTGTAAGTGTTCTAACCCTCTTCGTAGTTAGGGTTTAATTGTGTTATGCATAGTTAGATTCATGGGCTGTGGAATCGTAGGAAAAATTTTTATATTCCGCCCTTCAATTTTTCCCTCTTATTCCATTCCCAACACCTACAATTGACTAAGGATCGTGGTATTGACCCATTCAATTGATTGCTACTTAAAGCAATATTCTTGAACCTATTGCCCTTTGCAAACATTCTTGGGATGGTCCTGTCACAACCCAAATTAATTAAGACATGATCAATATTAATAAAACCAGTTTAATTAAAAAAAATCATTTAAGAGACATGTGAATGACACGTGTTAGAAAACCATTATTTCAATAAAAATTTCGGCATGACCCATTCGTAAATGGGACATACCATGATAAAACCTATAAAATAATCATTAGAAATCTCCTATCATCCAACATTAGTATCATCACATGCTAAATAAACCATATAATGAGACCTACAAATATTAAATATTACAAACCATAAGTTAATAGACATCCATTGCCTATTGGCCGAATACAAAGTATTTAATTTATACATAACCGTGATATTAAAATTGTTTAAATCATAATAATGTTCCAAAATGATTTGACAATTAACTAAGTCCAATCATAAGTGAAACACCTCTAGGCGAGGTCTCCCCATCTATGAAATCATTTGAAAAAGTTTTATTAACAATAAGGGTGAGTATAAAACTCAGTAGATATAATTTTCATATGAAAATAACCAAAGTATGGTAATATAACCAATTTAAATCATGCATAAAATACAATCATTTCTATGAATGCCATGAATGATATGTAACTCATGTCCATTTAATATATTCCATCATTACCAACCACTTCCACAGAAGTCTTCGTGCAGAAATGGAGGATTTAAACCCAACCTCCAAGAGAACCACACAAAGGTCCCTACCTGGGACTAGAAAGTGCCCTCAATTCAGGAACACAAGGTTCCTACCTGGAATTGGAAAACTCCCAGGACTAAAGGAATGGAATACACAGCTTAGTCCCTTAACCACAAACAAACCATACCCAATGACCCCTTTCAATACTTTTACCCAGTATTTATTAATTCCATTTCATGTATTTTATGCTAATGAATACCATGAAAAAGCATATAAATCCATATGTATATCAATATATATCTAGAAATCATCAATTTATAATTATTCCATAATTATATAACATGTTGAGCTATGTAAAGCATGTAAAATATAGACCAACAAGAATTAACATAGTATGTACACTCATGATATACTAAAATACCATATATATATCAACCCATATACTCCCAAATGTGATATTCATAACTATAAGGTTATGTAAACTAGACCCCTCAATACATGCATTACAAAATATACATGATAATATAATAAAAGATTATGCAAACTCACAAATAACACCAATATACATTTTTATTCAACAAATATGGGCTTATATTCTAGCCCAATATCATCCTTCAGGTTAAAACCCATGAAAATTACACCTATCTCAAATATGTCGTACTAAAAGTAGAGAAAATGTGTTGGGAAGGTTAAATCCAAGCCTAGAATGCAACAACAAGCTCCAAGCTCCACAAATCAAGCTTGATCTACAAACTAAACCTGGTAGAAGATGAATCCAGACCTTAGGAAACTTCCCCAAGCATCAAAGTAAGGTGAGAGAGTGAGAAACCCGCACATACAAGAGAAAAATGCGTTTTTCTTTCTCCAAACACATCCTTTCTCTCTCCTATCTTTCTCCTTCTCTCTCTTGTTCTCTAAATGTAGAATTGCTGAAATGGGAGTGTGCAAGTCGTGTTAAGAGGGTTTTAAAAAGAACCAAGGGTACATGCGTCATTTGACTCTTTAAAAAAAATTTTGCATTTTGCCATGCCCTGATCGATCGGGGTTTGAGGCCCGATCGATCGGACCATGGCAGAACCCAATTGGCTTATCCCTTGTACCTCCGATTGATCGGCCTCAAGGCCCTATCAATCGCCCTATGCCAGAAAAGCCCAATGACAAATGTAAATGTGTATAAACCTCTACAGCATTGACCCCTACTTTATTTTCATTCAAAACATTTAAGTAAACATTTACTTTAAGTTATTTAATGAAAATAAACAAATAAACCCCATTTGAATCCAAATAAAATATCAGAAAAATCAAATTCTATGTATATCAAAATCTCATTTTCATATTTTAGTACAAAATCTGTGTCCTGATAGAATTTTCAAAAACAAACATGTGAAGAAAACAATCGAAACATGATAATAAAATCCCATAACATCACAGATGTCTTATAGTACTATAAACTTTCATTACTACAAAAATTATCTTTAAAAATGAAGATTTATGAAAATTCATTTTTTCCCAACACTTAGTCAATTTTCTACGGTCTAAAAATGTGAAATCGCAAACGTATCAAAATCATACACATAAAATACCCATGCATGACAATACTCGACAAAACAGCTAATATACTTGCAAACCACGTATTAAAAGTGAGATTATCCTAATTAAATGACACGGGCATTATAGGTCCCATGAAAGCTATTCATCCTCAAATCCAATACATAAAGATAATTGTTGAAATTTCCTAAACACCTTGGAATTATGCCACTTAAGTTCTTATTAGACAAATGAAGAATTTCACGGAACTCACATTGTAAATAGACTTAGGGATCTTTGCAGTCAATTTATTATTTGAGATTGAAAGGAGAGATCTTAAACAATCCTTTTGAACACATGAACTTTGAAAGAAAATCTCAACAAACTTGAAACAATCTATTGAATTTTCCACAACAATCAAGATTACATACCAAAGGATCAAAATAAAGAGACTAACCACTTATGATTCAAAAGTAAAGTCTCTAATCACTTACCATCCTAGCATTAGGAGATTTGAAGACCCTTGAACCTATTTTTCCAACATAGACAAAAGCTCTCAAATGGGAACCTCCAAACATCTAGCACAACCAAGGACTTAAATATCGATATCGATGGATATATCGAGGGTTCAAAAACACGGATATATCGGATATGTTGATGAATACATCGAAAATTTCGATATCGATTTAGAGATATGATGGATATTATTAGTTAAACACATACTTTCATTGAAACTCTAGGAACAATGATTAGACTTTAATAAACAGTTTAAAATCAAATTATTGCAATTTAAATGTGTATTAGACAAGTATGTATTATGTAGGGTATAAAAATTGTGCCACACTAAGCAAAATAATGAATATTTTATCAAAGTAAATGAAAAGTGGTATTTCATAACACTAATTTAAATCATTAGTATAATTGAAATATTTATATAAATCAATACTAAAAGAATAAGAGGTGATAATTTTGACCCAATAACAAGAAAATGTATATCTCGATATCGTCGATATATTTGATATATCGACGATACCATGTGAAAGAAAGAAAATATTATGGATATATTGAGATATATCGAGATTTTATCAATAATATCAAAAATATCAGCATTATCGTAAAGATATTTTGCGAAAAAGATATGTCAGTTAGATATCATATCGAGAGGTACAGATACATAGATACATCATGCATATATCAAAGATATAATGGATATTTTAATCCATGGGCACAACCTACAAGTAGAGGAACCGTCCACAATGGTTTTTAAAACATTGCATTTAACTTTGCTGGGGTGGTGTAGACACCCAAATTCCGTCATGCCGCCTCCGGACAGAATCGATCAACCCGTCCACAGTATAATTAGGTCGGACACACTCGGTACCTAATTCTATTCACCTTGTCCTACCCATCACTAGGGCAAGGCATTCCCTCAGTTCAATCTTCAAAACCCCTAAAGCAACTTTGGGTGGTTTGATTTTCCACAATCTCCCATCTAATGGTCAATCCGACCGTTAGATCTTCAATTCAATGTTCCTAGAGCGGTCTAGGTCCATTTGATTGGGAATCAGAAGGCACAAACCCTCTGATCCCTAGAACCCCCAAATCGAACCCCTAATACAACCTTAGGTGGTTCGATTTCTCATAATCCCTTATCCAATGGCCAATCCGGCCGTTGAATCTTCAATTCAATGTTCCTAGAGCAATCTAAAACCATTTGATTGGGAATCAAAAGGAACAAACCTTCTAATCCCCAAAATACCCAAATTGAACCGCTAAAGCAACCTTGGGTGGTTCGATTTCTCACAATCTCTTATCCAATAATCAATCTGACCGTTGGATCTTCGATTCAATGTTCCTAGAGCAGTCTAGGACCATTTGATTGGAAATCAGAAGGCATAAACCCTCTGATCCCCAAAATGCCTAAATCGAACCCCTAATACAACCTTGGGTGGTTTGATTTCTCAAAATCTCTTATCCAATGGTCAATCTGACCGTTGAATCTTCAATTCAATGTTCCTAGAACAGTCTGGGACCATTTGATTAGGAATCAAAAGGCACAGACCCTTTGATCCCCAAAACCCCTAAATCGAACCCCTAATACAACTTTAGGTGCTTTGATTTCTCATAATCTCTCATCCAATGGTCAATCCGACCATTGGATCTTTAATTCAATGTTCCTAGAGCAATCTAGGACCATTTGATTAGGAATCAGAAGACACAAACCCTTTGATGCCCAAAATGCCCAAATCGAACCCCTAATGCAACCTTGGGTGGTTCGATTTCTCACAATCTCTTATCCAATGGTCAATCCGACCGTTGGATCTTTGGTTCAATGTTCCTAGAGCAGTTTAGGATCATTTGATTGGGAATCAAAAGGTACAAACTCTCCGATCCCTAAAACCCCCCAAATCGAACCCCTAATGCAACCTTGGGTGGTTCGATTTCCCATAATCCCTTATCCAATGGCCAATCCGGCCGTTGGATCTTCAATTCAATGTTCTTAGAGTGGTCTAGGACCATTTGATTGGGAATCAGAAGGCACAAACCCTCTAATCCCAAAATTGCCCAAATAGAAGCCCTAAAGCAACCATAGATGGTTCGATTTCTCACAATCTCTTATCCAATGGTCAATCCGACTGTTGGATCTTCGATACAATGTTCCTAAAGCAGTCTAAGACCATTTAATTGGGAATCAGAAGGCACAGACCCTCTGATCCCCAAAACCCCCAAATCAAACCCCTAATACAACCTTAAGTGGTTTGATTTCCCATAATCCCTTATCCAATGGCTAATCCAACCATTAGATCTTCAATTCAATGTTCCTAGAGTGGTCTAGGACCATTTGATTGAGAATCAGTAGGCACAAACCCTCTGATCCCCAAAAATGCCCAAATCGAACCCCTAAAGCAACCTTGGGTGGTTCGATTTCTCATAATCTCTCATCCAATGGTCAATCCGACTGCTGGATCTTCAATTTATAGTTCCTAAAATGGTCTAGGAATATTTCATTGGGAATCAAAAAGTACAAACCTCTAATCCCCAAAATGCCCAAATCGAACCCTTAATGCAACCTTAGGTGGTTAGATTTCTCACAATATCTTATCCAATAGTCAATCCGACCGTTGGATCTTCAATTCAATGTTCTTAGAACGTTTTAGGACCATTTGATTGGGAATCAGAAGGCACAAACCCTCTGATCCCCAAAAATCCCTAAATTGATCCCTAAGGCAACTTCAGGTGGTCTAATTTCTCACCATTTCTCATCCAATGGTTATTCCGACCGTCGGATCTTCAATTCAATCCTCAAGATCAATACAAGGCCATTTGATTAAAGATCGGGCCTCATTCGGCTTACAATTAACAAAACCCTAATCGCACATCCCTATAAGCATCACGCTCACATTCGGGCTATTTGATTGCACTCCAAAGGGAACAAATTCCACTTTTTGGTCGAAATCCATCCGATCGTTGATCGGATGCGATCGGACGATTGTACGGCCCCACAGCAGGGCGACCACCACCCCTGACCCACCACAGAGGCCCCACCTCATTAGATAAAGCACACAAACCAAAGATCAAAAGTTTCTATGGCTAATGATGAGAAATCATTGCAAATGTGAAAAAAGTGAGCCCACGCTAGCATTGCCAGCTTGGGCAATGTGCTTTCGGATCTACTAGCCACCCTATAGCCCCTCTACAGCTGAAATCCTACAACAAGGATGGGACTTGGCCCACATCTAGCAAGCGAGCATGGCCCACGCGTGCCATGCCAGCGTAGGTAATCTGCCATGGCAGATTGCCCTTTTGCCATAAATGGATCGCTTTGCCCTCATCAAATGAGGTATTTCCTTCACCAAACAATTCTACAATGTCTTCCATGTTCCATGTGACCATAATGCCCTTCCAAATGACCATTTTACCCCTAAGAATCCAATTTTTCCTATAAATAGTCCACTTTTTATTCATCAAAGGGGACCGATTTTTTCCTACCTAGAGGATCCCTTCTACCCTACGAAAACTGTACCAAATCTCTCTCTCTAATCCTCACCATCTCTACACCCAAGCATCCTCATTCCATCCACTACGAAAATTCCCACACAAAACTTTCATAACTCTACTACATTTCTCCCACAAATTCACCTCAATGCATGTACCCATGCATCAAATCCCTTCAAGTCGTCAAAGCCTCAAGTTCCACCAACATCCAAGCACATTTGGGAGCGTCAAAGGAGCACCTTAAGGAAGGACTTTCAAGCTTAGCAAAGGAACATTGAAATCTACACTGATTAAGGCTAAAGTGAAAATCACTTACACCAGGTGAGCTTCCCCTTTTAATTTCATTTTTAAGCTTTCTTAAATTTCCTATTGATACCATTATTCATTGCAGCCTCAATATTGATTACCGCCCTCCCTACTTTGGCCCGTCTACGTATACAGACTTCCTAACATGTGTCGTAAAGGGATCAAAGTCCGATATGGTGGGTTAGAGGCAAGGAGATCCTAAACCACCCTTTTGCATGCAAACCACTCTAATAGATTGCTAGCACCCGTTTTCATTCCTTTTTACTGCTTATGAGCTTGCATTTGTGATGCTTGAAATGGAAATTTAAACATATCAAAAGGTCAAAGTGATATTTAAACAAAATCAAAATTGGCAAGGTTAGGTTCATGCATATTGTTTATACTAACCTCTTCCTGTTTTCTTGCTGGTAATTATAATCAACTTGGATATTAAAATAATCACTTTTGCTATGGAGTTCATTGGACTTAACTGAATATCCCCATGCTTAGATAAATGGACAAAGGCAAGGACAAGGACAAAGACAAATTCATTCAAAATGGCTGTTCTTACTTTTTATTTTATTTACTTACTTATTTTAGAGGCTAGGTTTTAGCTATCCTCCAAATTGTGGTCATTGCGACTCTTTGCCCCAATGCTTGTACATGATCAGCTTCTATTTATTTACCACTTAAATTTAGAGGCTATGGTTTTGGCTATCCTCCGAGTTGTGGTCGTTGCGACTCTTTTGCCCCAATGTTTGAGCACTCTTTATTTTGTGGTCACTTGACCCTTTTACTTTGTACATATACTTGTGATTATCAAAGCAATAAACATCACATTCATGAATTCCAAACCTTGCCAAGATTGATTATGTTTATGTATCTTTGGACATTTTGAATATGTTTATCTCAAAATTTCATGCTATGTGATATTTTGATCATTCTATTCCCATATGAATAAAGATTAATTCAGGACTTGAGGTAGGCTATCATACTATGGATAAAAGTTTACAGCATCAAATGCTCAGAAACTCATCCCTAACATAATAGTTTACCACCATCAAATGGATTTAATCAATTGACCCACCAAATTCCAATGATGAATCTAACTTAGAATCTAGGAACTCCTGCGTGTCCCTATGTCATGTAGTAAAATTCCAATCCTTAGGAGATTTAGTTGACTACATTTTTATTCAATTAATCCAAGTGCATGTCAAGTTTGGATAAAATTCCCTCCTAACCATTTTCATGCTTTAGAAGCCCCACAAACAGTTTTCCAAAAAGTCTTTTAGAATTAAAAGTGATTCTTTACATCTCAGATCCCCGTTAAAAGGGTTCAGCTTTCAAAAAGGTTTTGCTCATGCCTGAATAGGACCATTTTCCCACAAATCATCTTTGACAACATTACTATCTTTATCAGATAAATATTTTAACTTCGTGATTTAAAAAGAATTTCTTGTCATCAAGCAAGTTGATAATACGCGAAACATTTACAAAGAAACACTTTCAAAATCCTCAATGAGTGTACAAAGGTTTTAATTGACAAGTTCATTCCAAGGATGACTCGAATAAATCTTTTCATTAAAGGAGCGTATGCTCTCTTTTCAAAATACATTTTCTATCACATGAAGTCAATTTTCCGAAACCATCATTCTATATAGGATGCCCCCTTTCAGTTGGGATTAAGAATCATAAAATTTCACTTTCATTTCTAAACAGATTCCCTTACACTTCAAAAGTCCCCCTCTTTTTTTTACCAAAGATACATTTTCTTCCTTCAAAAAGAACCTCCGTCTTCAAAAGACTGTTTTTCTCTTCAAAAGGAAACATCTATTAGCTCTCAAATGCTTTCAAAAAACATCCCTTCTTCTTACCCATTCCATTGACTTCAAAAGTCTCGAGCTTCTCTAAAATCCAAAGGAGATTTGCACTTGGCATTAATTCATAAAAAAATGCAGTCACATCATTTCCATTTCCATCCTTTTATAAAAGGATTGATTTTTACTACTGCAAGATAGAGAGACTTTCGTTAGGAGTTAATCAATTAGACTTAATACCGCTAAGCATGAAGGCGAATTTGCGATCTTTTCAAAAGGTTCTCATTTACAAAAACCCTAAGCCACATTTTTAAACACCAATACTTTCAAAACCTTGTTCAAATGCCTTTAGGAATCTCTTTTTCAAAATGGAAAACTTCATCACCCTTCAAAGAGGGTATTTTATGTCAAATTGCTTGTATAGGAAATCAATAATATCAAATGGGGATTTAAACAGAAACATTGTCAAAATCGAGAACCATTGGATTCCAATGGGCGATGTGGGGTGCCTAACACCTTCCCCACCTATAACCAAACCCCTTTACCCTCAATCTTTACTCTCACAGACTACTAAGATTCAATCAATTTTCAAATGGACCCGTTTGTTGATAAGACCTCAGATGGACTTATTTTGAGATCTTAGATGACCCCACTTTCTAATCAATCATAGGATGCCCAATCACATCCTCAAAACCCCTGATTAGTGGAGACTCTATAGCCTTGATTATTCTATATATACTTGCATGCCTAGACCTGTCAAGGCGCCCTTGAAATAAACTTAATTTATTTCCACAACCATCATTGCACATACCCTCAACGGATAACTGGAGGTCGTCCCATCTTAGGAGGGGACAATCCTAGCCCTATCCTTTTTTGGGGTAGCAACAAGTGGTACCTCTACAATTGTGTTACCTGGAATTGTAAGCTACGGATTAAAGTGCAGTAGGGTCATTTTTGTGTCTAGAAAAGATCTCATGCATGGTTAACCTTATTGTTCTCTGCTTGAGAGCATGTCTCATGGTAGTAGTCATATTCTAAATTCATTGACACCATTTTTTTTTTCTTTTTTGCAACCCAAAAACCCCAAAGAAGAAAAACCCAATACTCCCTCCATCCCTAAAAGATAGGCCAAATTCCCAACTTTTTGTGTCCCAAAATGATAGGCCATTTTGAAAAGTCAAACCATAAAATTGTTTAACTTTCCTATTATACCCTTTGTTTTGTTAAAAATTACTTTACCATTTCAATTTCATTTCATAAAGGAAGGGTATTTATGGAAAACAAAATTTAGTCAATGCATTTTTTATGTTTTCTTAATTTGCGTGTTTGGTCAAACTTGGCCTATCTTTTAGGGACGGAGGGAGTATAAATTACAAAATGGAAAGTATAAGAGTAGTATAGAAAATATATTTCTTCTTAACTCTCAAATCTCAAGGCATGAATAGATTTATTGAATTTAATATGCATTGAGAATTACTTTACACCCCAGAAGAAGTGAATTTTGCAAGGAGAATGTGTCGGCATTCAAATGAGCAATTTAGACATCTATCTGTGTAGCATTGTATTGTTTCAAGTGTTTAAGGTCTAGGGTTTTATTCAGGGATTGATTAACACCAGGTACTTGCAAGTAATGTGCAGGCATTCAAGTAAGTGGAGCTCTTTGACTGAAATTTTGCCTTCTAACAATGTAGCATTGTAATTTGATTTGGGAATAATTCACACTAATGATAAACAGTTTAGCTGTTTAAGGAATTGAATGAAAAATGCTTCAAGCAAAAATTAATTGGATAACTAAAAAAAGGGGCTTGCTCTACCGTTTATTCCAACTATTTTGGACATGCAACACAAGACATTTACTACATCATCAAATTTATAATGTATGCCTTGTTTCGTCATTAATAAACTAGTAGAAAGCTTGACAAATTATAATTTGAATATCAGTTTTTCATTGTTTGGAATATAAGAACCAAAAATCTCCACTATTAATCCTACTACAATTGTTAGCTTAATCGAAATTCACTTTCTGTTTTATTCACAGGTCGCTAAAATTATGATTGTTTCCCCCCCCCCCCCTTTCCTTGTTAAAAAGATTAGGACTGTCATATCACTTAAGGGTTCTGTGTATAGGCTTATTGGAGTCCAACAATAGCTGCAAAACTCTATTATCGACAGTGAGAGGAAAAGAAACCGATAAAATTCTCTCTTCAAAAAGCATATATATATTCCAAAAAAAGTATTAACTCTAAGAGAGTCGACATTTTTATCAAGTTCCTCGTCAGTATTCAAAAGGGTAGAAGAATTTAATCAACAGCTTCAAATATATTTGAACTGCAAAATGTACAATGAGGTCTTTGACGTAGTGGAAGCTTATGAAGAAGTAGGGCACCATCTGCTTCTTGGAAAATCATTCGAATCCGCGAACAAAAAAGTAACACACTCGAATCCACGAGCTTAGAGAATAAGATCTCAGAAAGAAAATTCTTTATTAAATGAAAGTTTAAATTCTCTTGGCCAAGAGGCCTACAACCTAATTTATAGAAAACCTAGTTCTTGCAAAACAAGAAATAACAAAATAAGGAATTGCCAAAAATTACCAAAACTGACAAATCCTGTAATACCCGTAATTTTTAAATAGGGTATTAAGGGTTTAATCTATAGTTAGCGTAGCTAATCCCTTGATTTTTCGAATAACTTCATGCATGGGTAATGCCTGTGTATAATATTATGATGTTGGATGTGTTTTGATGCTTGTTTTGTGCATCGAGTATCTTTCGGGTGCGTTTAGCCTTATTTGCAACTTAAGGGTTCAAGTTGCTGGAATTTGGCTAAGTATGGGGAAAAAGTGAATTTTCGTAAATCTTCGTTTTAAAAAATAATTTTTTGTGGTAATGGGAATTTATAATATTATAAGACATTGGTGATTTTATGGGATTTTATTAGCATGTTTGGATTGGTTTCCTCACATGTTTGTTTTAGGAAAATCTGTCGGGCGACGGACTTTGTACTAAAACTTGGAAATGAGATTTTGATATATTGGGTATTTGATTTTTCTGATATTTTATTTGGATTCAAATGGGGGGTTATTTGCTTATTTTCATTAAATAACTTAAAGTAAAAGGATAATATAAAAATGGAAAAGATTACTTAAATGTTTTGGATGAAAATAAGGCTGATGTCTGTGCTGATGGAGAGTTGCTGACTGACTGTTTATTATTGGCTGTCTGTGCATTTCAGACGGCTGAAACATGTTTCAGCCGTCTGAAAGACAATTTTCAGCCGGCTGAAAGTTCATGTCAGCCGACTGAAAATTCCAGAGAGGGTTATTTTGTGTTGGGCATTTTTCAGCCGGCTGAAAATATTTTTCAGCCGTCTGAAAGTGTCGGTGGACAGTTTTAATAAAGGGTTAGAATGACCCTTTTGCCCCCCTTTTCTATATAAACCCCTTAACCCATGAAATTCTAGACTCTTCCCCTTCCTTCCAGCCAAATAGAGAAGGAGAGGGGATAGGAGAGAAAGAAAGAGGGGACGGTGGAGAGAGAAAGAGCTTCTCCCTCCATTTTTATGGGTTTTCATGCATAAGGGGCTTGGATTTCGACATTTCTAGCTTGGATTCACTCATGGTTTACCTCCATTTCGGATTTGAGAGGTAATTTCTCATGTATAAAGCTAGGGTTTTCATTCCTTTTTGGGATTGGGTTATCATATCCTTATATTTTGTGTTTATTCATGGTATTTGTGAGATTTGGTCCCATTTTGGAGTTGGAATCTCCATTATTTTCATCAAGCATGGCATTTGGGAGCTAGGGCTTGGATTGGGGGCATACATGTGCATCCTAGGCTTGGATCTACACATCCATAACATTAAGATCGCATTTTTCTACACGTTTCATGGAGGTAGGTGCAATTTACATAGGTTTAAACTATTGACATGATAATATGGTATATATTATCATAGTACTTGGTATTTTTGGATCTAGAATATGTATATAAATGAATTGCGGAATAAATCTTGGAATGAGATTATGGGCATTTGATATTCTAATTTGGGGATTATGTTTTTTTTTTTACGGATTTTGGTATATTTTATACATTTTATGGTTAATTTCCATGTTTAATTGGGGATTTCGATTATGATTTTAAGGCTATAATCATAATGAGAGTTTATGTTTCTTATCATAATTTTGGATATAATTATGATGTTATTTGATTATGGGTTATATACCATATCTTGGAGATGATTTTGGTTTAAAAGAATCATTTTATGGTTTATTTCACTGCATGTTGGGCATAATCATGCATTAAATGGATTTAATGAATACTGGGTAAAAGTATTGCATAAAAAGGGGTCATTGGAATTGGACTACTTGCAGTCAATGGGACTTTGCGGTGTTTTCCATTCCTTTGGTCCTGGGGTACTTTCCGGTTCCAGGTAGGAACCCTTGTGTTCCCGAATCAAAGGCTACTTTCCGGTTCCAGGTAGGAACCTTTATGTTGTCCTCTTGGAGGTTGGGTTTAAATCCTCCGTTTCTGCGCGAAGACTCCTGTGGGAGTAGTTGGTAATAAATGGATTTAATGTAAATTGGACATGAGTCACATGCATTGGGGATTATGCATTATTTATTTTAAGTTATGGGTTATAACTTATTTTGGGATTTATAATATACTCGGTTAGTATATTTTGATGTAAATGATATAATCGGTTTTATTTATATCATTGCTTTAGTTTACTATGTTAAATTGTATCTACTGAGTCGTCGGACTCACGCCTATTTATTTCCATGTTTTTCAGAGATTATTTTCAGGTGGATTTATGCTTTACACGGGGATGCTCTTAATGGGAAACTACCTATGTTAATTATTGATGTAATTTAATGGGAAGAATATGTATTAATTCATTCTATTAGGCCAATGGCCAATATAAATGTAAATTTAATTCAGGATTGTAATTTTAATTATTTATAGTTGCGTGTTTGTGGAATGCGACGCATGGGATGATACCAGTTTTATGGATGACATGGAAATTTTTATGTATGGATTTTTATAACAGGTTTTTATGATGGTATGTCCTATCTATGGATGGGTCATGTCCGAAAAAGGAAAATTTTAAAATGGTTGAGATTTTAACACATGTCATCCACGTTTTATCAAAAGATTTATTAAAATAAAACTCGTTTTATTACTATTGATCACGGCTTAATTAATTTGGGTCGTGACAAATCCCGTTTTTTGACTTTGTAGCCTTTTTAAAGGCTTCATAAAACCCCCAAAATACTTGGAAACCTTCTAAAATTGACCCCAACTAATATAGTAACCTATAAGGACTCAATTTTACCTAATTAAACCTTAAAAACTACTAAAAACAAGTAAATAAAACCCTAAACTAAATAAAAACGAAAATTACAAAATTAATAATAAAAAATAACTTTGCTTGGATTCTTTGTCCTACATCAGACTCCCCCACTTGAAAGAAACTCGTCCTTGAGTCTAGTGTTTGGTATTGGAGCCTTCCATTCCATCGAATGAGATATTTCGAGTATATTTGCTGTTTTAAAACTTTTCCAAATTTGTTCTTCGCAATCAAAGTAACTCGAGAATTTTGTGCTTGAGTCTTCGATTTGTTAACAAGATCCACCAAATAAGGATTGAAAATTACATTAAAATCTTCAAGCCCAATGAAATCAACCCTTTGTAACCTGTCGCTCAATGGAACAATTTTGTCTTGAAATTTTTTTAGGCATGTGCGATCTTCTAGATATTTGACAGAATCCTCCTCTAATGAGTTATTAAGCTCCACAACTTGATCAACTAATTCTTCCTTTAAATCTTGGAAATTTTCATGATCTTCTTGTGAAACTTCTTCATGATGTTGCACAAACTCGTTTTCGAAGTATGAATTATCATCTTCAATTTTAGATTCATCAGCACAAGTCTCACGATGTTCCTCAACAAAATTATTAATAAATATTGCTCTTTCTTCTTGTCGAACTGGATGATTTCCTTGAATTTGTTGTTCAATAGCAGCTAATGTTTCATCATAAGTTTCTTCAGCTTCCTATAAACAAGTAGCTACTATCTCTTCTATAGATCGAATTTTTTTTTTAGACTTACTGTGATTTTCCACATAAGCTAGTTGCCCACGTGGAATTTCTGGATAGCATTCACGAACAACTTCAGCCCTCTCTCGGTAAGGTTGACAACCTGTAGGACTGTCGCGCCGCTGATTATTCCTTGCCGTCAGCCTAGCAAAAGTTGCTTGGACCTCTCGTAACGCTTGCTGGGTCTCACGTTGCGCCTGCTGGGTCTCACGCTTGAAAATTCTGAATTCAGCCCCTACAACCATATCTTCCACACGGTCACCGCCGTCAAGGATTTCACTTTCGTTCCGTGCATTCGCCATGTGAACAAGATTAAGCTTGCTTTAATACCAACTGATGTAGCGGAAGCTTATGAAGAAGTAGGGCACCGCCTGCTTCTTGGAAAATCGTTCGAATCCACGAACAAAAGAGTGACACACTCGAATCCATGAACTCAAAGAATGAGATCTCAGAAAGAAAATTCTTTATTGAATGAAAGTTTAAATTCCCTTGGCCAAGAGGCCTACAACCTAATTTATAGAAAACCTAGTTCTTGCAAAACAAGAAATAACAAAATAAGGAATTGCCAAAAATTACCAAAACTGAAAAATCCCGTTTTTTGACTTTGTAGCCTCTTTAAAGGCTTCATAAAACCCCCCAAAACACTTGGAAACCTTCTAAAATTCCCCAACTAATATAGTAACCTATAAGGACTCAATTTTACCTAATTAAACCTTAAAAACTACTAAAAACAAGTAAATAAAACCCTAAACTAAATAAAACGAAAATTACAAATTTAATAATAAAAAATAACTTTGCTTGGATTCTTTGTCCTACATAAGTTTTCTACTATGTAGGACTAGTTTATTAATCATCATCCAACATTTTAAAATGATATTGAACTTTTTACAAAATATATGTATAGTACATACATACCTATACATAAAATGAAAGAGGCTATTTTGGTCAGACAATCAGTATATAAAAGGATTTATGCTGTATCAACAGAGTACTGCTAAATATTTCAACAGCATGGGTAACACTTAAATCTGTATTTTGGACAGTCTGCTCCATAGCTATAACCCAAAATTTTTATAAGAAATCCAAAAGTTGAGGATAAATGCTACTCTAGCTGTGTTCACAATATATAGAACAGTTGCCTTCGATGTGCACAAGGCTAAAGAACTCTTAACAGCACAAACCATGCTTTTATACAATTGCGACTGTCCAATCTTTCACCGTGACCAAAACATCCAAGAGTAGTCCACAAGCTGATGATCATTGCTTATCAATGTTGACAGCTTATATGAACCTAGGAGACAAGATAAAAACTCTCTTGCATTGAAATTTTGTCATCCAGTTTTGGGAATCTCGGTCATGGCTTCTTTACAGAAGATTGAGTAGTTCCTATCTCTACTGCACTTGAAAACTGGACAAAATGGGCGACACTCCGCTAATCTCAGATACACACATACATTTGACAACACTATAAAAAAACAGAGAAAGACTGCACGAATCAGGACAAAAAGAGGCAGGGATTTATAAATATCGGTTGATAGATGATAAAGGAAAGGAAAAGAAAGAAAAGTGAAATTTAAAAAAAAAATAAATTTGTGGTTAAAAATAAATAAATCTGTGATTAAAAATAAATAAATTTATATAAATAAAAATAAATAAAAAATTAAAAATAAAAACAAAACAAAAACAAAATGAGAAGAATTCAACTCAATTAAATTTATATTTCCCTTTTCTTTTTGTCAGTTATCTCAGCAGGGAAAGAAATTATCAAAATTTGGAATAGAGAATCAATCAAAAAAAAAAAAAACACTCAAATATTCATAAAACTGAGAGAGAGAGAGAGAGAGAGAGAGAGAGAGAGAGGATACAACCAATGAGTGAAAATAGAAACCGAAAAATGATATAACATCTTAATCTCAGTTTCTTAGCTGAATGAAGTAACTGAAAGAAAAACATATATAAATTTAAATTCACAATTTTCTTTCTTTCTTTCTTTCTTTCTTTCTTTCTTTTTTTTTTTTTTTTTTTTTTTTTTTTTTTTTTTTCTTTGAATATTTGGGACCTGAGAAGCTCTAAACCTCCCCTCATCAGAGCCTGATACAACGTTTGGCTCAAAGATCATAATTGTTACTGAAGAGTTAGGGAATATTCAACACTGCAGAATCCAATTATTGTTTTCCCCTTCCAAAACCATTTATAGATAAATTAATTTTCTGTTGATTTACTTTCTATACTAGCTGTCCATTACATATCATCATTATACCGAAATTTTTTTAAACTTTTACCCTGACCATAGGCATGAAATGATGAAAACCATAAAGTAAAAGGACCTCTACCATTAACAGGAAAGCCTTATAAGAAAAAGAATATAAAGAAACAGAGGAGTAAAAGCGCAGACCACACTAGCGTCGTTTCTAGTGCCAAGAACAAGTGTATCAGTGCAAGAAACCACCCTTGAACATATCTTTTCGAGCTCTTCCTTCATCATATTGATTCTGTCGAAACCGTTGAAGGTCTTGTCTGGAATTGCCTGTTTCTCAATCAAATGGTTTTTATTCACAGAATTAAGAGCAAACCTGATAACCAGATACAGTTTGGAACGGAAATTCATATCCTGATCAAATCATTGGACTAAGAACAAAAGAGTAAAAATCCATATCAAACAAAACAATAAGGGAAAAAAAAATACCAAGAAAAATTAAAATAGAATACGCAGAAAAATTTCAGAAGATCTATTAATAACAAGAATTCAATAAAGTCACAAAACCCAACACATTGAGGGAAAAAATTACTACCCCAATAAAATTAAAAAAGAATACGCAGAAAAATTTCAGAAGATCCATTAATAACAAAAATTCAATACTGGGATCGATGGATAACAAGAACCCACAAAGAGCAGATATTCTTGGCTGATCGACGTTATGATATTGTCTCTGCTTGAGGGGCATGTCTCAAGGCAATAGTCATATTTAAGTGCTGTCTTTCTTGTATCTCTTCCAACAAAGACACCCTCTTAAACCAAAAGAAGCAAGGACACAATAAGGAAGCAAGTAGGAGAAGATTATATTTCCTGGCCTCATGACTCTCAGAGATCACAACGCTCCTAAGGAGGACATCTACACATACTCTGAATATTATTGCTTTTGGAAGAAGCCTACAATCTCAAAAGGACGTAGTTGACTGGAGCGTGACAGATTGGTTGCTGGGATTCGCATATAGAAAAACTACCGCCCTTTCACATATACAAGTAGTAGAGTTACGATATATTCATATTGAAATTCTTCTGGTCTTTGTAGGGCGACTTACCGTAAAACCAAGAAAGCACAGCACTTAAATATGGCTGCAGCCGTGAGAGAAAGAAAGAGAGATTGAGAGAACCAGTGAAGACGGAAGGGAGGGTTTAGAGGAATAGAGGAATATATATATATATATATATATATATATATATATGATTAAGTACTCTGGCTCAATTATCCAAAAAAAAAAAAAGAAAAAAAAAAGTAGTGTACTGTTTTTGGAAACAAAGGGGTTGTAAAAGGAAAAATGGAAAATTACAGTTTAACCCCTAAACTTTGAATAGGGATCATTTTTCACCCCTTTTTTATTTTTTATTTTTTATTTTTTAATATTGGATAAATATGTCCTAAACTTTCCAAAATATAATTTGGACTAATGCTGTTAAGTCATTAATGGAATATGTGAAAGTATAAATTTCCCTCAAGACATTTTAAATTGATGACCCATATATATGTATGCGATCACAGTCAAGTGAGCACATGTTGAATTTTTATATCAACCGTCATATTAGAAGTTGTAGTTTGTGCATTAATAGGTTACAAGGTACATTCATTAATTGGGCTAATGTACAGGATACAACCCCTAATGCATCGTATTAATATAAATTATATCAACACATGCCTACTTGATCGATTGTATATATATATATCTATATATATATATATATATATAGAGTCCTATTAATATAAGGTATAGCTGATGTAGTTTTACATTAGGTGCACTTTAAAATTCTTATATGTTATTCGAATTTTACAAAATCAGTTGTTGGATCGATTTGATAGCTTTCTCATGTAAATGATTTGTGTCAAAAATCATGTTGATCTGACACTAAGTGCTGCTTCATCCAAAGCTTGCATTTTTTAATCAATAACAATCTCTCATTTATGAATATTTTAGATGAAGCAGTTTTTAATCTTGAATAAACTTATTTTTTACACAAATCGTTTACATATGAAGCATATTTAATCCAACAGTTAATTTCACAAAATATAAATCACTAAATAAAATATTGGAGTGCAACTGATCGATATTAGTTAATATCAAATGCACCATACCTGATAATACTAAGACTGATTGTAACACCTGTAATTTTAAAGTAAGGTATTAAGGGTTTAAGCCGGAGAAATTTGGCTAAGTATTGGGAAAAAAGTGAATTTTCATAAATATTTGTTTTTAAAGATAATTTTTTACAGTAATGGAAGTTTATAATATTACAAGACTTTTGTGATTTTATAGGATTTTATTAGTATATTTGGATTGGGTTCCTCTCATGTTTGTTTTTGAAAAATATGTCGGGAGACGGATTTTGTGCTAAAACTTGGAAATGAGATTTTGATATACTTAGAATTTGATTTTTCTAATATTTTATTTGGATTCAAATTAGGGGTTATTTGCTTATTTGTATTAAATAACTTAAAGTAAATGGCCATTTACTTAGGGGCATCTCTTATTGTACGGTCATTGACCAAGTTATTTCAATAGTTATGGTAAAATATAACTTATTTCCACATCTATGGTTAATCGTGGTGGGCCAACACGATTTTGCAAAATCGTGTTGGCCCAACATGATTTTGGCCTATTTTATACACCCAAATCAGCCCATATAGGGTATGTATGTGAAGCCCAAAATCGTGGTGGCCCACCACGACTTCAGTGTAAATCGTAGTGGCCCAACATGATTTTGGCCTATTTCTATACCCTCCTCAGACCGTATACAGTGTGTATGTGAAGCCCAAAATTGTGGTGGCCCACTATGATTTTAGTGTAAAACACTACGTTTGGTATTTATTCCTCTTTCCCCCAAATTTTCAAATCTGAGATTTCATTCTCCACCCCCGCTCTCTCTCTCTTCTTTCCCTCCTTTCTCTCCCTCTCAAATACACGCACTACTGGCGACGAGCTTCTCCCCTGTCGGCTGGATGGCGCTCCACCCTGCCAGTCATCAGAATCCCCTATCTATCTCTCTCCCTCGTTGGCTGGATGGAGGTTTCGCATTCTCTCCTATCTTTCTCTTCCCCATCGACTCTTAGATCCACTCACCGGGGAGCCTCTCCCCCGTCGGCGAGACAGTGCTCCGTTCCCTCCTATCTCTCTCCCTCATCCACTCACCGATTTGCTCTCAAATCCGCTCACGTGAGGCAACGAGCCTCTCCCCCATCGGCTGAACGGCGCTGCCTGCCCCTACTCGATCTCTCTCTAGTCCCGATCCCCCTCACCGTCGGCAGATCTTTACCTCTTGAAACCCAGGTATGTTTCTTTTCTTTTATTTTTTGTGGGTGAATATTGGATCAAATGATTTTTTTTTTCCCCTTTATGGTTGGAATGCTTGTTTGTTGAAACATTGTATGCATAATCTATAAAAAAAAATTCATTATGCCTTCATAAGTATTATTGAAAGTTGATTTCTTTAGTTCCTATGTTAATCACAACAATAAGAACTAGTGTTGATAATTCTATAAAATATGGGTACCACTGAATTTTGAATCATAGATGCTAAGCAGGCAATGATGATACATTCTCCAATCTTTCACAAAAGATAACCCTAGATTTTATTGTAAAGAGAGCATTTCTCTTGCCGAGGAAGCATATAGATGACACTATTAGAATTTCTTTTAACTCTTTCATCCCATTATAAAATTTTGAAGCAGACAAGTAATAGAAATAGAGGAGCCTTCATCAGATATGTTCAACTGGGCAAAATCTACTAAATGAGCAACAAACTCACATAATATGGGTTGTTATGTGCCAAACTGGATAATTGTACATTTTAAATGAAAAAACAATGTTAATAAGTGAATAGACTGTGGATCAGACACAAACTTTTCTACCATCGATAAATCCAAATTAAGTATCAAAGTATTACAGCTTACAAGTAACATAAAAATCAAGTTAGTAATATAGCAAACGATTGTTGTGTTTCCACTTTTTCTCGTCAAACTAATGAAATTTTCCAGATGTGTTTGCAATACCATCTTATGTAACAAAAAGAGTGCGCGCATCCTTGTATACAAGACTGCTATTCCAAAAGGAGCACAACATTTCTATTTTCCTTTCAACATTATACTTTTCTCAGCTCATTTAGAGGATGGAATTACGTGTTCAAATGTTATTTGTTTTTAATCGGCAATATCATAGTTATAGTGTGACTTGAGTCATCTTAGTGACATTAATAATAATCCCAGGTGTGTTCAATTTTGTTTTTAGTTTTTTTTTTTTTTTTTTTTTTTTGTGTAACCCTAAGGGAGGCTTAACTTTTAGAAAAATGGAGAACAGAAAAATGTGCTTTTTTGACTATGCTTGTGGTTGGACTGCTTGTTGGACTTCTTTGAATATGGGAAACGGCTAAAAAAACACGTTTGTGGTTGGATTGCTTGATGGTGAATATTGGATAGAAAGAATTTTCTGTTCTTTTTTTTTTTTTTTTTTGCTTCTTTGATTTCTTTGTGGTTGGACTGCACGTAGTGTGACTTGAGTCATTTTAGTGACATTAATAATAATCCCCTTTCATTAAGCTCTGTATAAAGCACCTTTATTATCCCTACACATGCAATCAGATACATTATTCCGGGAAACAAATTTATGTATGCTTACACAAATTGTTTGATGCACAAAATATATGGTTTCGTTTTATTAGTGGAAATTTTAATTCTCTTTTTTTTCACTTTTTCTATTCAAGTTTTGATGAACAATACCTATGGACCTGGCAAGTGCCAATTGATTGCTAAAGCGTGGAGCGATTTGAATTGAAAAGATTAATTTTTGTCCCCAGTCATTTTTGTTTGATTCATTTTGGGCTGTAATTTCTATAGGATTTGGTTTGATTTGTATGCTGAAGATGGATGTAAACTCCTTTTTTTAAAAAAAAATTTATTGTTGGCTTCTGGATTAATGTTTAATGTTGTACAGGTTTAATAAGTCGATAACTTGGGATATCCTAGCTATAGGTAGGGTCATGCTGATTTTTTTATTTTTTTATTTTTAAATTTTTTGTCTTACTTGGAATTTTTTTGGAATCATAGTTGGAATTGTAACTTTGAATATAGTTCGATTTGGCATTTTGTTCTAGCACAATGGACATGTTTGTTAAAATTTCAGGCTTATGGGAGGGTTTAGTGCAACCCAATGTGCATATTTTCACTGCCTCAACCCAACTCCATTGTAGGCTAGCTTCATTTTCACTTGGTTGAAATTGCATCATGCGTTTGGGCTCTAAAATGCATTTTTCAAAAACCAAGATAGATATCTACGTGGTTAATCCAATTGTATTGTTGGTGGTTTACAACATCACTAGTCATTTAATTATTATATCAATTAGTCGAGTGATTTAAACTCAAATCTCTTACTATGCGGCGGGAAAGGAAAAAAAAAACACTCAAATCTCTTACTTGAGGAGGATTAGCAAGCTGAAGCCATAGTGAATATGTTAGATGTTTACCAAAAAAAAAAAAAAAAAAAAAAGAGTATGTTTAGATGCTCTTACCAAATATTTCATATTAGTATGGTGCATATTCTATCTCCATGTTTAAATTGGCATTCATTATTTTGGCATTCATCAAATATACCCAACCATTCCACATTCAGTTACTACTCCTGACAAGCATTAGACATTCATCAAATATATTCAACCATTAAACATTCATTTCCTACTCTTCACAGTTCACACACGCACATAGCCCATTTAGGAACAAAAAATCATTACAGATAAATTCCAATCACTCGAAAGCTCTCCAAGCTATGACTTGAGCCCAATTCAAATAGTTGATGTTGCTTAGTCCTGGCTATTATTGCCCTCAATTTTCTTTTAAATTCGCTGATTTTGAGAAATTTAATGGAAAATATAAAATAAAAAAAAATTATGAAAACTAGTTATGTTATCAACTTGGAATTTATAATGAAGGTAATTTTTTGAAAAGAAATAAAAATAAAAATAAAAAATAAAAAACTACTTATGTTATTAACTTGTTCACTTTTGCAATTTTTGTAATCTCATGTCATATTTGTGATAAATAACAAGTTACATTTTACATGGCTATCTATCACAAATATAATTTGAAGTTGCAAAAAATACAATCACTTACTACAAAATATCACTGGAAATTTCCTTTTAAAAACAAAAAAAAAAAAAACAAAAACAAAAACAAAAGTAACTTTCCTAGGGAAATTTAAAAAAAAAAAAATGAAAGAAAGAAAGAAATAGATAGGAAATTTACTGTACTTTAAAGTAGCAGCAGCTTTATCAAAAGATGACAAAGCATCTAGCTCAATGGGAATCTCAAGAAATTTACTGTACTTTAAAGTAGCAAAAGCTTTATCAAAAGATGACAAAGCATTCAATGGGAATCTCTGTATCTTCAATGTCGTCAGGCACTTACTTAAGAAGCATTTAGCAAGAGAAAGAGTAAGTACAAGGGTAAATACATTATGTGAATGGGAGTGGGATGAGAAGAGAGAAGAGGGGAAGGGTTTGTGGGAGTGGGGGTGGGAGTGGGAGGGGGAGAGCAGATTTTGGGGATGGGTTGAGGGTTGAGATTGTTTTTGGGGATTGGTTTTAGATCAAGACCATCCAATTTGTTTGCAATTTTTTTTTTTTTTTTTTTTTTTGGGATAAGATACTACTATATAAAGCCAATTCCCTCTGTGGTTGGACTGCACATGAAAATACGATATAAAGCCAATTCCCTTTGTTCATTAATATTGCTAGGTTCAAATCAACGAAAGTATTTGATTCAATTTTTTTATATATTAAAAAATAAAAATAAAATAAAAAATAAAAAAGATACTCAAGTTAACCAAATATTTGCTTTTTATTATTCCTTCTTCTTCTTCTTCTTCTGTTTTTTTTTTTTTTTTTTGGGGATTTTTTTTATTTTTATTTTTTTATGTAGGGGAAGTCAAGGGATCACCAATTGCCAGGAAAGAACATCCCGCATCAATGTCTAGCTGTGTATACAGGATAACCAAGTAAAGTTGCATTACAATCTCTTTTCTCATAATAATTTTTTTCTTTTTCTTTCTCTTTCTTTCTTTCTTTAACCACTTACCAAAAGATCTTTAAAAGATGTCAAGTGAAATTTGAAGGCATCAATTACCTTAATACCCAAAATCTAATACAAATAGCCAAATAGGCAATTTTCAAGGATCCTAATATCCTCCTACTTTGAGCCAATGTAAAAGAAAACATATATATGATAGAAAATATTAAAACAAATAATATTAAACTAAGCGGAAGCAAAAACAAGATGAATCGGATCTATATGGCATGGCAAATCACAATTGAATAAAAAATCTATACATACCGGTAAGAGTCGAAAACGTAGTCACTATAAAGATGCTTCTACCTGCAAGAATAGAAAACCACGACGGCCGTGGTACTACACCCAGCCTTCCTAACTTCAGGATGATAGGGTTCCAAAACACAATAAAATATATAGGCGGCTGGGTGACGACCACTAACCCTAAGTTTCCAAATCCGATTAGGACTTAACCTATCATAAGTCCTATGGGTCAAGACCAATAGAATCAAATCACCACACTCACTAATTAAAACCCTACTAATATTACTAAATTATATTCAATCAAACGATCAAAACATATTCACTGTAATTGACAAAAAACCATTTGATCTATGAGTCCCACTTTCACAAGATCACCACAATTAACTCAGAATTTAATCAAAATAAAATATGAGCTATGGAGTCCAAAAAATTCTTACAATATAGAGAATCCTTTAGAAGCCATCAAAAACAAAATGGGTTCATTTTGAATGCTATGTAATACATGATTGACGAATTCAATTCCCATGAAAATTTTAAACAGCCAAACTAAATGTAGAAAATTATATCTGAACGGTCTTAGGTGACTCTTCACCATTTTGTCCTCAATTAGTGTCTTAAACAAATTAAATGTTTAAGAAATAACTTTTTCCGCCAACAGGGAGTGCTAAAGATTTCTGGACCTCCAGAATGTAACCTTCACCACTGTTTTCATTAGGCCAGACTTATTGTGGCACCATTGCATCACAAAACTCCATAGCAAATCCTTCAAAACAAAAGACAACCCTAAGCAATCAATGCCAGGTGATAAATAACATTAGCATAAATAAAATAATCATTAAATAATATATATAAATCACTATAACTTTTGAGACTCGTGCAAATCTTTCAGGAGGTATGCACAGGTAATAACCATTTTCTACAAGAGTGCTATGAAAAACATGAACACTTGCGAAACTAAAAGTAAGACAGTGATTTATTTGATGCGAAACTAAAAGTAGCATCAAAACAAACAATCATGCTACATTAACCATTTATTTGATGCCCAAAATCAAAGGAAAAATCAGGTATGGGCCCGTCTATAAACAAGAAAAATCAGGTTGTGCATTGTTTTGTGGCTAGTTGGTTGTGGAATAAATTGTTTTCTTGCGGGGAGGAGCTTTGGGTGGAGCCGGTTGGTGTTAGGCAGGTTTTTGAGATTTATTTTTGGGGTTTTGGGAAGAGTAGAAAGGCTGTAATTCTGTGGAGGTGTGCTTTTTTGGCTCTGTTTTGGGTTATTTGGATTGAAAGAAATGCAAGGATTTTTTTAAGATAAGGAGTCTTCCTTGTCTTTTTTATGGGATAGAGTGCATTTTTTGGGTACCTGTTGGGCTCATTCCGCTAAGGAATTTCAAGATATTCCTTTGTTCCTATTGAAGGCTAACTGGAGGGTGGTTTGTTCTTAAGTGCTATTTATGTTTTCTTCTGTTTTTTTGTGTTTTTCGCTGGCTGTATAGTCTTTGGTGGACATCCTGTCCTCCTCTTGTACTCTTCTTGGCATTGCCTTTTTAATAAAATTCTTTCCTATTGTTGTCGATCAAAAAAAAAAAAAAAAAAAAAAAGATACGAGATTGAAAGCTTATGAAGTACCCCTGTTGAAACTACACATGGGTATGTAATTTCAATTTTATTTCTTCACCTGAGTTTGTTATTTTTTTCAAATAAATCCATTCTAGGTTAGCTCTCTACTTGGGATGAATGGGCTGGGAGTCCGTCCTTCATTCCCATAATTTACTTTATGCATAGAGAGACTTCCCCTTCCACTATCCAATATAGGGAACCTCGATCGATCATCTCACATCTGTCTCCATTATCAATTGTATTATTACTTAGTAAGAGGATGTGTTAAAGCAATAGATATCATAGAGCTTAGACGAGGGGTAGATCCATGCATGAAAAAATGTTACTTTATAGGGACTCAAACAAATTTAATTAAATTAAGGAATTAAGAGAGGAACATATTCCAAGTTTGTTACAAGTTTCCAGCACTACTTCTAATACCTCTATTATTACACAGTTTTTTAAAAAATCAAAATAAGTAAATTTAAGACTAAGATTTTGTTAAATTACTCTAATAACTCAAAATTCATTAAAAAATTGGATGACTTGGGAAGCTTGGATGTAGGATTGCTTATGGATACCATGGGTGAATTGTTTGTAAATGAAATGTTGCCTTTTTGGTAGGTCTTTTGGAAAATAACCCTTCAAGCAATTCCCCTTGGTCAAGAAAAAAAATAAAAAAATAAAACCCAAAGTTCCCTTAAGTGAGTTCATTCCAATTGTTTGCTCTGGAGCATGGGCTAATATTGGGTTTCGCCAAAGCATGGAAGATTTTTATGTTCGTGTTGACAATTTTATGCATGACTATGGGCTCAAGAATTTTACTGATGGGCCCAATGCCTTCTATGGGGTATATATTTTCTCTAAGCTAGTTATGGCTCTAATGTTACCATCGGCTCAGGGGTTGTCCTATTTTCATACGGGACTATGTCGGATTTTTCATTTGATTTTGTTCTTTTTAAAATAACAGATTATAGTTTTGATATGTGATTTATTAAGCATGTCATTGTGAAATCTGAATATTATATGGGTAATGAGGTTGTGATTGGATAGTGATGTGAGTTGTACAGGTTTTTTTGACAATGCGATAACTTGGGATGTCCTGTTTTCAGACGGGATTATGCCAGATTTTTCATTGGATTTTACGCATAAAGTAAATAGTTAATGTAGCCTGATTGTTCGTTTTGATGATACAAATACTACTAAATAAAGTAATGAGTTCTGTAGAAAACATTTTGAAAGACATTGAGACTTTGGGTATTGAATACAAAAAGGTAACATGTAATTCGGACTCCCGTTGGCATCTCACTCAAACCACCTCCCGTTGGTGAGTTTAGGGTTTACAATTTTTTTTTCTTTTGGTTGAAATGCAATGTTATGCTGCTTCGGGATTTAGATCTAAAACCCCCAATTTTTTTTTTCCTACTATTGTGTTTTTGTGTGTTGTAACCAAATCAATTTTTTAAATCTAACTTCTTTATACAATATGCTCATAAAATAGGCCAAAAAATGGTGGATGTTTTAATGTTTTATAGAAAATTGTTACATATTATGTCGACATCACCTGCTAAAACAAAGCAAAGTTGAAATTTGAATTAAATCACAATCATCGGCAAATTAATGTAGGCCATTTTTTTTTTCATGCTATATGCTATTGCTCCTGCTCCTGCTCCTACTCATTCACCTCTTGTCAGCACAGTCAGATCCACCACTTGCGTCGTCAGCACCTTTTGCCCTTGCTCTTGTCCATTCACCTCCCGTCGGCACCTCCTCGTTTACCTCTCTCACCGAGGACTTCGACCCTCAATCTAAATGGATATAAAAAAATCCCAAGAGATAGGTGGACCCATCTCTCTCCCTCCATCTATATTGTTCTTCTTCTCCAAATAAAGCAAATTTGAAGGGATTTTTTTTCTTCCTTATTCTCCACACGATGTTAGGGGTTTTACTTCTTTTTTTTTTTTAATTTATTATTTTTGTAACCCCAACCTTGAAAAAGTTGGATTGAAGGTGATGTTCACAAAAAAAATTGAATTAAGGTTGGTAACCCAAACCCTAAAAATAGTTTTATTATTATTAGATGTAATGCTCATAAAATTGGGAGAGTTGTCAGTTGATATATATATATATATATATATATATATATAGATATATTGATGAAGTAAAATATATTATAAACAAAAAGCGCAAAAGCGCATATACATAAACCAAAAACTTGCCCCTGGACACTAGTGGAATACAGATAAGCTAAAGGGCTAGGCTATCCAAAAAAGTTAGTTGATATGGAATATTATTTTGATTAAGGTCCGTGGAAAATCTTACCTAAATGGTTGCTAATTATAAGAAAGAGTAAGCCATTTTAATGATTGCACATACTTTCAACTAAATATGACAGTCTTCATAATGTTGCTAATTATGCCTGTGGTTGGAATTTTGGAGCAATTTAGTTTTCAAGCGGCTTGGTTAACATTGTTTCTCTATATTTTATGTTTACCAGTTTGGGCTTGAAGCAGCTTTATGTAGCAATTTCTTCGGCTTGATGACATGATCGAGCTTTTCAAAAATGAAAGTCAGGACTAAGCAACATCAGCTGTTTGAATTGGGCTCAAGTCATAGCTTAGAGAGCTTTCGAGTGATTGGAATTTATCTGTAATGATTTTTTGTTCCTAAATAGGCTATGTGCATGTGTGAACTGTGAAGAGTAGGAAATGAATGTGAACTATTTAATGGTTGGATATATTTGATGAATGTCTAATGGTTGGATATATTTGATGAATGTCTAATGCTTGTTAGGAGCAATAAATGAATGTGGAATGGTTGGGTATATTTGATAAATGCCAAAATAATGAATGCCAATTTAAACATGGAGATAGAATATGCACCATGCTAAAATGAAATATTTGGTAAGAGCACCTAAACATACTCTCTTTTTTTTTTTTTTTTTTTTTTTGGTGAACATCTAAACATATTCACTATGGCTTCAGCTTGCTAATCCTCCTCAAGTAAGAGATTTGAGTTTTTTTTTTTTTCTCCTTTCTCGCTGCATAGTAAGAGATTTGAGTTTAAATCACTCGCCTAATTGATATAATAATTAAATAACTAGTGACGTTGTAAACCACCAACAATACAATTGGATTAACCATGCAAATATCTATCTTGGTTTTTGAAAAATGCATTTTATAGCCCAAAGGCATGATGCAATTTCAACAAAGTGAAAATGAAGTTAGCCTACAATGGAGTTGGGCTGAGGCCGTGAAAATATGCACATTGGGTTGCACTAAACCCTCCCATAAGCCTGAAATTTTAACAAACATGTCCATTGTCCTAGAATAAAATGCCAAATCGAACCATATTCAAAGTTACAATTCCAACAATGATTCTAGAAAAATACCAAGTAAGACAAAAAAATTTTAAAAAAAAATAAAAAAATCGGCATGACTCTACCTATAGCTAGGATATCCCAAGTTATCGACTTATTAAAAAAAGGAGTTTACATCCATCTTCAGCATACAAATCAAACCAAATCCCACAGAAATTACAACCCAAAATGAATCAAACTAAAAAGATTAGGGACAAAAATCAATCTTTTCAAATCGTTCCATGCTTTAGCAATCAATTAGCACTTGCCAGGTCCATAGGTATTGTTCATCAAAATCTGAATAGAAAAAGTAAAAAAAAAAGAGAGAATTAAAATTTCCACAAATAAAATGAAACCATATATTTTGTGCATTAAACAATTTGTGTAAGCATACATAAATTTGTTTCTCGGAATAATGTATCTGATTGCATGTGTAGGGATAGTAAAGGTGCTTTATACAGAGCTTAATGAAAGGGGATTATTATTAATGTCACTAAAATGACTCAAGTCACACTACGTGCAGTCCAACCACAAAGAAATCAAAGAAGCAAAAAAAAAAAAAAAAAAAAAAAAAGAAAATTCTTTCTATCTAATATTCACCATCAAGCAATCCAACCACAAACGTGTTTTTTTAGCCGTTTCCCATATTCAAAGAAGTTCAACAAGCAGTCCAACCACAAGCATAGTCAAAGAAGCACATTTTTCTGTTCTCCATTTTTTTAAAAGTTAAGCCTCCCTTAGGGTTACACACACACAAAAAAAAAAAAGCTAAAAACAAAATTGATCACACCTAGGATTATTATTAATGTCACTAAGATGACTCAAGTCACACTATAACTATGATATTTCCAATTAAAAAAAATTACATTTGAACACACAATTCCATCCTCCAAATGAGCTGAGAAAAATATAATGCTGAAAGGAAAATAGAAACATTGTGCTCCTTTTGGAATAGCAGTCTTGTATACAAGGATGCGCGCACTCTTTTTGTTACATAAGATGGTATTGCAAACACGTCTGGAAAATTTCATTAGTTTGACGAGAAAGAGTAGAAACACTACAATGGTTTGCTAAATGACTAACTTGATTTTTATGTTACTTGTAAGCTGTAATACTTTGATACTTAATTTGGATTTATCGATGGTAGAAAAGTTTTTGTGTCTGATCCACAGTCTATTCACTTATTAACATTGTTTTTTCATTTAAAATGTACAATTATTCAGTTTGGCACATAACAACCCATATTATGTGAGTTTGTTGCGGATTTAGTAGATTTTACCCAGTTGAACATATCTGATGAAGGCTCCTCTATTTCTATTGCTTGTCTACTTCAAAATTTTATAATGGGATGAAAGAGTTAAAAGAAATTCTAATAGTGTCATCTATATACCTCCTCGATAAGAGAAATGCTCTCTTTACAATAAAATCTAGGGTTATCTTTTGTGAAAGATTGGAGAATGTATCATCATTGCCTGCTTAGCATCTATGATTCAAAATTCAGTGGTACCCATATTTTATAGAATTATCAACACTAGTTCTTATTGTTGAGATTAACACAGGAACTAAAGAAATCAACTTTCAATAATACTCATGAAGGCATAATGAATTTTTTTTTACAGATTATGCATACAATGTTTCAACCAACAAGCATTCCAACCATAAAGGGGAAAAAAAAAATCATTTGATCCAATATTCACCCACAAAAAATAAAATAAAAGAAACATACCTGGGTTTCGAGGGGTAAGGATCTGTTGACGGCTGAAGTCGGAGTGCACCAACAGTGAGGGGGATCGGGACTCGAGAGAAATCGAGCAGGGGCAGGGAGCACCGTTCAGCCGACGGGGGAGAGGCTCGTCACCTCACGTAAGCGAATCTGAGAACAAATCGATGAATAGATAAGGGAGAAAGATAGGAAGGAGCGGAGCACCGTCCCGCTGACGAAGGAAAGGCTTGCCGGTGAGTGGATCTAAGAGTCGATGGGGAAGAGAAAGATAGGAGAGAACGCGAAACCTCCGTCCAGCCAACGAGGGAGAGAGATAGATAGGGGACTCCGACGACTAGCGGGGTGGAGTGCCGTCCAGCCGACAGGAGAAAAGCTCGTTGTTGGTAATGCGTGGATTTGAGAGAGGAGGAAAAGAGGAGAGAGAGAGAGCGGGGGTGGAGAATGAAATCTCAGATCTGAAAATTTGGGGGAAAGAGGAACGAATACCAAACGCAGCGTTTTACACTAAAATCGTAGTGGGCCACCACGATTTTAGGCTTCACATACACACCCTATACGGGCTGATCTGGGTGTATAAAACGAGCCAAAATCGTATTAGGCCAACACGATTAACCTTAGATGTGGAAATAAGTTATATTTTACCATAACTGTTGAAATAACTTGGTCAATGATCGTACAATAGGAAAAGAAGGCTTAAATGCTTTTAATGAAAAGAAGGCTAAGGTCTGTGTTGATGGGGAAGTACCTGACTGATGGCTAGTTTTAGTTGTTTGAATGTTTTAGACATCTGAAACTCACTTTCAGACGTCTAAAAATTCCAAAGAATGATGATTTTGAGGTTTAGTTTCAGACGTCTAAAACTCACTTTCAAATATTTGAAAGAGTCGACGAACAATTTTTTAAAAAATGGTTATTTAATGATTTTAACCCCTCTTTCCCTTATTAAACTCATTCCTAATGGGTTTCTTACCAATATTTAGCAGAAAAGGGAGGAGAGGAGAGAGAGAGAGAAACACGAAGGAGAGAAAGAAGAGCTCGACGGTGAGGACCGTGACCACGGGAGCTCAGATCCAACCCCGCAACACTTGGATATTGCAATTTCCACCCCGATCTACCCGTGTACACCCATAGATCCATGTTTCTAGCTACCATTTGAGAGGTAGGTGCATTTGTCATGGTTGTAAACCATTGTATGCATGATTTAGTACATTATAATGGGTTTTTGTACATTTACATGATATGATACATGTTTATATGGGATTAGGGTTTGAATTTCTTAAAAATTCATATATTTGGGAAATTAGGGTTTTGTTTTATACCCTATTTAGCTATATTTGTGTTGTTTTGCATACCCTCACATGATTTGGGGTACAATGAGTTAATTTTGAAAACCTATTTGTTAAATTCTTGGAATTGACTATTTGGTGGTCACTTTTATATAAGTGTTGGAAACCTGTTTTTCTACCATTATAAATAAAATGGTTGTGGGAGATTAATATGTAAATGGATGTGATGATAAGGGGTACTTTTCGGTCTTAACGACCGTAGTGTTCCTAAAATGAGGTTACATTCTGAATCTATGTAGGATTCATAATGTTTCCTCAAGATGAGGTTACTTTCTGGACCTATGTAGGGATTCATAGTGTTTCCTCTTATTTCCACGCGTGAGGGTCCTACATGACCTGGGGAGGATTATTTAGTTTAAAAGACTGATGATATGGATTGCCAGATATGGCGGATTTATGTTATGGATGATTTTCATGTTCTCCTGTACTCATTTTAAAATTTGTGATATGCAACCCCTTGTTATCTCATTTTATTTAATTGTTCATAATGGTTTTAAAATCTTGATATACAACTTTGAAAAATGTATCCTACTGAGTTTATACTCACGTCTATTTTTAAAACCTTTTGCAAACTTTGAGCAAAGTAATGATGACTCTTATGAGGAGGCATCACATCGGGCTTCGCATAAGCATTGCATTATGGATGTTGTGCGGATGCATTTTATAATTTTTATGGCCTGTATATTATTTAGACAGACTTATTGTATTATATACTGTTTGTATTGACAATAGAACTCTACGGGAACTAGTATGCCAGCTTATTTTACTTACCTGTTGTGGATAGTTGGATGATTTTGATTTTAAATTGAATAGGTTTAAACTGTTGAGAACTTGGTATGTCCTATTTTCAGACAGGACCATGCCGGATTTTCTAAAAATATTTTATAAAGTTATAATTTTTATTATAAACTATCCTTGAACTTCATTTTATTTATTCTTTTTATCTATTGACATGCCATAGCCTATTTCTAGGTCGTGACACTAAGATATATCTATCTAGACTACCTATAAAAAGATGAATGTGAGAAAAACTTTTGATTGACTAATATACCCTTATTTTAATTTTTAAATACACAACTACCCTTCTACATATATAGGAAATATAGTAATATAAAGCACATACTTTAATAAGAATTCTAAGGAAACTATACAACTACCCTTTTGCATATATAGGAAATATAGCAATATAAAACACATACCTTAATAAGAATTATAAGGAAACTATAATTTGTATAATAATTAAACAAAACCAAACCCAAATAGGAATTCTAAGGAAATGGAAACTATAATTCGTATATATATACTACCTATAAAAGTCTCTTGAAAAGAAAAACTTTTGATTTACTTAATTACCCTCATTAGAAATCTTAAAGACAATAATACCTTTTTTTTTTATAATAAAACCTCCTTAAATATATATATATATATATATATATATATATATATATATATATATATATATATATACACTAACATTGTATTGGAAAACCTTTAAAACATTAATGTTTTCACTCTCTCAACAAGCCCTAAACCGACACCAATGTCCATCATCTCTGTTAATAGCCCCCATCCACTTTTCTCTCTCGAAATCTAGGGTTTAAGGTTTGCGCTTTTCGATCTCCACTATAAACCTCACATAGGGTTTCCTATTTTGCGGCCAAGACCATGATATTAATATAAGAAATAAGAAACATAGCCACGATTAATAGTTACAAGAAATTCTTGAAAAGTTGAAAACCGCATCTTGCGGGCTTGCGGCCCCTCAAACACCTTCAATGGTAAGTGGTAAGGAGGACATCACATAGTGGGGGAAACAAATATACAATCAAATCCATATTAAATGGTTTTGCTCATGTAAGTTTGGAGCACCTAAGAAAAAATCTCTAATAGAAGTTTAAGTTTTAAAATTCATTGTCACTTAATCTCAAGCTAATCTCATGGCCAGAATATCTATCCTACGATGGTTGCGTTATTTTCCTTATATATTTTTATCTTTTGTGTTTTTCAGATCTTGAGCTTCCCTAACCCTAACCCTCATCTTACCACTACATCATCAGGTATGCATCCTTTGTTGTTATTATTATTGTTATTACTTTTCTTTTCTTTCTTTTTTCTGAAATTGAATAAAAATGTTGCAGATGCATGCCACATACACCATTAAAGAAAAAAAAATTGGTTTAAATTATGAGTATGAATTAAGTATAAAATGGGTAAAGAGTAAAGACTATAAAGTAAAGGCTACTGATTCATGCTCTAATAAATTATTTCACCCTATTGTTGTAAAAAAATAAAAATAAAAAATAAAAAATTAATTAACACCGTAATAATAACACAATAACTAACTCTAAAAGATTATACTTTTATTTGAAATTATATATATATATATATATATATATATATATATAGATATATATAGATATATTCTTACTATTGGTGTGAGATAAAGTGGCCTACATGTGGGTTTGATATAAAGATGATCCACACATATCTAATATTTATTTTTAACTAAATAATAGAATCCTTAAACTAAAATAAAATAAAATAAAACACATTAAAATCTTAAACCAAATAAAAACATACGCTCAGCCTAAGACTCTAACATGCCTGCATTGTGTGTGACTTAATTGCCAAGTGAAGATATATTGTGGGATTTTTGGTTACCAAGTTCTTGAAGACGAGCAAGGCAAGTTGACCAAATTCCGCCTCAAAAGTGTCTAAATTAAGCAACATTACTTGGATCATATATTATAGAGGTATGGCATGGAACCAATACGTAACCTTCTTATCTTTATTTTTTAAAAATAATAATAATTTCCTTCAATTGAGGTTGCTTAAGGTGTAATTGACGCTTTTTGGAATAAGGTGCATCACGTACTCTTTATTTAGAATTAAGGTGTAATTTCTCTTCACTTTACTAAAATATTCTTTCCTAAAGATTTCAAGGAAAAAAAAAAATAAAGAAATAAAGGTCAATTTAAAATCATGTTTGAAGATTTCAATTAGCCAAAGTAAAAAGCTATAAAGATTGCCTAAGGTTTAAATCCCCTCCAATGTAACCCCCTCCAAAGAAAAAGGAAAAAATAAAAAAAAAAAAAAAAAAAAATATATATATATATATATATATATATAGATATATATTTTTTTTTTTTCTTGCACCGCACTTGCACATAAATACACACATTTTTTATATTTGATTTGTTAGGTGATTATGATACATATTTTTGTATTTTTATTTATTCTTCATGAATTGATACTAATGATTCAAAGACCAAAATATAACAAAATTTTATGCTAAAGACATTTTACAAATAAATTATTTTTATGTTGATTTTTCTAAAAAAAAATTCTTCAAGCAAATTGAACGCACGTGTGCTATAGTTAGTGTGTGTGTGTGTGTGTGTGTGTGTGTATCGATATATATATGTCTATATATATATACAGAGGTGATCCCATCAGCACGTGCTGATGTAAGTTACATCAGCACTAAGCATTGGGGATTGTACCCCTTGCATTGATTCAATGCACCTCACATCTCACTAATGCACAAGGTACAACTCCCAATGCAGGTTTTGATGTAAGTTATATCAGCACGTGCTTACCTGATCATCATACTATATATATATATATACGATATTACCTATAAAAGGTTGAATCTCTGAAAAACTTTTAAATGACCAATATACCCTTATTTTTTTAAAAAAAAATACATATCTACCCTTCCTTTAATTGAAACACATAATAAACATTCTTATCATTTAGTAACAAATCAAAGTTAGATTTTAACTCAAACTCTTAACAAATTAAAGTTAGATTCTTATTCAAATTCTTTTTCCTAGAGCAACTATTAAGTTGCATGATAATAAATATGAATATAAACTCTTCAAATATTCCATTTTATGAAGAAAAAAAATTATGAATGTATATCTAAAGAGTTTTTAATCTTTCGTTGACAATTTTGATTATGAAAAAATAAAAATGTACTTTTGAATTTTAAACTTTATCTTTTATGAAAAAATATAAAATATTTATGTATTTACTATTTTGTATTTAAGAATATTCACGTGCAACATACGTGTGCTATATCTAGTATATACAAATATACCCACCATGGGATTTTGCAGATAACACCTCTTGGGAAGGGCCAAAATCTCCTTGTCAAATCTTATTCATACAGTTTTTTAGATGTAAAATTTCTAATGAGAACACTCTTTTACACCAGAATATCAACAAATAAAATAATAATAATAATAACACATTAATGTGTACTTGACCGGCTTTAGGGTTGCCCCCAATAAATCCATAGGGGAATCAACCACGAACTCGTGGGAATGAGGCTACCCACACCCAAAAATATAAATAAATTAATAAATATTCAACTTTTGGGAGCTCATTTGTTTGGCTGGAATGTAATGAAAATTATGATGTCTTCATTGATTGAGGACTATTAAAAAAATTTAAATAGATGATATTAATTCATCTGTCTGTTTCTTAAGTTCTTATGGAAATAATCATTTGAAAATTTTTGATGTTCAATCACCAACCAATCACATTTAAGATTACAAAAGCAACTCTTTACGTGCTATGGGCAGTTATGATATGAGGGTGATTGACTTTGTTGTGCTCGGAGAAAAATTTATATGTAATTGTGATATGGTCGATGTGCTATCATAGGGAATGAAAGTAGAACAACATGAGTTTGTTAGAGTACCTTTTGACCCCATAATTTTAGCTTGCTTCCTTCTCATTGACTTGCAGACACCACATAACCATGTCATAGTTACAATGAAGACTTACTTGTTGGCTACATTTGTTGAATTTGGAAGGTGAAGGCATATTCACGTGTGCCAAATAATTATCAATTTGCTTTTTTTTTTCCTAATTTATCATTGGCTAATTAGGCAATTATTTTAAATATATAGAGCCTTAGTGCCCACCTTGTTGAAACAGATTGGCAATTGGTTTACTTCCATAAATTTTGTATTTTATTATGTGTTTAAGCACTTTAACTAATTCGAGAGCGTCGCATTTTTTTGGGGGTTCAAAACTAAAAATATATTGATCCTCATATTCGATAGTGGTTATTAGTTCCATAAAATTTAAATTTTATTATTTGTTTTATAAGTTTAGGTATGTGTTGGATGAGGCATTAATTCGTGAGATTTGGGTTAGGAATAAAGATTGGGATTTCAAATTCTACCCTTACTAATTACCTTGATTTGAATCAAAGTCTAGCTAAGACAAAATTTATCAAATTTTGAATAGGATTTTTTTTTTTTCCCGATGGGCGAAAACTATATGAATAGGATTTGACAATGAGATTTTGGCCCTTCCCAAGAGGTTTTATCTCCAAAATCCCATGGTGGGTATATATGTATATATATATTAGTGTCACGACCCGGAAATAGGCTATGACATGTCAATAGCTAAAAAGAATAAATAAAATGAAATTCAAGGATGGTTTATAATAAAAATTATAGCTTTATAAAATATTTTTAGAAAATTCAGCATGGTCCTGTCTGAAAATAGGACATACCAAGTTCTCGACAGTTTAAACATGTTCAATTTAAAATCAAAATCATTCAACCATCCACAACAGGTAAGTAAAATAAGCTGGTATACTAGTTCCCACAGAGTTCTATTGTTAATACAAACAGTATATAATACAATAAGTCTGTCTAAATAATATACATGCCACAAAAATTGTAAAATGCATCCGCACAACATCCATAATGCAATGCTTATGCTAAACCCAATGTGATGCCTTCTCATAAGAATCATCCTTACTTTACTCAAAGTCTGCAAAAGGTTTTAAAAATAGACGTGAGTATAAACTCAATAGGATACATTTTTCAAAGTTGTATATCAATGTTTTAAAACCATTATGAATAATTAAATAAAATGAGATAACAAAGGGTTGCATATCACAAATTTTAAAATAAGTACAGAAGAACATGAAAATCATCCATAACATAAATCTATCATATTTGGCAATCTATATCATCAATCTTTTAAACAGAATAGGTCATGCGAGGCCCTCGCACGCGGAAATAAGAAGAAACACTATGGATCCCTTCATAGATCCAGAAAGTAACCTCATCTTGAGGAAACACTATGAATCCTACATGGATCCAGAAAGTAATCTCATTTCGGAAACACTACGGCCATTAAGACCGGAAAGTTCTCCTTATCATCACATCCATTTATATGTTAATCTCCCACAACCATTTTATTTATAATGGTAGAAAAACGGGTTTCCAACACTTATATAAAAGTGACCCCCCAAATAGTCAATTGCAAGAATTTAACAAATAGGTTTTCAAAATCAACCCATTGTATCCCAAATCATGCGAGGGTATGCAAAACAACACAAATATAGCTAAATAGGGTATAAAACAAAAACCTAATTTCCTAAATATATGAATATTTAAGAAATTCAAACCCAAATCCCATGTAAACATGTATCATATCATGTAAACATGCAAAAACCCATGATAATGTACCAAATCATGCATACAATGGTTTACAACCATGAAAAATGCATCTATCTCTCAAATAGAAGCTAAAAACATGAATCTATAGGTGTACACGCATAGATTGGGGTGGAAATCACAATATCCAAGCGTTGCGGGGTCGGATCCGAGCTCCCGCAGTTACGCTCCTTACCATCGAGCTCCTCTTTCTCTCCTCCGTGTTTCTCTCTCTCTCTCTCCTCTCTTCCCTTTTCTGCTAAAAATGGGTAAGAAACCCATTTAGAATGAGTTTAATAAGGGAAAGAGGGGGTAGAATCGTCAAATAACCCTTTTTTTTTTTAAATTGTTCGCCGACACTTTCAGACATCTGAAAGTAAGTTTCAGACATCTGAAACTAAACCTCAAAATCATCCTTCTCTAGAATTTTCAGACGTCTAAATTGCAACTTTCAGATGTCTAAAACATTCAATCAGTTGAAATTGGCCATCAATCAGGTACTTCCCCATCAGCACAGACCTTAGCCTTCTTTTCATAAAAAGCATTTAAGTAAATGGCCATTTACTTTAAGTTATTTAATGAAAATAAACAAATAACCCCCCATTTGAATCCAAATAAAATATCAGAAAAATCAAATTCCAAGTATATCAAAATCTCATTTCCAAGTTTTAGTACAAAATCCGTCTCCCAACATATTTTTCAAAAACAAACATGAGAGGAATCCAATCCAAACATACTAATAAAATCCTATAAAATCACAGAAGTCTTATAATATTATAAACTTCCATTCCCGTCAAAAATTATCTTTAAAAATAAAGATTTATGAAAGTTCACTTTTTTCCCAATACTTAGCCATATTTCACCGACTTAAACCCTTAATACCTTAGTTTAAAATTACGGGTGTTACAACTAGTCCTAGTATTATCAGGTATGGTGCATTTAAGATTAACTAATATCGATCAGTTGCACTCCAAAATTTTATTTAGTGATTTATATTTTGTGAAATTAACCTTTGGATTAAATATACTTCATATGTAAACGACTTGTGTAAAAAATAAGTTTATTCAAGATTAAAAACTGCTTCATCTAAAATATTCATAAATGAGAGATTGTTATTGATTAAAAAATGCAAGCTTTGGATGGAGTAGCACTTAGTCTCAGATCAACTTGATTTTTGACACAAATCATTTACATGAGAAAGCTATCTAATCGATCCAACTACTGATTTTGTAAAATTCGAATAACATATAAGAATTTTGGAGTGCACCTAATGTAAAACTACATCAGCTATATCTTATATCAATAGGACTATATATATACAATCGATCAAGTAAGCATGTGTTGATATAATTTATATTAATAAGATGCATTAGGGGTCGTATCCTGTACATTAGCCCAATTAATGTACCTTGTAACCTATTAATGCACAAACTACAACTCCTAATATGAGGGTTGATATAAATTCAACATGTGCTCACTTGACTGTGATCCTATGCATATATATGGGTTATCAATTTAAAATGTCTCGAGGGAAATTTAATTTTCACATATTCCATTAACAACTTAACGGCATTAATCCAAATTATATTTTGGAAAGTTTAGGACATATTTATCCAATATTGAAAAAAAAAAGGGGGGGGTGAAAAATGATCCCTATTCAAAGTTTAGGGGTTAAACTGTAATTTTCCATTTTTCCTTTTTACAACCCCTTTGTTTCCAAAAACAGTACACTACTTTTTTTTATTTTTTTATTTTGGGATAAGTGAGCCGAATTACTTAACCATAGGGCCTTTTCCACATGTAAGGTCAGGGGGGAACTTAATCAGGGAAATAAGGTAAAAGAAAAGTTAATTCCAAATCTAGGGTAAATCGTGTTGGGCCAACACGATTTTGTAAAATCGTGTTGGGCCAACACAATTTTAGCCCAATTTGTACGCCTCGCTTGATCCGTATGGTAACGTATTTAGAGGCCCAAAATCGTGGTGGCCCAACACGATTTTGCCATAAATCGTGGTGGCCCAACACGATTTTGGCCCATTTTTTATACCCCCGTATACGCACCGTACCACATACATATGACAAGAAACTCGTGTTGGGCCAATATGATTTTGGTGAAAATCATGTTGGGCCACCACGATTTACACCAAAATCGTGTTGGGCCAACACGATTTTGGCCCAGTTCCCATCCCGTGGCAGTCCGGAAGGAGAGAATCATAAAACGAGAAAATCGTGTTGGGCCAACACGAGTTTGGTGTAAATCGTGGTAGCCCAACACGATTTACACTAAACTCGTGTTGGCCCAACACGATTTTCTCGCCTAAAATTTTTTTTTTTTTTTGGGTGAGGGGGGAGGGACGTGGGTGTGCATGGGGTACCTAACAATTGGAAATTAAGCTTTGGAATCTACAACTTGCATGGATACTCTAATACAATTTGGAGCGTGATTTCATAATTCACCATTTTTCGGTCTAACATGCACGGATTTTGACGCATTCATGAGCAAAAATTGAACAAATTTTAGACACATAGATTGGACATTTGGACATTAATTACAGAAGGGGAAAAAAATGAAAAAGGCCAATCTTTAAAAAATTCGACCAAAATAAAGAACATTCAGTTTTATTTTTTATTTTTTAAGCACTAGTCAATTCGCATGTGCTTTTTCATGTCCTTCTAATTACATACATAAACGTAATATTTCTTTAAATAAATGGATGAAAAAAGGTTAGAAATATTGTTACATAAAAAATTATGTTAATTATTTACAAAACAAAAGTTCAAATTTAAAATTTTTAACATCTATCTAGTTTTTTGTATGGTGACATTGAGATTTTCAAGAAATGATGGCCTTGTAGTTTTAATATAAATAGATTTTTCATAAAATTAAACATTCTGTAAAAATGAAAAAGATATTATAAATTGTCAAAAAGTTTACTTAAATAATAGATTTTGAAAAAACTTTTTACAAAGTTGTTTAAAATGATTTTTTCTATTTGAATAAGTTTTTATGAAAACCTTTTATGTTTTTAATAAAACTTATGCAGAATAATTTTTGTGGTGATAATAGCCTACTCCATTTTTTTATGCATTAATATTTGCTGACGTGGACAATAATGTTGCGAAAAAATGGTCAATATAGAGAAACTCTTTGCAGTCTAGTTTTTGTCTAGTGGTTGATTGGTTTTTTGGCGAGGTTTCGTCTATTGGATCGATCCCCTTAAAAAGGAAAAAAAAAATAATAAAATAAATTAGGTAAGTTCCTTTCTATTGCCGTTCTACTGGTTCTTACTACTATTTCATATTTCTATCAATGAAATAGCAGTAATATATTGGGAGTTTTTCCAAATCAAAAATTTTCAAATGCCAAATAGAAACTAGGTATCAGGATTTATCAGCACAAAAATGCTTATTCATGCGATCAGTTTGGACAACAGTACGAAGACAAAACTTTGCACTCAATCTGGCTCAAGAGTTTCTATTTGCAAAAATATTGATACTGATAAGATTCATACCTGATGCAATAGAGGGCGAACTTTTGGGACTCGTGCAGATCTTTCGAGTGGTATGTATAGTTAATAACCATTTTCTAAGTTATCGATTTCTCAAATGTACATCTTACATCACTATCCAATGCCAACGTCATTATCCATATAAGATTCAAATTTCACAATGACAACTAATAAGTCACAACTTAACTTTTAGGAGGAAGACTTACCAAGATCCGAGAGAAGCAATTTTATGATATACTGAATAAATGTCACATAAGAAGTTAAATACTGATATAAAATATTGGAAAAATTTGCAAAACTATTGGAACTGATAAGATTCATACCTGATGCAACGGAGGGCAAACTTTTGAGACTCGTGCAGATCTTTCGGGTGATATGCACAGGTAATAACCATTTTTTATGAGGGTGCTATAATGATGATCTAAATTTTTGACATTTTTCAAGCGCATCAATATTTCCAACATCCTTCCCATGCGTACAGTACTTTGAGGAGGATAGCGATAATAAAAATGGCCACATGTCGTAGATTGTAAGCGACATCAATGTTATGATGAGTAAAATCGTCTAGCCAAGCCTGCGCAGGAGAGAAGGCATTTTCTTAGTAAGAGCCTACGTAGTTATTTTCCCTCAAATCTAAAATTGTTTTTTATAAAAACATTTAATTTCATCTTCGGGCTACGGTTCAATCTATGACATGGTGAGGGTATGTAATATCAAGTTCGTACTCGAAATAAAAGCAAGAAATCTAAGTGCATTCTAAAATTTATGCATGATTAGTCTTTTACAACAGAAGGGTAATGAAAGGGGAAAAAAATACAATCCTATTGAAGCATTAAATTAGTGTAGAGACTTGAATAAAACAATTATAATGTCACATATGCATCTATTAGGAATTTTCCGGGATTTGCCTTTAAACTCTGATCAACAATAAAATAATATATACAATAGTTGCTACAAATATATTTATCAGTTGAATACTCCTCGTATTACCTTCAAACAATCATGGTACATTAACCATTTATTTCATGGCCGAGAGCGAAGGACAAATCAGGCATATTCCCATCTATAAACAGAACATCCCAAGTTATCGATTGATTAGAAACACATATGTAACTCACAACACTGTCCAATCACAACATCATTACCGATATAAGATTCAGATTTTATATTGACACCTAATACATCACATATCAAAACTATACAAGGTTGTTTTAAATAGCACAAACCCTAATGTGAAATTCGGCATGGTCCCGACAGTAAACAGGACATCCCTGTGAACCCCGAAAAACGGCCCACAAGGATTTGGCAGAAAGAATGTGTATATGGAATGGGTGAAAGACAACAAACGAAAAGGAGTCGCCATCTCATTTTTTAGGGAAAAGAGGAAAACCACAAAAATGTTTTATTTTCAAAACCACATGACTCCATTTAAGGAAAAGCAAAGTCTTTGAAACCAGAAAATTGGATTCGGGGGCTAAGTTACGACATGGGAAGGTTCTGGGCAAAAGCCCATAGGCACCCACATCGCCCGAGTTGGTCTCTTAATTTAATTGGGCTAACTTAATATCTTTTTCACTCAAATACCAACATATATCATCACAAGGCAGCATGCATATCATATATTTCATCCATTCACCCATGCACAATCAAACAATTAAAACAAAACAGAAAAAAAAAAAAAAAAAAAAAAAAGGAAAAGAAAAGAAAAGAAAAGAAAAGCCTAGGATACTTGGATCCTAGAACGGACTTGAGCCTCACGAAGAGCGCCTACATACCATGCAGCGAAATACATGGATCAAAGTCCACGTAATTCGAAAAGAATAAAGTTACAACCTAATACAAACCTATAGTAAATACCCTAGGTTTCCTCATTTGAAAATACATTGATTTAGTCTAAAATCGAAAACTTCCACAAGAGGAAAACTTTGATAGAAAACCAGAATTTTAACAATAAAGGAAACCTTTGATAATCACCATATGTTTGTATTAAGAAGCAACCCTAGGAGGGAGAAGAGAAAAGAAAGAAAAAGAAAGGTGAATTGGGGCACCTTCAAACCCACTTACCTGAGCGCAAAAGCTCCAATCATTAGCCATTTCAGACCATAGCAGCCCTATTTGCAATAGGACAAGCATTGTACCTATTTGCACCCTTACAAGTGCACAAAACCATGCAAAGAAAACAAAATACGAATCTAGACAGAACCATAACAAAGCCTAAAATCATCCATCTATCATGCAAACAACAAGAATAATGAATAACTAAGGACCCTAACTCAATCCTACATGCAATGACTCGACTATCATGCATAAAAACCTACCAAAGACACACTAACAAGCATAAGAGACTCCAATAATATCAATAAACATGATGACAAAGCACATTCTAACCAAAAAGATGATATTTTATATAAAATATGAAAATAAACCTTCCTACGACGAGCTTTCTTAAGCAAAACTATCCTAAGATAATTTCACGTAAAAAAGTCATTATGGGGAGGTGCAATCAACATATCCTACGTAAAATATATACCCTAGAACACAATAGAAGTGATTTCATGCTTAAACACATCACAGAAGGCTCTCATGCAAAACCTCACTCAACGAAAAGGATAATTATCATTAGAAAAGGATAATGTCTCCAAAAACCCTATAAAATATACTATATGAATGCAAACCTAGCATGATTCAACTATATGCAGCATATATAGAATGACTATGATGAGCAACAACTCAAAAAGCTAAGCTAAGCATGCTGTATACGACCTATGTGATTTTAGGGTTATCGAAACCTTAATCTCACAACTATGCATTAAAACCTATGAAACAACTCTAAGACATGCTCAAATTATCATGAATATCATTCATATCATATATATTAACTAACAGGAGCATCAATTCATGATAACAATCACAGCAACCTAGACATGTGAACTATGCATGATTTAAGAGGATAAGAAGAGATAATACTATCCAATCCTTAGTAAACTAGGGATTATCAAGCATATAAAGCCATAAACCATCTCAAAATCATTCATACAACATCACATAAGCATTGAATTCAATCCATAAGAAAAGCTATCTCATGCACCATAACTATCTTAGAAGAAGAAGAAGAAAGAGAAGAAGCAGAAGCAGAAAATTCATGTTTAGCATTAAAGGGACAGGCTTACCTCTTGTAGACTCTTTTTTGTCTTCAAACCTCTTGTTTTCTTGCTTGCTTGGGGTTGAAGAGCCTCCTCTTGATGTCCTTCTAGCTCTCCAAACTCGTGGCTCCCTCTCTTCCTAAGTGTAAAGTGCCATTAACCCCCCCTATGTGTTGAATATCATGTCCTTTATATAGAGAACTGACCCCCTAAACCAATGGCTAAGATTAATTCATTAAACAATGATCCTAGGGCTATTAGAGACTCTCTTGGTGCTCAAACAACTCAAACTTACACACTCCTAAGCTCAGACAAGTTGTATTGGCGGAAGAAACCGTCAAAAGAGGGAAAGAAGAGTCAGAGTTCGAGTTGAGGAAGGATTCCTCGGGTGACCATCTAGGCCTGGACGGTTAGCCGTTTGGGCTTGGACGGCTGACCGTCCAGCCCCGAACGGTTACCTGAGGGTCTCCTATATCCGCTTCGGTTTTGACTTCTACTTGCTTCAGAAGTCCTAAAATCTTCAAATTAAATCCGATTTTGACGAAATAAAAGCCAAAACGACCGTGTTTCGAAGGGGAACACATTTTTAGGCATTTTAGGACAAATATCCTCAACCATGGGTGCATGGTTAGGTTTTACAAAGGTGGTTAACCATGGTGCTTCACCGTCGCTAAGCTAGGTTTGTACACAAGGTCAAACCAAATGCTTTCCCAATCGAAATTCGATCTTTCTAAACATGATTAGGACGTAAATAAAGCCCAATTGAAGTTAAATGAGAGAAAATTGATTGGGTCTTATGAGTCAATTTGAGCAAACCAAGAAAGGGTCTTTTAGCCAACCCGAACCATTACGAGCCGAATTGATCTTAAACCATTAATTCATGAAATTGAACCTCTATATGGACTCTATGTACTCATATGAACTTGATGGAATGACTCGGGATTCATTCCAAAGTCAAATGGAAAATATACGGCTTAAAAGATGATTATGCCCTTTAAGTCGCAAAAGTTCTTATTGACCATCGAGATGAACTCCAAATCACTTCAAAACTCATACATATGATATTCAATGCCATAGAAACTCAATGCAAAAGACTAGACTCAAAAAGGATTCAAAATCCTACATAAAAATAATATGTCCTAGCTAAGGTGGCAAAAATGGGGTGTGACAATCCCAATTTATCGATTTATCATAAAAACCTGCGTAACTCACAACACTATCCAATCACAACATCATTATTCATATAAGATTCAGATTTCACATTCACAGTGACACCTAACAAATCACATATCAAAATTGTACGAGGTCGTTTTAAGCATAACACACCCCAATGTAAAATTTGGTATGGTCCCATCTGTAAACAGGACATCTCAAGTTATCGACTGATCAGAAAAACTTGTGTAACTCACAACACTATTCAATCACAACATCATTACCGATATAAGATTCAAATTTTATATTGACACCTAATACATCACATATCAAAACTGTACAAGGTTATTTTAAACAGCACAAATCCCAATGTAAAATTCGGCATGGTCCCGTCTGTAAACAGGACATCCCAAGTTATCGACTAATCAGAAAAACCTGTGTAACTCACAACACTATCCAATCACAACATCATTACCGATATAAGATTCAGATTTCATATTGACACCTAATACATCACATATCAAAACTGTACAAGGTTGTTTTAAACATCACAAACCCCAATGTAAAATTCGGCATGGTCCCGTCTGTAAACAGGACATCCCAAGTTATCGACTAATCAGAAAAACCTGTGTAACTCACAACACTATCCAATCACAACATCATTACCGATATAAGATTCAACTGATACCACATTGACACCGGATAAATCACCTTTCAAAACTCTATATCAAAAAAAACTGGACATCCCAAGTTATCAACTATATCAAAAAAACCTGTACAAATCAAATTCCAATTTATTGGTAACCTTCAAAATAAAAATAAAAAATAGGAGAACTCTCTAATATATAAACTTAACAACTAAATTAGTATCAAATTAACCAATCTTCATCATCTTCATTAAGACCAACACTATTGAATGTTGCTATACATGCTTCCATAAGATATTCAATCACCTGCTTCCCAAGGTATAGAAGACCAAGGCCAAGAGGCAAAAGGCGAGTTAGCGGTTCCCCCAATTCTGACTCACTTCGGCCCATCAATGCAAATATAATCGCCTGCGCAACCTCTTCATTACAAGAACCCACATATATCAAGCCCAATGAGATTGCGGTGAATGCAATCACGTCAAGGGGTGCTTTTGCATCTCCAAGAATAGGAGACAATTTACTTCGTATATGAAAAGTGTAGATAAGTCAGCTTTAACTGGAACAAAACAGGTCATTTAAATAACATAACACTTTCAGCCCAAGCTGAAATAGACATTTATTACCCAAAATCACTAATATTAAACATTTAACATTACATAAAACAATGCAGATAAGAATGTAGCTGCCAAGTTTAAACATTTAGCAAGTGTGCCTAAGAAAATCCAAACAAGTACTTCATCAAAAAAAAAATCCAAACAAGTAAATTAGTAAGTATTAATAAACGATATGCAAATAGCATGAACTTTTATTACTAAATAGTGTGTAACAGAACAAAACAAACATGGTTGATAAAGCATCTGACTAACACAGGGTTAGCCCAACTAACTGTGGAAATCATTCTTTATATCAACTTCACTTTGGGTCATGACCATGATGGACATGTATAATAGGTGTTCCACATGAAAAAACCCCCCATCCCCCCCCCCCCCAAAAAAAAGTGACTACACAAATTTGAAACTTCAATAAAAATTTCGGCAGCATTTCCCTACAGTTCTCCAAGTACGTAAGTTAGGAGGGTAACCATTACTCGGTCACCCCACTAACCTCGTACCCAGAGAACATTAAGGAAATGAACCGAAACTTTTATAAAAGTATCAAATCTATGAGTACGTAATAGATGAGCGATATACATTCCTAAACTATCCAAATGGACAATTCAAGAATTGATACGTCTCGAAGGTGCCAACTACTACCATCAACACTTAAGATTATGTTAGGAAACAAAGTGTTTACCACACACCATCCTTGTGTTGTCATTAAGTCGTAGTTAGCACATTCAATTGGCGTATCATTCTTGAATGGGTATTCTAGGCAGCTATGTATGTGCACATACGATTGGTGCAGTGATGTGACTATTGGTATCTTCATAAATAAATTTACATAAGTCTACGACATACACTAACATGCTGAATGTTTAGTAAATAAACAAGAATGATTGTCATGTTAGGGGAGAATGCAATTAGATTCCCAAATTAAAAACTATGAAGGTATGCAACGCGTGCTCAACATGCATGACATGGACAATGTAGTATCCATAGGGTTTGGTGGTCCTATCCTATTCAGGAATCGTATACCATTCAACTATTACGTGACTACACAAATTTGAAACTTCAATAAAATTTTCGGCAGCATTTCCCTATAGTTCTCCAAGTACGTAAGTTAGGAGGGTGACCATTACTCGGTCACCCCACTAACCTCGTACCCAGAGAACATTAAGGAAATGAACCGAAATTTTTATAAAAGTATCAAATCTATGAGTATGTAATAGATGAGTGATATACATTCATAAACTGTCCAAATGGACAATTCAAGAATTGATACGTCTCGAAGGTGCCAACTACTACCATCAACACTTAGGATTATGTTAGGAAACAAAGTGTTTACCAAACACCATCCTTGTGTTGTCATTGAGTCGTAGTTAGCACATTCAACTGGCGTATCATTCTTGAACGGGTATTTTAGGCAGCTATGTATGTGCACATACGATTGGTACAGTGATGTGACTATTGGTATCTTCATAAATAAATTTACATAAGTCTATGGCATACACTAACATGCTGAATGTTTAGTAAATTTTTCTTTCTCTTAAATTACACCCACTCTTCCTATTGGTTCACATGGCAACAGCCAAAAATAAAAAATAAAAATTGATTCAGTAAAATCTCTTCAAGTTGGTGGATGAATCCAATAAATTTGCATAAGCCTATGACATATTGTAGTAAAACAAAGGCTGAAACAGAGGCTGCAATTGGCGAGAGATAGACCAGGAAGCAGCTGAAACAACACCAGGAGAATTGAAGCCAAAGGAGGCTCACAACCAAGCCAAGAAAGGAGCTGAACGTGAAACACCTCCCTTGGCCATCCAATCTGCTACACTGTTATGAGCGGGTTAACTCTCATTAAGCTCAACATGACATCAAATTAGTTTTCCTAGTAGGATTGCAACTTGGCTTTGTTGAACCTATACATGTCCAACAGGGTTGATGGATAATTAAAGCTCTTAAGCTCAACTGCTTGAGCTAATGTTCTACTCGGGTTTGGGTTTCATCGGCGACATCAAGAAAACCCAATCCAACATATAGTACGGAGTAGGTTTTTTTGTTTTTGTTTTTTTTTTTTTTTGGGTGGGCTTGGGATCACAATATTAAATATATAGAAGTTATGTGACTAATAGTCTAATAGTCTAACATGTATACAAAGTTTCAATTAAGAACAAGAATACGTGCCTTATTCATCTTATATCATGCATATGCTTTTATGATATATCATATCAAAGATTGAGAAAAAGCAAGGTTGGAAATGGAAAAAAAAATAGCATACCAATATTACGATCATTATGGTACATGCCCAACCAGCTTCCACCAAAAGAAATTGAACTTCTTCTGGAACACTTTAATAAATTAAGATTAACTATTCCTACTTTACACTAAAGATGCGCCAGATTGTGGAAGTTTTGTTGAATTAGGTCATTGTTGATTTTCTTAACTGTTTTAGTGGGGCTTATAATACCTTTAAATGCATCTGAAAAGATGATAATGACAGTCTAAGAATTTGATAATTGAGGTGAGAGTTGATTGGTTGGTGAGTTTTGATTTGTGTACGAGCAATTTTTGCTGGTTGAAATTCAGGTGAGGGAAATCTTGAAACAAATAAATTAGAGTTTTCAGGAGTTAGTTGTCAGCTTCTCTTCTGCCTATTTTCTTTTCCCTTCTCATTTCCCCAATAAAGTGATTCTGTAAGAGAAGCAAACAGTATAAAAGAGAAGGGATTAGAGACTGCTTGCCTGTTTTCAATGAGGTTTCTAAGGAAAGAACAAGTTGATGGTTAGATATGGATAAATTCAGGACAATTTTCTGTCTCAAGGATATTATTGATAAAAAACATGAGCGCCATAGGTGGCTCCCTAAGTACATAGAAATCCTGTCATACCCACTCATAGAGATCATGAAACTTTTGAGCTACTACTCAACAGCAAGGCGCCCTCTTTGTAACCTTTTTTCCACCGGGAGCCCCACGCAGCGGTGAGAACCCCAAGAACTTCTGCAAATTGGTCCGAATACTAATCGAGCAAAGGAAGTACAAGAACGCCATCAAACAATCGATCGCATCGTGACTGTGCAAACCCCGGTGGCTCATCTTCTGTATAATCCTCACCGGAACGAACGGCAGCTTCGCCACCACCTTCCCTTTGAAGAGCGAGTTCAATAGGCCGAAGACGACGAACAGCACTAAGGCAACGACGGCGCCGGACTTGAACTTGAAGAGTGAGAGGTCGTGGTTCAATTCCTTGAGGCTGCTCTCAAACCGATCGATCTTCTTGGTTTTGGAGGACTTTTTGGCAATTAGGTTAGGGTTTGAGGTGGTTTTCATGGATTCGAGTTTCTTGGAGGCTTTGTCGATGGAGGATCGAAGGGTTTTGTAGGAGGTGGTACGGTAGATGAGGAGCCACGAGATGGATTCGCAGATGATGGCCGTGCAGATTGAGATTCCCACCACGGTTAGTGTGAACCCCGGAAATTGGGCCCACAAGGGATTGAAAGAAAATGGGTTTGAAAAAGAAAAAGGAAAGGAGTCGCCACCTTATTTTTTAAAGGAAACAAGGAAAACCCTAAAAATCAGGTTGTTTTAGGAAAACAATTTGAATGACTCCATAAAAAAAGGAAAGGCAAAAACCAATCTTTTGAAAACCAAAGAAATCGGGGATTCGGAGGCTAAGTTATGACATGGGAAGGTTCTAGGCAAAGCCTATAGGCACCCATGTCACCCTTTCGGTCTCTCAGTTCATTTGGGCTAAATTAAGATCTTTCCCATACAAAAATCAGCAAGTATATCATCACAAGAATTGTATGCATATCATATATTTCATTCATCCATCCATGCATAATAAGCACATAAAAACAGAAAATAAAGAAGAACAAAACAAAACAAAAAGAAGCCTAGGATGCTTGGATCCTAGAACGGACTTGAGCCTCACGAAGAGCGCCTACGTACCATGCAACGAAATACATGGATCAAAGTCCACGTAGTTCGATTAGAATTAGGGTTAAGACCTAATATAAACCTATGGTAAAAACCCTAGGTTTCCTTATTTGAATCAAAAGAGTTGAATATGATAGAAAGTTTGATTTTAGGAAAGAAATCCACAAAATGGAAACTTTAATAAAAACCAGAATTTTATTTACGAAGGAAACCTTTGATTAAACCATAGGATCATATTAAAAATTAACCTTAGATAGGGAGAAGAGAAGGGATAAGGAAGAAAGGTGAATTGGGGCACCTTCACACCCGCTTACCTGAGCGCAATTGCTCCAAGCATTAGCCATTTCAGACATGAGCAGCCCTATTTGCCATAGGACAAATACCACACCTATTTGCACCCTTACAAGTGCTCAAAACCATGCAAAAACACTAACATGCAAATCTGGACAGAATAGTATTATGACCTAAAATCATCCACTAAGCATGCCAATAGCAAAAACAGCGAACAATAATAAGTCCTAACATATTCCTAGAACCATATCATGCATAAAAACCCTAAAACATACTAACATGCATGCAAAACTATCATGTTTACTCCATATGAAAAACATATACAGCAAACACGAAGAAAAACCAAATAAAAAAGTCTACTTTATCATGCTATATGAAAACAAACACAAAACAATGACTCTAAAACCCTAAACTCACAAATATGCTTAAAAACTCACAAGACATACTTTAATCATGCTAAAACCAAACTAAACAGAAATTATATCATGCATATTAACTAACTAAAGCAATATAACATGATGAAAATCCTAACTCTAACATGCAATGACACTAATCCTAGCACAAGGACAAACAGGAGCACAAGAATCATAACTATGCATTGAAACATAAAGGACAGCCCTAAAGCATGCTAAACAGTAGATAAACAATAGATATTCCATGTATATTAACTAGCTAGAGTGTTAATACATGATAAAAAAAGTTACCTTTAACATGCAATAAGCCTAACCCATATGAAAACCTAGTTTAAGCTTGAATAGAGAAGGAGAATACCTTATTCTCTCTCAAACACTCAAGTATTAATGCATAAAGTGGCTCCCCTTGTGTTTGTAATTGTTCATGGCTCCTCAGGTCTTTAGAGTGAATCAAACCAACACGAATCCTCCTCTTTGTCAAAGTGGTATCACAGCAAAGAGATCAAAACTCACTCAACTTTGAAAAGAAATAGAAAACAAAAAGAGAACAAGAGAAAAGAAAAGTGATTTTCGTCACTTTGCAGCAGCAGCAACTTCAATCGCGTTTTTGGGTATGAAAACGTTGGATTTGGACAAAGCTTGTGAAATACAAAGTTGTATAGAATTGAATTATCTTTCTAACAAGACCAATTTCATCAAATTCTGACATCAGATGAAAAAGGTATGATTAAAATACGACTGCTGGTTTTCAGAAAATCTGCTGCTGAATTATGACGAATTTCACTCCCTCCAAACCCTCTTCTCCTCTCCCTTGTTTAAAGACATTAAGAGAGTATTTATAGCTGAAATCTGGAGTTTCCCTTTCCTTCCTGGACTAGGTTTCTTTGGAGAATAATCAAAAGGTATTTTATAATGATAAAAGACTTCTAATCTGAATAGGAAAAGGAAATTGTCTTTTATAAAAATTGGGAGACTGACCGCTAACACGCATGCACATGTATCGTATGTGCGTACACACACTCATCACATACGTACACGTGTTAGTATCATGATAAAAATGGCTAATTTAATAAAATAATTTTCTTTTCATTTTAACCAAAAATCTCATGCTGTGATTCGCACTAATTCTTCAAGGATAATCCGTAAATAACCACACTAAACTCATCATCAGGCCATATCAAAATTGAACTTCATGAAACACTATTGAGGGTAAAATGATGACTAATGAAAGTCAATTTGAAAAGATTTGGTTGGTAATTGTGAGTCAATTAGAGCTAACCCAAGGAAGGGTCAATTAACCAACTTGAACTACATCGAGCCATTTTAATCCCGAGCCATTGACTTACCAAATTGAACCTAGAAATACCTCTTATGCATCCATATGAACTCCAATTGACAATTTGGAGATCATTCCAAGGTCAAATGAAAAGTTTGGGACTTAAAAGACGATTATGCCCCTCAAGTCACAAAAGCTCTTATTATCCCTCAAGATCAACTCCAATTTGAACCAAAATTCATATCCATTGTCCTTGTGACTCTAGAAAACTAATGCAAGTGACTAGACTCAAAAACAAAACAAAAACATGCATGAAATGATGAGCCCTAGTAAGGTGGTGCAAAAATGGGGTGTGACAGAAGCCCCTCATTGGCGAACAAGTTACACTTGTGAACCAATGATAAAGAACAACCCATTTTTGGCCAAAAAGCCCGGAGAAATCACACACTGATACCAACAATGATGGGAGGTTGAAAACCTGAGACTGAAATAAGGAAGTGTACTCAAGTCATGAGTATACTTAAACCACTGAGGGTTGAGAATTGATAAGAGAAGCATATTCAAGCCACTACGAATGAACATACTTTTGAAATGGAAAGATATATTCTAGTCACGAATATATTTGACCAAGTGATGAGAATGAAATCTGAGAAGTACGTTCAAGTGATGAACATACCTTTGAAATGGAGAAATATATCCAAGCGATGGATATACTTAACCAAGTAAGTGACAAAATATCTGAGAAGTATACTCAAGTGATGAGTATACCATTGAAATGGAGAAATATATTCAGGTCGCGAATATATTTAACCAAGTAATCTGAGAATGAAATCTGAGAAGTATACTCAAGTGGTGAGGATACTTAATGATTGAGAAAGACTGAGAAGTACGTTCAAGTGATGAACATACTTTTGAAAAATGAGAAATATATTCAGGTCACGAATATATTTAACTAAGTAAGATAGAGAATGAACTGAGAAGTATACTCAAGTGATGAGTATACCATTGAAATGGAGAAATATATTCAAGTGATGAATATATTTAACCAAGTGATAATCTGAGAAGTATGTTCAAGTGATGAACATACCATTGAAATGGAGAAATATACCCAAGCGATGGATATACTTAACCAAGTAGGATAAGAATAATCTGAGAGGTGTATTCAAGTGATGAGTGTACTTTTGAAATGGAGAAATATATTCAGGTCACAAACATATTTACCCAAGTGATGAAAAAGATGCTGAGAAATATACTCAAGTGATGAGTATACTTAATGATTGAAAAAGACTGAGAAGTACGTTCAAGTGATGAACATACTTTTGAAATGGAGAAATGTATCCAAGTGATGGATATATTTAACCAAGTAAGCTGAGAAGTACACTCAAGTGATGAGCATACCATTGAAATGGAGAAATATATCCAAACGACGGATATATTTAACCAAGTAAGATAAGAATAATCTGAGAAGTGTACTCAAGTGATGAGTACACCATTGAAATGGAGAAATATATTCTAGTCACGAATATACTTAACCAAGTAAGTGACAAGTATGTTTAAGTGATAAACATACCATTGAAATAGAGAAATATATCCAAGTGATGGATATACTTAACCAAGTAAGTGACAAGTATGTTTAAGTGATAAACACACCATTGAAATAGAGAAATATATCCAAGCGATGGATATACTTAAGCAAGTAAGATAGAGAATAATCTGAGAAGTGTACTCAAGTGATGAGTACACCATTGAAATGGAGAAATATATTCTAGTCATGAATATATTTAACTAAGTGACAAATAATCTGAGAAGTATGTTCAAGTGATGAACATACCATTGAAATGGAGAAATATACCCAAGCGATGAATATACTTAACCAAGTAAGTGGCAAAATATCTGAGAAGTATACTCAAGTGATGAGTATACCATTGAAATGGAAAAAATATACCCAAGTGGTGGATATACTTAACCAAGTAAGTGACAAATGATCTGAGAAGTATGTTCAAGTGATGAACATACCATTGAAATGGAGAAGTATACCCAAGCGATGGATATACTTAACCAAGTAAGTGACAAATGATCTGAGAAGTATGTTCAAGTGATGAACATACCATTGAAATGGAGGAATATATTCAAGTGATGAATATATTTAACCAAGTAAGTGATAATGAGGATCTGAAACTAGGAAGCATATTCAATGGGTGAACATGCTTTTGAAATGGAAGAATATATTCAAGTGATGAATATATTCAACCAAGTATGATAGAGAATGAGAATTTGAAACTGAGAAGCATATTCAAAGGGTGAATACACTTTTGAAATGGAAGAACACATTCAAGCGATGAATATATTCAACCAAGTAGGATGAAAAATCAAGATTTGAAATGAGGATATATGATCAATTTATCAAGATTGAACAGGCATGGTGCAAGAGGAGAGTGACTTAACACATTGTCACTTGAGTTGGCATGACATAGGGGAAATATATTCAACCCTTTTGAACATAAAATCAATTCAAGGAATTGATTTCAAGATGGAATTTGATTGATTTTAAGCTCAAAAAGTGTTGAATATCTCATTTGGAAGGAGGTTTGATCACGCGTCAAGGCGAGACAAAGCGAGGGAGAAAGCCAAAACAAGGTGGCTTGGGTAACCACCAGGCCTCAGGAGGCTAGCCGCCCAGGCCTGGGTGGTTACCCGAGCCCGAAGCGGAAATCCCACTTTGAATAGGAAACTTCCTATTCTGATGGGTTTTTTCCTATTAGAACTTGGATTTGTGACCTTTTCCCTATAAAAACACATCCAATAGGTTCCTAAACCTACTTGTATTCATTCATTAGAAATTATGGAGGCTCTAGACAAATTTTTAGGAGGGTTTTTGAGAGTTATGAGTGCTGAAGCAAAATCTGAGTTCAAGTGCTTTGGCTTGGATCCATTGCTCTCCTTGAGGCATGTGAGGCTTGAAACGAACCTCTTGACTGCTGCTACATATTTTTGGGATCCTCAAGTTCATGTGTTCCGCTTCAACTATGAAGAACTGTGCCCAACCATGGAGGAATTCTGTGCATTGTATGAAGTTTCAACGGTAGGTCCTTTCATTCTCCCTACTCCTCGCCCAAGCTTTCTTACTTCTTTCTCCAATCTACTTGGGATTCACTCACAATATGCCTCTACATTTGTAAAGGACCATATGGTAGACTTGATGAAATTGGCAACCTCTTTTTTAGCTTGTGATAGTAAAGGTATTCTGAATTTTACCTTTCCTATTAAGCATGCTCTTACCTTTTGCCTCATTGGTCGTTTTCTTATTTCCACTGGTACTCCACATGTTCCCATTCAAATCTGTGACTTGATCCCTCTCCTTGCCAAGGGCCATAACTTGATTCCCATGGTGCTAGCTGAAACCCTGAATGGTTTGGATAAAACTCATGAGGACCCAAAGGTTCCTTTAGGAGGTAGCCCCATTCTACTACAGATGTGGTTGCTTGAAAGACTGAATTTCTTGTCACCAGTTGCCATTACACCATACAAGCCCCAGCATTACTGCCTTCGCCGCATTGAACTACCTGGGCAATTTTCATTGAGAGATTAGCTAGGTTACTTCCAAACCCTTTCTTGGAGGAGTGTCAAGTGGTTTGTATTCATATGGGGCTGTAGTGACCAGGTGCTTCTGCGGACTTCTGGATGCGCCATGGTGAGACTCATAGGACTGAGGTCTACTTCCTTCTATTGGCCTTCAAGGGTTCTGCGTCAGATGGGCGCCATGCAAACCATACCCACTTCTTTGAAAGGTGACTATCCTGTGGTGCCCGCGGGTTTTTCTGTAGTGACTTGGGCGAAGGACCGATGGCCTAGAAAGCTGACACTGACTCAAGTGACGAACACTGATGGTCCGTATATGATGAGCCCTGAGTATAAGGAATGGTTGAAAAGCAATTTAGGTGAGAGAGAGACTACTCGAAGAGAAAGGATTTTTGGACTTATCAAGAACAATGAACTTGGATCTTGCAGAGAAGATATTATGGAAGCAGTGACAGCAGCTTATGAACATGACTTGAGGAAGAAAAGAAGACATGACAGAGAGAAGAAGAAAGCTGAGGAGCGAGCTGCAAAGAAGCCCAAGAAAAACTGAAGACTCAATAGAATAGGATATTTATGGCATATTTCTAGTTCTTTTACTTAATACCAATGAATTGCTATGTCAATCAATTTTAGTTTTGAATAAATTGCCAATAATAAATCAAATTTGGGATTTTCTTGTTTGATTTAGACCGCACCCAAGGTAACTTTATGGGTTGCCTACGTATCTCCATGGTTTTTTTTTTCTTCTTTTTTTTTTTGTTTTTTTTTTGTTTTTTTTTTTTTTTTTGTTTTTGAATGGAGAATCAGGTCTTACGTAGTTCTCATGCCTTAACTTTTGCCTAGGCCGCCCTTACGGGTTTTCAACCTAGCAGGCTTCAAACATGATATTTCTTCAATTGATCCAAATTAGTTGGACGAGCGAACTCAATTCCATCTAAATCCATGAGGCGAACAGCCCCTGCTGGCAATATCTCTTTGATAATGTATGGCCCACCCCAACTTGGCTTGAATTTTCCCCGTGGATCGAACACTGGAGCTCTGATTTCTTTCAGCACTACATCCCCTTTCTTTAGACCTCGATCTTTGACATGCTTGTTGAATGCTCTGGCAACTCTCCGCTGATACCCCTGCACATGATACAGCGCCCTTAACCGCCTTTCATCGAGTAAAGCTAACTCGTCATAACGGCTCTTAACCCAATCCACTTCTGTTATCTGGCTCTCCACGGCAACTCTTAGTGAAGGAACTTCCAATTCAACTGGCAACACGGCCTCCATTCCATAAACTAGAGAATAAGGGGTAGCCCCTGTTGACGACCTTATTGATGTTCTGTAACCCCATAGAGCCAATGGCAACTTCTCATGCCAGTCTGTGTGTGAGTCCGCAGTCTTCTGTAGTATCTTCTTGATGTTCTTGTTAGCTGCTTCCACCGCTCCATTAGTCTGAGGACGGTATGGTGACGACAGATGGTGGGCTATGCCATACTTTTGCAAGAGCTCATGGGTTTCTTTCTGAAAGTGCTGGCCATTGTCTGAGATAACTTCATGCGGTACCCCATATCGATAGATGATGCTGTGCTGTATGAACTGTGCTACCTTTTTGGAATTCAGGGTCTTGAAGGATGCTGCTTCCACCCATTTAGTGAAGTAATCGATGGCAACCAGGATGTATTCATGCCCATTTGACGCCTTTGGCTTGATCTGTCCGATGATATCTATCCCCCATACCGCGAATGGCCATGGTGACGACATACTTGTTAAAGGCATAGAAGGCAAATGTTGTCCACTGGCGAACAGTTGGCATTTGTGGCACTTCTTGACATGTGCGTGGCAGTCCCTTTCCATGGTAGACCAGTTATAGCCTAGCCTCATGATTTTCTTAGCTAACATATAGCCATTCATATGCGGAGCCCCTGTCCCTTCATGGATTTCTTTAATCAGATGCTCGGCTTCCTCCTCGGTGACACACAGCAGGTGGATCCCGTCGTATGATCTCCGATATAGCTTTCCTCCACAAAGTACATAGTGACTTGCCAATCGCCTTAGGGTTTTTCTATCAATGCGAGATGCTCCTTCTAGGTACTCCCTTTCTTCAATGAACTTCATTATGTCATGGAACCACGGGTGGCCATCATTTACCTCTCCTCCTCGGATTGCACAACAGTACACAGGCTTGTCTCGGCATTCTATCACCAACGGCTTCACATTTCCCCCTTCAGGTATCTCCACTATGGATGCTAGGGTCGCCAAGGCATCGGCGAACTGGTTCTTGTTCCTTGAAAGGTAGTTAAATTCTATCTCTGAGAACTCCTTAGTTAGAGCTTCCACGTAGGCATGGTAGGGTAGCAGCTTCTCATCTCGAGTTTTCCATTCCCCTTTTATCTGACAAATGATTAGCGCCGAGTCCCCGAACACTTCTAATTCTTTGATCCCCAATTCAAGTGCCGCTTCCAGTGCTAGGATACAGGCCTCATACTCAGCAATGTTGTTGGTAGCTTCGAACCCCAACTTGACCGCCAACGGTGTAAATGCCTCTTCGGGTGAGACCAGCAGGACTCCTATCCCATAACCTTTCTTATTGGCTGCCCCATCGAAGTAAACTTTCCAAGTCTTTTTACCAATTTCTAGCACGTCCTCGTCTGGGAATTGATCGTTAAACGGAGCAGATGATGACACCGGACAGCTAGCTAGGTAGTCTGCGATGACGCTTCCCTTGATAGACTTCTGATTCACGTACTTGATGTCGAATTCATTGAGGAGAATTGACCATCGAGCAGTTCTGAATGACAATACTGGCCTTTCTACCAGGTACTTCAACGGGTCCATGCGACTTATCAAGAACACTTCGAAGGACATCATGTAGTGCCGGAGTTTCTGCGTCGCCCATACTAGTGCCACACAAGCCTTTTCAATTGCATTGCACTTCACCTCATAGTCTGTCATTTTCTTGCTTAGGTAGTAGATGGCATTCTCCTTTGTAGACCCTTCGAGATATTGAGCTAACAAAGCTCCCGTCGCGGTTTCGGTGACCGTTAAGTATAACAAAAGCGGCGCACCTTGCCGTGGGGGAACTAAGATTGGAGGATTGCTCAAGTATCTCTTAATGGTCTCAAAGGCCTCTTGGCATTCTTCGTTCCATACTTTTGGCACACCTTTCTTAAGCAATTTGAAGATTGGTTCGCAAACCATGGTTAAGTTGGCAATGAATCGGCTTATGTATTGAACTCTTCCCAGAAAACCCCGGATCTGCTTCTCAGTGCTAGGCGGCTCCATCTCCACAATAGCTTTTATCTTCCCTGGGTCCACTTCGATACCTCTCTGAGTGATCATAAACCCCAATAACTTGCCTGCAGTGACACCAAAAGCGCACTTCTGTGGGTTGAGACGGAGGTTGTACTTTTTTGCTCGCTCTAGGAATTTCTCTAGTGCCTTGAAATGCCCTTCTCTATCCACGGACTTCACGATCATATCATCGACATAAACCTCTACTTCCTTATGGATCATATCATGCAATAAGGTCGTAGCTGCTCTTTGGTAAGTAGCCCCAGCGTTTCTTAAGCCAAAAGGCATTACCTTGTAACAGTACGTTCCCCATTGCGTGATAAAGGCTGTTTTCTCCATGTCTTGAGGCGCCATCTTTATCTGGTTATACCCGGAGAATCCGTCCATGAAGGAGAGGAGTGCATGTCCCACTGTACTATCCACCAACACGTCGATATGGGGTAAAGGAAATTCATCCTTAGGGCTCGCGGCGTTGAGATCTCGGAAATCGACACACATCCTCACTTTCCCATCTTTTTTAGGCACAGGCACTATATTCGACAACCATTCGGGGTACTCCACAACTTGGAGGAAACCCGCGTCTAGTTGTTTAGTTACCTCTTCTTTTACTTTTAGAGCCCATTCTGGTTTTAATCTTCTGAGTTTCTGCTTTACCGGCTTCTTTAGGGAATTAGTGGGGATATAGTGTTGCACAATATCGGGGTCGATGCCAGGCATGTCTTCATAAGACCATGCAAAAGCCATAATGTTGGCTTTCAAGAGGGAGATCATCTTTTCTTTTTCAACGGGGGAGAGGGTTTTCCCAATTTTAACTATTTTTGGCAATTCATTCGTTCCTAAGTTGATTGATTCCAATTCATCCATATTAGGTTCGGTGACGCCCCTTTTCCTTTGCTCAACGAGCTCCGGGGGGGCATCGTTCCTAGGATCTATATCCATGCCATAAATATCCATAGAGGAGAACAAAGAGACACTGCATATATAGAGAAAGAAAGCACACTTTATTGACTAGGAATAATGGGAATGACACACAAAAGAAAGAAGGAAAACAAACAAATCTGTATCAATACTATGACTCCACAAAGTGAGTAAAGTAGATACATCTTATTCAATTAGGGAAATATTACTAAACTAAGACACCTACAAGCTGCTATCAGGTAGGCCAAGGTCTTCTTCTTCATGGATCTCCGCAATGACACCACATTCAAGGTACCAATTCAGGAATGGCACGGTAGCATGGCTAATGGATGAACCCTGGAGTTCTTCAATGGTCGAGTCTTCCACGGTGAGGATCATGTCTTGGAACATTTCAGTCATAGCCCCCGCATCAAGGTTCTCTGCCCAGTCTTCCTCTTTCAAGCTTCCATATAGATCTTGGATAGAGTGGTACCAACTTGTTAAACTTTGAGGATTCGGCCCTTCTGTGAAGTATCTATCACCAAAACTTTTATCTGCCACGGCTGGGTCGAAACTTGGATAAAAAGTATATGGGATGTACTGCTTTATAGAAGAGTAATGGCGTGATGATTCATTCAGCTCTTTCTCAATGCATTAGACATAATCAAACCCAGATAGCGGTATCGCTGCTGATTCAGGTTGTATCTCACATATAGGCACACCTGCGAGTTTCAATTCATAGTCCCCTTGAAGTGTTACTATGGCTCCTTCATAAGGAAACTTCACCTTTTAATGGAGTGAAGATGGCACAGCCCCAGCAGGATGGATCCAAGGTCGGCCCAACAGCAAGTTGAAACATGACGGCACATCCAACACTTGGAATTCCACCCTAAATTCAGTGGGTCCCATGATAAGAGGCAAAGTAACTACCCTTATTACTTCTTGGCGGGTGTTGTCATAAGCTCTTACGGTCTGCCCGGATGGCGTGAAATCAGTGGGTCCCAAACCCAAAATAGTGGCAGTTCGGAGAGGACATACATTCAGTGCGGACCCATTGTCGATAAGAACGGTGGGAACCCTCTTCCCCATAGTGTCAACGGTCACATAGAGAGCTTGAGAATGGCTCAGCCCGCTTTTAGGTAGGTCTACATCGGTGAACACGATGGTTGAGTTCTTGGGAGTTGGATTCACCAAATGTACCAATCCCTCGGGGGATGTGTCAACAGGCACTTGTATCTGATTCAACAGTTTCAACACGGTCTGTCTGTGCTTATGCGAGGCCATGAGCAAGCCCCAAATAGTAATGTTGGCATTGGTCTTCTTCAGCTGCCTAAGCACTTCATCCTCTTCTTCTTGCAAGCTAGGACGCCTCTGCCCTTCCAAATCTTCCAACGGATTTTCAGATTCTAGGTGGGGGGGCTTGAAATGATGACCCCCTCTGGTTATATGGTCCAACTCATCATCGCTAGCCCATATATCATGGACTTCCTCGGAGTCATTCATCAAGTCATCCCATTCTATCATGTCGATGCTCTCCATCTCTGTCGGCAAGTCATCCCAACCTGAAGGGACTATCGGCTCATCTGATATCGGACTTGGGCTTGAGTACAGCACATAGTAATCATATTTCCCCGACGCTTCACCTAATAGGCCAACCTGAGGATCCCCTGCTTCATATCTTTCTTTCAGCTCTTGTTGGATAGATTTCTTTGGTAACAACAAAACCTTTTGGTCAATGAGGTCTTGGATGATCTTCTTTAGTATAGAACAAGCCTCGGTGTCATGGCCGGGTGCACGATGGTATTGGCAATATTGGTGAGGGGTTGATGGTCTTGGCTTTGGTGGAAGTGGCATGATAAGGCTGTTATTGCGGCAAATGGTGAAGAGACGGGTTAAGGTCATGGGGAGCGGAGTGTATTGTCTTATGGGATGGCGAGGGCGAGAGGATTCAACCCCAATGGCATTTATGGTGTTAGGTGGGGGTGTGTTGTTGTGTGATGGGAGAGGATTACGGGTGACATTTGGACGGGTTGGTGGTGAAATGACTTGCTTGTCAATGAGGTCTTGGACTTGGTGGCGAAGGCGAATACAGCGATTGGTGGCATGGCCTTTGGATTGGTGGTACTTGCAGTACTCATTCTCATTGTAGCTCTTGGGTAAGGGATTTGGTGGAGGTCTTGGGTCGAGTGGCTTCAATAGGTCACGACTTATGAGCTTTTCAAGGACTCTTTCGAGTGGCATGAATAGGTCAGTGAATTGGCGAGGTGGGTTGACATCATTGAGAGAAAAGGGTTGGATTGGTTGAGTTATGGTGTTGACCTCGGCATTGTTCTTCCCAGTAAAGTTTGTCTTGCGACTCCTCACTTCCTCAGTCTTGATTGTCCCATCATTGATAGCATCTTCAACCTGCGTGCCAGCCCCAATGAGAGCTTTGAAATTTGGGAAATAGTGGGCAAATAGGTGCTTGTGATACACGGGCAGCAGGTTCTTAACCACTAACTGAATTTGGTCCTCCTCATTCGGCCTATCCGTCATTCTCGACGCCTTTTGTCTCCACCTTGTAATGTAAGCGGAGAAAGTTTCATGAGCCCCTTGCTTAGTAGTTTCTAGGTCCCTTCGAGTAACGTCCACCTCTGTGTTATACTTGTAGTGCTCTGAAAACTCATTGCATATGTCTTCCCAAGTCCGGGTTCTATTCTCATCCAAGGATAAGAACCATTTCAAAGCAGAAGTGGCCAAGGTTTCATGGAACATTTGAGCTAAAAGCTCGTCAGTAGCCCCTCGAGGGTGCATAGCTCGCACGTACATCTTCAAATGAGTCTTAGGGCAACCCGTCCCATCGAACTTTTCTAACTCCAGCATCTTGAATTGTAGTGGAATACGAGCCGTTGGAAACAGGGATAGAGTCCGCACATCGACCATGTCATCAGCCCTGCGAATCCCTTTTATGGTTCTCTTCAAAGCTTCTACCTTGCTAGCTAACACGGAATCACTGCTAGTACCTTTCCCCTTGGCTTCCCCTTCTAGGTTGGTGACCTCAGGTTTCGAGCTACTTTCCCCCCTTGTCTTGGTGTTCTCATTGGATTGAGGTCCCTCTTCGATGCCAGCCCCATGAGGTATACCCGAGGAATGGGCCTTAGAGCCATTTTGTTCAAGATCCGCCATCTTCTGTTGGTTCTTTTGAGCCATTTTCAATGCGGTATCGGATGTCTCGGCGGTATGGTCAAGCTTGGCCATGATGGCTTTTAGGCAAGCCTCAAGGTCAAAGTGCCCCTCACTAGTTCTTTCGTCGGCCATGTCTGTCTGATGGGTAGACTCAACACTCACTAGACGCCCTTGTGGATTGCGGATCCAAGCCAGCACGTCTATGGATAGAAAAGTTTTAACCTTTAGCCTAAGGATCTGTCCTAAACCTCCATATTTTCCTTAATGAATTCGGTCTCTACGCCATGTTCAATTAATTCATTCCTTTTATCCAATTACCTTTACAGGGGTCATGGATTAAGGGTATGTTTTAAAGAATAGGGCATAGAGTCCTTCAATTAGGTTTAATTAATCCCCTAGGACTAGCACATCACAAACATAGCTTTACATCCTATTTCCTTAATTTATTCCTCCTAACCCATGGCCTTAACGAAGGCTAGGGTTTAAAGGTCTATATTAAGGGCATAAGATATAAAGCCTCACACCACAAACACGGCATAGCATCATTACAAACAATTGTGGGTGCATAAAGGTGAGACCGTAGTGTCCTACAAGTCTGTCTATATGGACTAATGATAAGGGTAGGCTAGGGTCCTTCACTTGCTTGAGCAATCCTTATACCTAACCACATGTGGCATCAGGAACGCCGCGTGGGTCCAACAGTACGTGATTAACTCATTTAATATACCCAAGGGCAAGCCCAAGGGTACTAGGCAAGAGAGGTTGATAGCTTTCGCCCCAACACATGGAATCAGGAAAACCAAGGTTGAGACTAGGCCGATCGTTGGCAAGGATACATCGAGGGACATCGATCCTAACATGCAAGAGTTTGCGCACACAATGCAATAAATGAAAGCACAATATCAAGCGGATGCAATGTGATTGATTTTAATTAAACATAAGAAATTAACCTAGCCCAATTAAACTTTATAGAGTCTAGCCCACAAGTCCCCAGTGGAGTCGCCAAACTGTGAACCCCGGAAATTGGGCCCACAAGGGATTGAAAGAAAATGGGTTTGAAAAAGAAAAAGGAAAGGAGTCGCCACCTTATTTTTTAAAGGAAACAAGGAAAACCCTAAAAATCAGGTTGTTTTAGGAAAACAATTTGAATGACTCCATAAAAAAAGGAAAGGCAAAAACCAATCTTTTGAAAACCAAAGAAATCGGGGATTCGGAGGCTAAGTTATGACATGGGAAGGTTCTAGGCAAAGCCTATAGGCACCCATGTCACCCTTTCGGTCTCTCAGTTCATTTGGGCTAAATTAAGATCTTTCCCATACAAAAATCAGCAAGTATATCATCACAAGAATTGTATGCATATCATATATTTCATTCATCCATCCATGCATAATAAGCACATAAAAACAGAAAATAAAGAAGAACAAAACAAAACAAAAAGAAGCCTAGGATGCTTGGATCCTAGAACGGACTTGAGCCTCACGAAGAGCGCCTACGTACCATGCAACGAAATACATGGATCAAAGTCCACGTAGTTCGATTAGAATTAGGGTTAAGACCTAATATAAACCTATGGTAAAAACCCTAGGTTTCCTTATTTGAATCAAAAGAGTTGAATATGATAGAAAGTTTGATTTTAGGAAAGAAATCCACAAAATGGAAACTTTAATAAAAACCAGAATTTTATTTACGAAGGAAACCTTTGATTAAACCATAGGATCATATTAAAAATTAACCTTAGATAGGGAGAAGAGAAGGGATAAGGAAGAAAGGTGAATTGGGGCACCTTCACACCCGCTTACCTGAGCGCAATTGCTCCAAGCATTAGCCATTTCAGACATGAGCAGCCCTATTTGCCATAGGACAAATACCACACCTATTTGCACCCTTACAAGTGCTCAAAACCATGCAAAAACACTAACATGCAAATCTGGACAGAATAGTATTATGACCTAAAATCATCCACTAAGCATGCCAATAGCAAAAACAGCGAACAATAATAAGTCCTAACATATTCCTAGAACCATATCATGCATAAAAACCCTAAAACATACTAACATGCATGCAAAACTATCATGTTTACTCCATATGAAAAACATATACAGCAAACACGAAGAAAAACCAAATAAAAAAGTCTACTTTATCATGCTATATGAAAACAAACACAAAACAATGACTCTAAAACCCTAAACTCACAAATATGCTTAAAAACTCACAAGACATACTTTAATCATGCTAAAACCAAACTAAACAGAAATTATATCATGCATATTAACTAACTAAAGCAATATAACATGATGAAAATCCTAACTCTAACATGCAATGACACTAATCCTAGCACAAGGACAAACAGGAGCACAAGAATCATAACTATGCATTGAAACATAAAGGACAGCCCTAAAGCATGCTAAACAGTAGATAAACAATAGATATTCCATGTATATTAACTAGCTAGAGTGTTAATACATGATAAAAAAAGTTACCTTTAACATGCAATAAGCCTAACCCATATGAAAACCTAGTTTAAGCTTGAATAGAGAAGGAGAATACCTTATTCTCTCTCAAACACTCAAGTATTAATGCATAAAGTGGCTCCCCTTGTGTTTGTAATTGTTCATGGCTCCTCAGGTCTTTAGAGTGAATCAAACCAACACGAATCCTCCTCTTTGTCAAAGTGGTATCACAGCAAAGAGATCAAAACTCACTCAACTTTGAAAAGAAATAGAAAACAAAAAGAGAACAAGAGAAAAGAAAAGTGATTTTCGTCACTTTGCAGCAGCAGCAACTTCAATCGCGTTTTTGGGTATGAAAACGTTGGATTTGGACAAAGCTTGTGAAATACAAAGTTGTATAGAATTGAATTATCTTTCTAACAAGACCAATTTCATCAAATTCTGACTTCGGATGAAAAAGTTATGATTAAAATACGACTGCTGGTTTTCAGAAAATCTGCTGCTGAATTATGACGAATTTCACTCCCTCCAAACCCTCTTCTCCTCTCCCTTATTTAAAGACATTAAGAGAGTATTTATAGCTGAAATCTGGAGTTTCCCTTTCCTTCCTGGACTAGGTTTCTTTGGAGAATAATCAAAAGGTATTTTATAATGATAAAAGACTTCTAATCTGAATAGGAAAAGGAAATTGTCTTTTATAAAAATTGGGAGACTGACCGCTAACACGCATGCACATGTATCGTATGTGCGTACACACACTCATCACATACGTACACGTGTTAGTGTCATGATAAAAATGGCTAATTTAATAAAATAATTTTCTTTTCATTTTAACCAAAAATCTCATGCTGTGATTCGCACTAATTCTTCAAGGATAATCCGTAAATAACCACACTAAACTCATCATCAGGCCATATCAAAATTGAACTTCATGAAACACTTTTGAGGGTAAAATGATGACTAATGAAAGTCAATTTGAAAAGATTTGGTTGGTAATTGTGAGTCAATTAGAGCTAACCCAAGGAAGGGTCAATTAACCAACTTGAACTACATCGAGCCATTTTAATCCCGAGCCATTGACTTACCAAATTGAACCTAGAAATACCTCTTATGCATCCATATGAACTCCAATTGACAATTTGGAGATCATTCCAAGGTCAAATGAAAATTTTGGGACTTAAAAGACGATTATGCCCCTCAAGTCACAAAAGCTCTTATTATCCCTCAAGATCAACTCCAATTTGAACCAAAATTCATATCCATTGTCCTTGTGACTCTAGAAAACTAATGCAAGTGACTAGACTCAAAAACAAAACAAAAACATGCATGAAATGATGAGCCCTAGTAAGGTGGTGCAAAAATGGGGTGTGACAGTTAGGCTGTCAGAGTATTTGGATGCCGAGAAAATTATGGAAGCCATGGGAGGAAAATGCGAGAAAGTGGGAGGATTTTTGGCTTTGCTGATCCGTCTTTCGGTTCTGTGTTTTGGTTTCTGTTGCGTTTGTGAAGAGTGTGATTAGGCTTACTTACTGGGTTAGCTATATTACAGACGTTTAGCCCAATAACCCGATGCATTTTAAAAAAAGAAAAAAAAAAATATATATATATATATATATATATATATATATATATATATTTATTTATTTATTTATTTATTTATTTAAATTGAGCCAAAAAGGTATCTAGATTTTAGACCCAATTAATCTTTTCAAAAAAATGTTAGGTTTTCATATGCTTCGCATAAATTTATGTATAAAATAAATTTAATCGGTGATTTGTTTTAAGAGGAAATAAGAAGATGAATCCACGATTTTCCATTTCCTAATATATAAATTCTATAAATTATTGATGTAGCTCTTAAAATTATTTGGTTCAATACTTATTTAATTAATATTTATGTGTGCATATGAGATCACCATTAGGTTAAAAGATAAAGGTTAAAACTACATTTAGCTCACCCCTCCTTAGATTTCCACTTAGTTAGACTAACATTGAGTCCTGGTTTTTTTTTTTAACATACAAAGATCACAATAATTTGAAAATTTAAATATGATCTCTCAAATTTATTTGAACTTGAATGCCTTGTTATATTTAGAAACTACTATTAAAATATTTATGATGATAAACAATAAACATGTCAAACTAATTAAATTTTGAATTATAAATCAGGTCATAATCATGTAGGTTGGCGAGTTATTAACGTTGACTCAAATACAATCTGATTATTAAACAAATTAAATGTATCGTGTCAAAAACTCGTGTTATCTATTAACTATTTATTAATCAAATCGTGTTTGAGTTTGAAAAGTGCAATTAACAAATAAGTCACCCCAAATTACTTATTTTCCCAAATACTTGTACCACTTTGATACAAACCCGAAAATATAAATTATCACGCCTAATGTTTCATCCATAAAGGACTATTTATTGTTTAGCTAACAAGTAATCATTTAGCTCTTTTCCAATATAATTAGGGATGGCAATGAGGCAAATTTATCCAAGGCCTTGCCTTGACTTGTCCCATCCAACTCATCATGCCCGCCTTTATTGGGAAGGAGTTGGGAAGAATTTAGTTGGGTTTGAGGCAGATTTGGGAATTTTCCATTTTTTCTTTCTTTAGAACTTAGTCAGGGCTAGTGAGCCAGGATCATCTATTAGGGTACTTAGGTGCTTGGGTTCATCCAACGATTCTAAAATTTTAACTTTTGAGCTACTACTCAACAGCAAGGCGCCCTCTTTTTAACCTTTTTTCCACAGTTAAAATTCCTCCTTCATAGATTTAAAAGGGGAAAAAAATTCACCCTTTTGTGAGTATAACATTTTAGTTTTTGGGTAGATTTATTTTCCCCTGTTATAGACATATCAAGATTTTAGGGGTTTAAATGAATGAATCCTCTTCAATCTTTCATTACTCAAACAAATCAGAATTAAACATGTGCACCTTTACTCTTCCATCTTGTTGCCACTCAAAGTGCTTGAGCTAGGTCAACTTCACTATTCAACCTTCTAGTTATTCTAATTTTCCAGAAAGAAAATGAATCCTCTATAGGCTGAAAGTCAATCGTTTTTTTACAGATAGCTGTGATTTGTCAAAATCTGGAAGATGTAAGGATTTGATTTGTTTGAAAGAATTGAATTCAACAGGAATCAACCACTTGTAGAGTTTCCGATGTCTCTATGGAGTTCTTCTTCTCTCTGCTTCACCCTCTTTCACACATCTATCTGTCCTGAAGTCCTGAAACAAATAGTCTAACCCTTCTTCTCGAATTTTTTTTTTTTTTTTCAATTTATCAATGGATTATAATTTGTTACAATTTTTTCCACCTCAAAATAACAACACAAGAGAAAATTGTTAAAGTAAAACTTCTTCAATTTTTTTTGCAGTAGGATACAGTTCCAATTGATATATTTCACAAAGAGAGAGAGAGATGGGGTACGGACACCCTTACCAATGCTCAAATGTGTGAGCTGGATCTCGTCAACGGCTAATGGAAACCCGATGATCCTTGGATCTAAGCCGAGATCATCGTCAAGAGAACGTGACAGCGATAGAGTCGCCGGCTGATGACTGGTATACGGCGTCGATGGCGGAGGATGGGGCTTCGTCTACGACGGAGGAAGGAGCTTCGACGTCGGTAGCGGAGGTCGGAGCTTCGACGTCGGCGGCCTGGTAACTTAGATCGAGATCAAGATCGCGATCTAGAGAAAAAGACAGTGAGAATGAGAATGAGAGAGAGAGGGAGAGTGTGCGACTCCGACTGAGAGTGAAATCGAGATCGCAAAAGAGATAGAGAGTGTGAGATTTCGACTAAGCTTGTGATCGAGATCGAGATCGAGAGGGAGTGAGACTGACAGATAAAGAGAGAAAGAGAGGGAGAGTGAGAGTGCGACTGGAGTGGGTTTTTGTTTATACGGGTGGGTGTTTATTTATACGGTGTTTGGGTTTTTTGAGTTTTTTTATACCGATTGCTTTGACAGTATACATGGACAGTATACATGAAGTATAGCAAGGGAAGAAGAAGGAAAGTTTAGAAAGCAAAGTCGTGTTGGGCCAACACGATTTACCATAAAAGTGGAATTAACTTTTCTTCCACTGTATATTTAGAAATAAGATGCCCACTAACCGTAGAAATGGAACTGCCCCCTTAACCATATATATATATATATATATATATATATATATATATATATATTTTCCTCTATTCCTCTAAACCCTCCCTTTCGTCTTCACTGGTTCTCTCAATCTCTCTCTCTCTTTCTCTCATGGCTGCAGCCATATTTAAGTGCTGTGCTTTCTTGGTTTTCCGATAAGTCTCCCTACAAAGACCAGAAGAATTACAATATGAATTTATCGTAACTCTAATACTCGTATATGTGAAAGGGTAGCTAGTTTTTCTATATGCGAATCCCAGCAACCAATCTGTCACGCTCCAATCAACTGCGTCCTTTTGAGATTGTAGGCTTCTTCCAAGAGCAATAATATTCAGAGTATGTGTAGATGTCCTCCTTAGGAGCGTTGTGATCTCTGAGAGTCATAAGGCCAGGAAATATAATCTTCTCCTACTTGCTTCCTTATTGTGTCCTTGCTCCTTTTAGTTTAAGAGGGTGTCTTTGTTGGAAGAGATACAAGAAAAACAGCACTTAAATATGACTACTTCCTTGAGACATGCCCCTCAAGCAGAGACAATATCATAAGGTCGATCAGCCAAGAATATCTGGTCATCCATGAAGAGTAAGAAATACGTACAATTTTTGTAATATCTTTCCTATATGTTGTAAGGTAATTTTGAGTGTTGCATGTCTTGTCACTTGTGTTCGGGTTCTGACTTCTGATTATTGCATGTCATGTGTACAGGCTCTTACTTGGCACTGCTCTTTGTGGGTTCTTGTTATCCGTCAATCCCAGTATTGAATTTTTGTTATTAATGGATCTTCTGAAATTTTTCTGCGTATTCAATTTTAATTTTTATTGGGGTAGTATTTTTTTTTCCCTTATTGTTTTGTTTGATATGGATTTTTACTCTTTTGTTCTTAGTCCAATGATTTGATCAGGATATGAATTTCCGTTCCAAACTGTATCTGGTTATCAGGTTTTGCTCTTAATTCTGTGAATAAAAACCATTTGATTGAGAAACAGGCAATTCCAGACAAGACCTCCAAGGGTTTTGACAAAATCAATATAATCAAGGAAGAGCTCGAAAAGATATGTTCAGGGGTGGTTTCTTGTACTGATACACTTGTTCTTGGCACTAGAAACAACGCTAGTGTGGTCTGCGCTTTTACTCCTCTGTTTCTTGATATTCTTTTTCTTTTAAGGCTTTCTTGTTAATGGTAGAGGTCCTTTTACTTTATGGGTTTCATGACTATGGTCAGGGTAAAAGTTTAAAAACATTTCGGTATAATGATGATACGTGATGGACAGCTAGTATAGAATGTAAATCAACAGAAAATTAATTTGTCTATAAATGGTTTTGGAAGGGGAAAAATATAATTGGATTCTGCAGTGTTAAATATTGTATCAGGCTCTGATGAGGGGAGGTTTAGAGCATCTCAGGTCCCGAATATTCAAAGAAAAAAAAAAAAGAAAAGAAAATTGTGAATTTAAATTTATATATGTTTTTCTTTCAGTTACTTCATTCAGCTAAGAAGCTGAGATTAAGATTTTATATCGTTTTTCGGTTTCTATTTTCACTCATTGGTTGTATCCTCTCTCTCTCTCTCTCTCTCTCTCTCTCTCTCTCTCTCAATTTTATGAATATTTGAGTTTTATTTATTTATTTATTTATTTTGTTTTTGATTGATTCTCTCTTCCATATTTTGATAATTTCTTTCCCTGCTAAGATAACTGACAAAAAGAAAAGGGAAAAATAAATTTAATTGAGTTAAATTCTTCTCATTTTGTTTTTGTTTTTTTAATTTATTTTTTTTTAACCACAGATTTGGATGAAAATCATTTCAAATTTCAGTTTTCTTTCTTTTCCTTTTCTTTATCAGCAATCAACCGATATTTATAAATCACTGCTTCTTTTTGTCCTGATTCCTGTAGTCTTTCTCTGTATTTTTGTAGTGTTGTCCTATATAGTGGAAAACCTAATTGCACATTTTGCAGTTCATATATATTTGAAGGTGTTGATTAAATTCTTCTACCCTTTTGAATATGGACGAGGAACTTGATAAAAATGTCAACTCTCTTAGAGTTGATACATATTTGGAATATAAAATAGGGTTCCGCACTCTGCAGAGTGCATAAGGTATGCCAAAATAGTTGACACAGTTTTGACTTTTTGTTCTAATGGATACTGTCACACCCCATTTTTGCCACCTTAGCTAGGGTTTGTCATTTCATGTGTCTTTTTGTTTCCTTTTTGAGTCTAGTCTTTTGTATTGAGTTTCTAGGGTCCTAAGGATGGTGTGTATGAATTTTGGTTCGATTTGGAGTTGATCTTGAGGGTTAATAAGAACTTTTGTGACTTGAGGGGCATAATCGTCTTTTAGGCCATAAACTTTCCATTTGACCTTGGAATGATCTCCAAGTTGCCAATTGGAGTTCATAAGAATGCATTTGAGGTATTTATGGGTTCAATTCGATGAATTGATGGTTCGGGATTAGAATGGCTCAATAAGGCTCAAGTTGGCTAAGAGACCTATTCCGGGTTAGCCTGAATTGGTTCATGATTTTCACTCTATGACTACTCATTTGACCTTGATTAGTCTTAATTTCATCCCTAAATGTGTTTAGGGAGGTTGAATTTCAAATTGGAAAGCATTCGGTGCGACCCTATGTGCATACCTAAGCTAAGCGATGGTGAGGCATAGCGGTTAACCACCTTTGTAGGACCCAACCATGCAGCCATGGCTAGGGTTTCTTGCCCTTAAGTGACTCAAATTACATTCTCCTTCGAAACACGGTCGTTTTGGCTTTCGTTTTGTCAAAATCGGAGTTGATTTGAGCCTTGAAACAAATTTGGAAGTCGAAAGGGTCAAAATTTGGGCTGAAGATGACATGGCCTCGGGTGACCACCCAGGCCTGGGCGGCTAGCCGCCTAGGCCGAGGCTGCTAGCCGCCCAGCCCCAGGTGGTCACCCAAGCCACTTTCCTTTTTTGAGTCTTAACGCGGCTCCCTCCCTATTTCCTCGGATTTGCTCGCCTCCAACCGCCATTTAACCCTAATTTCAGCCCTATTTGACCTACTTGAGCCCCAAGGGAACCTCTAAGAGCCCTTGGATCAATACCTAGGGTTTTAATCCCAACCATTGAGGGTTTTCCCTCAAACCCTATAAATACCCCCTTATACTTCAGCAATAGGGGAGGCAATTTCTGAAGTGTGAGGCATGTGTGAGACTTAGAGGCTATGGCAGCCATCCTTAGGATAATTTAACCTAAACTTTGAGTGAGAGAGTGAGAGAGAAAGCTTGAAGGGGGGCTGGAGTTGGGCTTGAAGGCTTGAAGGAAGGAATTCCCAGCAGTGCATAAGAGGAGGAGGACTCTCCACAGCAGCCATCGTAGGTATACCTCTTCCCCTTCTCTTTTTCATTCAAATTAGGGTTTTTCTGCATAGGATAGCATTATTTCATGTTCAAGCTTATGTTTTTATCATGTGTTGATGCTTCTAATGCTTAAAATACATGATTAAAATAAAGTTTATGGCTGGATTTGCATGACATGATGTTATTTCATGTGATTTTATGAGTAGATGTGTTTTTAGGGTTTCTAGAGTCTTTTCTAGGGTTTTTTTGCATAGGATAGCATTATTCCATATTCAAGCTTATGTTTCTATCATGTTTTGATGCTTCTAATGGCTAGTATGCATGTTTAGGATGATATTCATGGGCTGTTTAGTATGCTAGGATGTTATTCCATGTGATTTACTGCATGTTTGGGATTCTAGGGTTTCCTTAGTGCTGAAATTGGTTTTCTGCATGAAATAACTCTTTTGCATATTAAAGCTTGTGTTTTTATTGTGTTTTGCTACTTCTATTAGTTAGTATGCATGATTAGGATAATGTTTATGGGCTGTTTAGCATGCTAGAGTGTTATTCCATGTGATTTACTGCATATTTGGGATTCTAGGGTTTCTCTTGTGCTGAAATTGAGTTTATGCTTAGAATAGCATTATTTCATGTGAAAGCCTAAGTTTTTATCATGTGAGGATCATTCTATTGGTTAATATGCATGAATTGAATGCTGTTCATATTCTGTTTTGCATGGTTTAAAGTGATTTCATGGGATTTTATGCACTAATGTGATTCTAGGGTTTCATTCATCCTTGTTTTAGGAAAGTTGCATATAGCATGATAGCTTAGGGTTCTTCTTTAGTTTTTCTTCATAGTTACCATATATGTAACTATGATGTTTTTGCATTCATATAGTTGATTTTAGGGTTTTTTGCATGTCATTGCATGTAGGGTTGAATTAGGGTTTTTGTTAAGTTATGATTCATGTTGTTTACATGATTTATGGTTGATTTTAAGCTCTATTTCAATTCTGTCCAGATCTGTTTAATAGCTTTAATGATGAGTTTTGAGCATGTGTTAGCCTATGTTTAAGCATGATAATTGCTTGATTGGAACCTAGCTTGTTTGGTTGGTATTTTTGGTATGTTTTGCATGCAAATTGCAGGTGCTTGATAGGTACAACAGGTGCAACTACCCCACCAATGTGGGGTGGTTATTTCGGCTATTGCGAGATAAAATCTTGCAAATAAGATAATTACCCTATGCAATAGGATGGTTATTTTGACAGGTTGCTTTTGCTTAAAGGTAAGTAGGGTATAAGGGTGCCCCAATTCACCCTTCTTTCCTTTCCTTGAAACTTTCCCTTTCTCCCCCCTAGGGTTGTTTCCTAATAGGGGAACATGGCAATCCTTATAGTTTCCTTTCATAAAAATACTTTCTTGAATAAAGGTTTCCATCCTTATCAAATTCCATATTTACTAAATATCTTTTGAGAATCATTCATTTTTGGAAACTTACCATGTTTTTCTTGAAAGGAAACTTAGGGTTTACCATAGGCCTCTATTAGGTTATAACCCTATTCCCTTTCGAACTACGTGGACTTTGATCCATGTATTTCCATACATGGTACGTAGGCGCTCTTCGTGAGGTTCAAGTCCGCCCTAGGATACTAAGTATCCTAGGTTTTCTCCCCCCTCTTTCTTTTTCTGTTTTTCTTTGATTTACTTGATTATATGGATGAATGAATGAATGATATGCATGCTGTCTTGTGATGATAATTGTTGATTTGTGTGTGATTAAGACTTTGATTTAGCCCAATTAAATTAAGAGACCGTTTAGGGCGATATGGGTGCCTATAGGCTTTGCCTAGAACCTTCCCATATCGTAACTTAGCCTCCGAATCCCCGATTTCTCTGGTTTCCAAAAGACTTCTTTTGCCTTTCCATTTTTTAAACATGGAGTCAATCTTTTGTTTTCCTAAAACAAAATTGTTTTTTTTTGGGTTTTCCTTGTTTCCTTTAAAAAATAAGGTGGCGACTCCTTTTTCTTTTTCAAACCTATTTTCTGTTCAACCCTTGTGGGCCCGCTTTTTGGGGTCCACAGATACACAGATAGATGTCTAAATTGCTCATTCAGATGCCGACACATTCTCCTTGCAAAATGAACCTCTTCTAAGGTGTAAAGTAATTCTCAATGCATATTAAATTCAACAAATCTATTCATGCCTTGAGATTTGAGATTCAAGAAGAAATATATTTTCTATACTACTCTTATACTTTCCGTCTTGTTATTTATATTGGGTTTTTCTTCTTTGGGTTTTTTTGGGTTGCAAAAAAAAAAAAAAAAAAAAAAAAAAAAAAAAATGGTGTCAACCAGTTTAGAATATGACTACTACCATGAGACATGCTCTCAAGCAGAGAACAATAAGGTTAACCATGCATGAGATCTTCTCTGGACACAAGAATGACCCTACTGCACTTTGATCCATAGCTTACAATTCCAGGTAACACAATTGTAAAGGTACCAGCCAAGCAAAGTTAAATGCAATGTTTTAAAAACCATTGTGGATGGTTCCTCTACTTGTAGGTTGTGCCAGATGTCTGGAGGTTCCTATTTGAGAGCTTATGTCTATGTTGGAAAAATAGGTTCAAGGGTCTTCAAATCTCCTAATGCTAGGATGGTAAGTGATTAGAGACTTTAGTTTTGAATCATAAGTGGTTAGTGTCTTTATTTTGACCCTTTGGTATGTAATCTTGATTGTTGTGGAAAATTCAATTGGGACTAATATAGATTGTTTCTAGTTTGTTGAGATTTTCTTTCAAAGTTCATGTGTTCAAAAGGATTGTTTAATATGCATTGTTTCAAAGTTCATTTGTTGAGATCAATGCCCCAAAGTTTCATTGTTATTTTTCCCCAGTTTCCTTGGCAAAGTTGGTGGAGCATGAATTCTTGCTTTGGAAAGTTCTCAAACACAACCCCAAGCCTCCATCACAGCTAATCCACATTCAAAAAACCAAATCACAATTCTCCAACTTCAATAAACCAAAATCCATTCTCCAAATCCCACAAACCATTACAACCGAACCGATCCAAAAATCAATCCATCGATCACCAACAACTAAATCAATCACAATTCAACCAAACCAATCATAACAGTCAATTCAAATCCGGCCAACACAAGCCTTTCCAAGTTTGGCCCACCCCAATTCTCATTACGACTCTAAGTAACTAAAACTTCTCCACCAATTCAATTCAAAAGCCAATATATCAATTTACAAGGTTAGCTTGTGTGAAAAATTGTAAAATATTTGATATTTTAATGCCAAACTTATCATCATTTTTTTTTAGGAATTTTAGATTGCTCAAGCCACAGGAAAATAATTATAGTTCAATACAAATTACTATTTTGAGCTACTAGTAGTAGACTATTTTAACTTAGTTGCAACTATTTTGCCTTGTACTTGAGGTGAGGTTGAGCCACGCGGCTAACAAACTACAACCATTTTTATATAGAATAGCACAACCCTATGCTAAGGCAACTTAATACCTTTTTATTATAGTATATATTTAAGGGGCATTTGGGCTTAAAGTCCAAAAAGTAATGCTTGTGTTACGTAAAGTCCATATTTAAAAACACATTTGGCCTCCAGTACACTACAAGTTGAGAGGACAAAAATGCCCTTGCTATAAAGGCTCAAATCGTATAATCCCTACAAAATCTCCACCGCTCAAATTCTTCCCTTCCACTCCCAACATCCCCTACTTTCCCGACCATGATATGCTCCACTCTTTCCTTCTTAATCTCCCTCAATTAATTCCCATAACTCCCCTCCATTATTTTTGCCCATTTATAACTCTCCTCCTTTATTTTCCCATACTTCCCAAAACTCTCTCTCTCTCCATCTTTGTAAGGTCCTTCCTTATCTCCCTCAATTCCCTCAATTACTACTCCTACTTTTTCTCCCCTTGTCATTCACAATCCTGCAGGCATCCCTTTGGTAGTAGACCCTCTGTTTCATCATGTAACTTTTTGAACATGTAACTAAATCTAGGTTGTTTTTTTGTCTTTTTTTTTTTAAGAAATTGAATGGATAATTAGTTACCTAGGTCTCATTTACATGTAACTAGAGATGTGTGCGGGGTAAAATTTGCTCCCTGAGAACTGCTGGTGATGAAGGGGTTGAATCTCACGCGTGGACCTGCACTCACAAGCTTAGAAACAAGGTCAGAGGGTAGGCAAAGGTGGGTTTTGGCCAAGTCCTCTCCAAAGCTTAAGTCAAAAGCTGTTTATGAAGGTAAAAGCGAGGAGGAAGATGAATTTCAGGGGATTAGGGTACTATAGCTCCCCTTATTCAGCTGTATTGTATTCTACTTATACCCACCTATACGGACCGACCATGTGAGGTCAGGTAACTGCCTTGGTTAGGTCAAATCTAACCATGGTTTGCCAATAACCGTCTGATCATGGTTTACTGATCATGGTTAGGTAGAGAACCATAGTTTCTTGTAACCATTGTGTTAGGAATAGCAGCTGTATTAATAGTTTTGGATTATAGTAGTGATTTGGACTGTAGTGTGAGTCATAGAACAGGTGTTCTGAACTAAGTATAAGGCCCCGAGCTGGGCGACCATGTGCATTGTGACGGATTTGGTTGAGCTACCGCTGCCACATGTTAGTGGTCCTAATTTGAGCTCTTTAACCAAGCTGGGTCCTCGGTTCAAGAATATTTCCACACAACTTGCCCCAATTATGACTTTCCAAAATCGGGACTTGTCATAATTTACAATTGCTGAATGCCTTTTACTGTACCCCCCTATGGCGTTTAGGTTTCTAGGGCTTAGTTAGCAGATGGCAATTACGCCCTTTCGTATTTCAAGGCACTGACGTCATGTGTAGTGGGGCTGTCTTGTCCGCCGTATATAGCATTTAATACTCCAGAAGCATTATGTCTTTGGGCAAAAGCAAATCACTATTCACTCTACCTTTTGCCTTCTCTCTCTCTATTTTCTCTGCATTCTCTCTCTCTGCTCTTTGCTCTCTGCCTTCACCGGAACATATGTGCACATTGTCCTTCTCGTCGGAATCCACTGTTAACACCATTTATTTACTAGGGAGGATCTATCTCGAGCCTTTTTGCTGCTCTAGGGTTTGTTCCACTGTCGCTGTTCTTCGTTTAAAGGTTGTTCCTGCCTCGTCTACCGTTTTTAAAGCAATTCTTTGGAGGTTCCTAGTGTTGCGCAATCGTACCTCTTCGGCGAACTTGTTTTTCCGGCCATTTCTTGAAATCTTCAACGGTATAACTCTTTCTTTGTTCTTAGCTTTCAATTTGTTTGATACTATTTTCTTTGCCTGGGACTGTTGGTGTCATTCTTGGGGTTTGTTTCACGATCCTAGGGTTTTCCTTCGATTTTTGGGGCAAATCGCCAAGATTTCAATTTTCCCGCCTTTTAGGGCTTAAAAATCCCACTTCAGGGTAAAAGTAGACAAGAGACCCTTAATCTCCTCATTTTGACTTTTCCCAACACCAAACTGAGTGACTCCCGAGCTGACACTTGGAACAATTTTTGAGTTTGTCAAAGCAAACATACCTATCAGAACATTGTTCTGGAGACTCAAGTCGGGGCGTGTGAGGAGAAATAGTTGATCTTGGAATTGAACCTTCCTCATTTCACACTTGGCAGATGTCTTTTTTTTACGATATTAAGGACAATCCTGCAAGGCTAGCAGAATTTAAGGCCTTATATGGCTTCAAGGATGGGAAGTTCAGTTTTAGGTTCGCTGAGCCTAGGGAGGATATTTATTAGTCAGATTCTGAGTATGGCTCTTCCGTTCCTGTTGCTGCGTTCAAAGAAGGTGAAGTTCGTGTCCCCTTTTCTGATCTCCTTATTAAATTTCTTCTTTACTGTAACCTCATTCCAACCCAACTAGGGCTAAACTCCTTTAGGATTGTCTCGGGTGTCCATACCCTTAACCAAATTTTAGGAACAGCCGTTGGGGTGCAAGAAATATTCCACCACTATAAAATTTGTTCCTTAAAAAACAAACTAGACCATTAATTCTCGATCAAGCCCAGGAGAAAGCCATTCGTTATCCATATCCCTGATTCCAACCCTGGGGTTCACGACCACATCATTTTCGTGTACAGGCCCGTGGATGGGACCTTACCAATGAAAAACACCATTATTCCTCGCAATCATGGTTCTTTCTGTAAACGCTAAGCGAAATTCATCACTGTTATAGATTCTTACATGGGTCCCGAGGTGAATGATAGACTTAATACTGATGCTCATGTTCTGTTTCTTTCTAGCAGCTCCACACGCTAACGAACCTAGTGGGGAGTTAAAGAAAGGGGATATCAAGAAATTGTTAAACTACCAAGTAAGCCAACAATACAGGGCCGCTCATACCCTGGTTCACTATTACCCGAGGTACCAGACCTACGGTAAAGCGAGTCTTCCCCACTAGGAGGAACCTGAGGAAGACTTAACCCTTCCTCTAGAAGAATGAGAGGAAGAAGGCATTCAGATTCCAAGGAAGGGGGAGGGCGCCACCGAGGTAGAAGCCCTAGAGAAGGCTGGTAACTCTACCCTCCTTGTAATAAAGAGTTCCTGCTCTAAGGAGACAGTCTCATAGGCGATAGAGCGAAAAGGCTCAAATCCCCCTCCCACTAAAAGGCAGAAAACTGACTCCGAGAGTCAAAGGCCCAAGAAAGATTCTGGGCTGAGTCTGCGAGCCTTGGTGGCCAAAAAGAGGGCTGCTAAGAAAGAAGCTACTGAGAAGAAGGTTGCTCAGCAAAAAAGCACCCAACAGAAGCAACCACAACAGAAGCAGCCCAAGCAGAAGTCCAGTCAGACCACCTCTTCCAAAACCACTGGGCAAGAGGATGGTAAAAAGTCCACTGACCTTAACAGTGGTAAACTCATGTCTTCTGCTATGAAAGGGCAGGAAGTTCATAGGCCTGTGGTGCCTGAGGTCACTAGGAAGGGGAAGGCCCCCTAGGTGGAACCTCCAAAAAACAAAAGGCCCACTACGGGCTCCTGCAGCAGCCCCCTGTTCTGAGGTATGGGCAAAGAAGCACATTCGCTACTGCTGCTGCAGGGGAGAGTGCTGCCTCCCAAAGTAAAATTGTATCCAAATTTCCCGAGGTGAGACTTGTAATTCTAGCTTCATTTTTTGCATACGCAGTTTTAATTATGAATTACTCTTGAGTTCTAACTTCTTCTCGGGTATTGTCAGTTCCTTGTGCCCACGGATGAGACTATTTCTAGCTCTTACTCTATGGATTATAACTTCCAGTAGCTGGGCAACCCCATAAAGCTGCCAGCGGATATGGCCCATTTCAGAAAGAAGTCTGCCCCCGAGCTACTTCGCTTCGGGTTTACCAGCCTTTACAGAGTAAGCTTTGAGAGACATTGATCTTTTGGTAATCTTTCAGTTCAGTCTTTGACTTGGTCGCAATTTTGCAGGACTGCCAACAGATCTTGCTAGCTGGTGACCTCCTTACTGAAGAGGATAACAAGTTGGAGATTGAGGTCACCAAAGTTCGGAGTGAGTTCGAGCAGAAGCTGCAAGAGTCTAAGACAAACTGCTCCGCTGTAGTGTCTCAAATTAAAAAATTGAAGACTGAATGTAGGACACTTCAATCTAATGCTGAGAGCGCCATCAGCAAGCTCGAGCTCACGAGGAAGGACTATGTAGGCTAAGCTAAAACAGGGAAAGGATAGCAGCGATGAACTAGCTCAAGGGAAGCGAGACCTGGCAAGGAAGGTTCGGGCCCTCGAAGCTGATGTGGAGAAGAAGAAGGCTTCTGTTAAGAAGGCAATGGCGGAGGAAAGGAAGAATGTCAAAGACACCCTCATTAGGCAGTTGGCCAAAGAACTCGAGGCTACTTACAAGCTCGCGTGGGACACCTTGGTTGAATTGGCCTTTGCTCAATTCCCTAAAATCGCTGACATTCCCTTCGAAAAGAAGGAATTACCCCTATAGGACGACCCCGAGGGCAATAATGTCGGGGAGGCTGACGCCGAAGCTGAGGGTAAGGATGAGCCCGGGGTGAATGAACTCGAGGTCACATCCCAGGCCGAGGTTGGTGTGGAAGCTGAGAAAATCGCTGGCGCCTCCAATAAAACTCTTGCTACCGCCAATGGGGCTCAATCTGCTGCAGCAACAGAGAACACGATGGATACAGTCCCCAATCCACCTCAGGTTTCCATGGACCCTCCTAACTCTGCTCTGGGGGCTAAGTGATGGAAGCTGCTAGCCAAGCCACGGGGAACTCGAGGAAGAATTGATGGTTATTTTTGACGTTTTACTTTTCCTTTTCTTTGTAATGGCCATGTGCCAAATTTGTACAGACATTTATAAACTTTTTCATGGAATGAGATGTACCGTTTTCTTTTCTGGTTATGTGAGCTTGTGCTTGCCTGAATTTTTCTTTGGAATCTTTGCTTGTCTAATTATATATGCTTGTTTTTTATCTCTATAATGGCCATGCGCCAAAATGTGAGCTCGGGCAAGCTCTTACGCTGCCATATGGCTCTTGCTTTATTAATAAGTTGGGTGCCCCTGAGCCCAATCTCATTCTGGATTTTGACTTGGACCCATTATTGGGCAAGTGCTTAGAATTGAGCCTACTCTTAAACAAATTTCGCTTGGACCCACTATTGAGCAAGGCTTAGAACTGTGCCCATTCTTAGGCTGATTTTGCTTAGACCCACTCTTGGGCAAGTCTTAGAACTGTGCCCATTCCTAGGTAATAGGTGACCTAGACCTAGAGTTGGGCAGGTTCCTTTTTAACCTATTCTTAGGCAGATAGTGCTCGGGCCTATTCTTAGGCGAGATTTGTGCCCATTCTTAGGCGACAATTGACTTAGACCTATTATTGGGCAAGTGCTTTTAGCTCGTAATAATAAACACATGATAATTTTCATGAATAGCATCTGTATTTGTATGGATTGATCCTCGCTTTTAATTACAACTCTTTCAACGGTAAAACAATCTCAAATTAACTATGTTATCTAATTTCGGGAGTTCCTGTCCTGTCTCTAGGCTCTTTAGTCTATACGAACCTGTGCCTCCTATACTGATGACCTCATAGGGTCCTACCAAGGCTTCCCTTCTGCTGAGTTCCTAGTTGTAGAATTGACTTGCCTGAGCACCAACTCCCTAACTTTAAACTCTCTAGCTTTGACTCTTCTATTATAGTATTTTTTTTAAGTCCTGTTGGTAAGAAGCCATCTTGATTCGCGCCCTTTCCCTTCTTTTGTCTGCCAGATCTAGATCCTGAGCTAACACTTGGTTGTTTGTTGCCGCATCATACTGCTTTGTTCGGAGACCTGGTAAGCCTAGTTCAGTTAGAATTACTGCTTCCATTCCGTAAGTCATTGAGAATGAAGTCTCCCCTATGGACCTCCTTGGCGTAGTTCGATATGCCCACAAGACAGAATGCAACTCGTCAAGCCATGGCCCTTTAGCATTATCCAGCCTCTTCTTTATCTCTGCCACTATGATCTTATTCGTTGCCTCTACTTGGCCATTGCATTGAGGGTAGCTCAGGCTTGAATACCACCACTAGATTCCCTATTCTACACTGAACTCCTTGGTTCTCTTACTATCAAACTGAGTTCTATTATCTGACATAAATGCTCTGGGGACCCCGAAGCGGGTGATAATATTTTCCCAAAGGAATTTGATGATGTCTGAGTCCTTGATTGATGCAAGTGCAATTGCTTCCACCCATTTGGTGAGGTAATCAGTTGCAATAAATAAGTATTTCCCTGTTCCCCGAGGCCGTTGGTAGTGAACCCACGAGGTCTAAGCCCCACTGCGCGAATGGCCAAGGGCTAGATATAGGATATAACTCTTGGGCTGGCTGGTGTATCTTGTCAGCAAACATCTGGCATTTCAGACATCTTCTCACATATCTGATACCATCTTTCTGCATATATGGCCACCAATACCCCTGGAAGTTCGCTCTATGGGCTAGTGATCTTCCCCCAGTGTGACCCCCACATGACCCCTCATGGAGTTTATTCAAAAGGTCTAACACCTGGTCTAGATGCACACACTTCAAGTAAGGCCCCATATAAGATCTTTTGTAGAGACTTCCCGAAGGAGATAACCAGAATTGAGCTGCCTTGGTTCGAACTCGGTGAGCCTAGTTTCTGTCCTCAAGTAGCTCGTCCTGTTGTAGGTAAGCGATAATCTCATCCATCCAACTGGGGGATAAAGCCTGAATATCCGAGATGATATCTTCTGTCCTAATACTGAGTTTGTAAAAGACCTTAACGCGTATAGTGTAGGAACTATCTGTTTCTAGAGCTACAGCTAGAGCAGCCAATCCATCTGCATGTCTGTTCTGATTCCTCACGAAACGTCAAAATTTGATGCTTTTGAAATCTGAAACCAACTCCCAAACCTTATGTGTTTATGCGATCATTTTCTCATCTTTGGCCTCATATTCTCTATTCAGCTAGTTAACCACAAGCCGAGAATCGCTATATACCAATAAATCCTTTACTCCCATTGCTCGAGCTATTCCTAGTCCAACCACAACGGCTTCATACTCAGCCTCATTGTTTGAGGCCAGGAACATAAGCCTTATTGCCTACTCAATGATTTCCCCCTCGAGAGCTGTCAATACTATACCCAAACCTGCTCCTCTTCCGTTCGATGCTCCATCCACTTTGAGCTCCCATTTCTTCTTCTTGTCACTATCTGTATTGCCCTCCCCCCCCCCCCCAGTTCAGCCGGAGAGGAGTAAACTGCTATCTAATTAGAACTGCAACTAGGATCTACAAATTCTGCGATGAAATCTACTAACACCTGGCCCTTAATGGCAGTTCGGGGCTGAAAGTGTATGTCATAGGCTACCCCCCACTTCGAGACTCGTCCTGAGAGGTTAGCTCACCTCAAGACATCTTTAATTGGATAATTGGTGAGCACGGTGATAGGATGAGACTGGAAGTAGTGCTGGAGTTTGCGAGAAGCTGTGACAAGGGCTAGAATCAATTGTTTAAGGGTGAGGTAGCGAGTCTCAGCATCCAGTAGTGTTTTACTGATACAATAGATTGGTTTCTGTTTGGGACCACGTTAAGCGATGAGGACTCCACTAAGGGAATGTGCTGAAACCGCCGGTATAGGTAAAGTGTTTCCCTAAGGTGAGGGTGGGTTAGAATTGGGAGAGTTTCTAAGTGAGCAACCAGTTTTTGGTAAGCTTCTTGACATTCTGTATTCCACCCCGAGTTCTTGCCCTTCTTTAGTATCTAGAAGAAAGGGTGACACTTGTCTTACGACCTCGAGATAAATCTGCTAAGTGTTGCCACCATTCCATTTAACTGTTGGACATTCTTGACCCTTGTTGGCATCTTGAGAGTTCTGATTGCCTCAATCTTACTTAAGTTTGCCTCTATCCCTTTCTTCGAGACTAGATGACCCAAAAATTTTCCTGAGCCTATCCCAAATGAGCTTTTCTTTGCATTTAACTTCATCCCGTACTCCCTGAGTCTGGCAAAGGCTTCGGTCAGGTCTGCCAAGTGGTTTTTCTCAGAGCTGCTCTTAACGATGGTATCATCAACGTACGCTTCTAGGTTTTTGCCAATCAATCCCTCGAATATCCTGCTTATAAGACGTTAATAGGTTGCCCCAACATTTTTCAGTCCAAATGGCATTACTTTGTAGCAGTAAGTTTCCTTCGGGGTGATAAACCCTGTTTTATCTTGATCATGCTCTACCATAGGTATTTAATAATAACCCGAGAAGGCATTGAAGATACTCAGTCGCTCGTATCCTGAGATAGAGCCTATTAGTTGGTCAATCTTTGGCAATGGAAAACTGTCTTTGGGATATGCCTTGTTAAGGTCTATGAAGTCAATGCATACGTGCCAGTCTCCTTCCTCACACAGACAGGATTGGCCAGCCAACTCAAGTACTTCACTTCTCTGATAAATCCCGCTTTTAACAGCTTATCCACTTCTGCATAAATCGTTTGAGCTTGATCATCAGATAACCTCCATTGCTTTTGAACTACGGGCTTGCAGTTCGAGTTAACCTGCAGCTCATGTGTAATAATCCTCGGGTTAATTCCAAGCATTTCGTGGAGCAACCAAGCAAACACATCAACTTTATCTTTCAAAAACTAAAACAATTCTGCAGCGTCGGCCTCATTCAGTGACTTCCCAATCCAAAAGAAATTTTTCGAATTCTCAGGGTTAATTATTTTCTTTATTAATTCTTCCCCAGTTCGATCCTCGGGCTCTAGAACAATTTCTTCGACCCCGGGCCGCTCCCCCTTTCATTGCTATAAAGGGGTTTGATCAACCTTAGCCTTTTTCTCGTGCTCCGACATCTGCTTCAGGCCTTTGGTTTTGTCCACCCCAGAGCTAGGGAGAGGTGGAATTTTTTACTTGAGTTTATCCTCCGAGGAGATCAAGTGGCCCACATATTCTACTAAGAAGCATTCCCTGGCTGTAGCCTGGCTTCCTTTAATCTCCATGATTCCCTCTGGACTTGGGAACCTGATAGATTGATGATAAGAGGATGGAACAGGCTTAATAACGTGGATCCAAGGTCACCCAAGAATTACGTTATAAGCTGACCTCTCCTGAATAACCACAAAAGTCTCCATGGACTGAACTGGCCCTGCCCGAACTAGGAGAATAATCTGACCTAGTGGAAAAGTCATGTTTCCATTGAAAGCCTTCAGGCTAACATGGCAAGGTTTGAGGTCAGAATCTTTCAGCACAAGCTGCCTGAACAACTTCTGGAACATTACGTTAACCGATACCCCATTATCAACATAGACATTTCCCATATCGTAGTTCCCAATGAGCATGCGTATGACTAGGGCATCATTGTGGGGGCATCGCATTATCCCATCAGATTCTGCATCCCCAAAGAATAAAAACTTTTCCCCAGACTCTCTTTCATCCCAAGGAAGTAGCACTGGCTTACTCTCGACATCACTAACCTCGGCATCTTGGCAAGCCATTCTGTATTGAGCTCTAAGTTGACTAGCTGACAGAGCAGTTTCCTCATATCCCTCAGTGATTACATCGATTCTTCCCTGGATCTTTGGCTGTGCGGATTAAAGAGCTCTGTTCTCAGGCTTCTTGTGCTCAGATGGCTGCCCCTTTTCTCCTCGGGCAATGAATTCATTCAGCTTACCATCCTTGGCCCAAACCTCGAGATTGTTTTTCAGGATTCTACAGTCTTCCATTTTATGGCCATGATCTTTGTGGTAGCTATAGAACAACTTTCTGTTTCTTTTCTCGGGGTCTCTAGCCATAGGTCTAGGTCTCTCAAAGAAGTCCTTCTCTTCCACTACTTTCATTAATTTGTAGATAGGAAGGTTGAATACAGTGAAAATGGCTCGATTTGGGTTGGAAGATTACTTTGGTTTCTCTCCTTGGGGATTGTCCCTTTGGGGTTTTGAGTCTCTTTTCTTATCGTCTTTTTCATTGGTTTTGGTGGGCTTCGGGTTATAAAAGTCATCCAACTTCGAGTAATTGGCCATCGTGGAGAGTAACTTGGCTAAGTTTCTGGGGGGATTAACTGTCAACTCCTTAAATAGAGGTGATAGCTTCCTTAGCCCGAGGCGAAACAAGTCCATGGCATTCTTTTCAACAGGATCATCAATCTCATTATAAACCTTCCAAAATCTCTGAGAATATTCCCGAAGACCTTCTCTATCCTTTTGTTTCAGTTCATAGAGATTCTGCTTTGTCCTCGGGAACTTACAGCTAGTGATAAATCTCCTTTTAAATAACTTACTCAACTCTCGCCAGCTGTAAATAGACTCATCTGGAATCTTGGCCCACCATTTAAGAGCTACATCCCCCAGACTCATGGGGAAAATTTTGCAGAGAAAACCCTCATTCCCAGAATACAACGACATGCATTCCAAATAATAATTTAAATGATGATCTGGATCTATTGAAATGGAATAAAGAATAAAAGTTATTTCAAAGTACCCTCGTGGGATTGGAACCCGTTGAATCCACCTCATGAACAAGCTTCGAACCACTGCAGAGCTCCCTGGCCTATCTCCTCCTCTCTTATGGTTACCCCGATGTCTCTTGGAATCTTCTTCCTCATTCTCCTCGTGCCTAGGAGATCAGGGATGTTTTCTACTTGTTTTCCCAGAACTCCTTTCCCTTCTCCTTTCCAAAGACCGAGACCTACGACGATGTTTCTCGTCTCTGTGTGTTTCATCCTCAGAACCCACTCAAACACGAGATCTATGATAGTCCTCACTCCATCTTCGAGAATGGACTAAACGTTTAGAACTGCACTCAGGGGACCTTTGCACTAACTCATTGTATTACCTGTCCCCCTCCCTGAGTGCAAATGTTCTGGACCAGGGGAATGCTGCCTCTCATCACGCCCGCTGCGATGGTGGTGGTATGAGGCTCCATGTTTGGGTAAGCTTTCTTGGTGGCAAGTTCGATGAAGCAGTCTGGTTTGGCTGGCTTCTTCAGCAACAACATTAGAATCGCAGCGAGCAAAAGTTCCCTAGAGATGGCAGTGGTAGTTTTGCTTCGCCATCAACTTAGCGAGCTGCACGATCTGAATCTCAAATTGCATAGTGGCTATCAAATCTACCATCGCTGCTGGGTTGGGGTTGTTTGTTACAACCTTATCACATGTTGCTTTCAAGACAAGCTGGTCATCAAGAGAATAGAAGATAGTAGTCATCTCCAGCGAGATTTGATGCTGCTGAGCTGAAGGTGGCTAACTTGAGAGGGATTGCCGGCGAAGGTTGGGTTTCTAGGCGCTTTCCAGCATCACCTCAGCGGTTTAGTCTACGTGCGTGAAGTTTGCCCAAGATTTGGTCCACCCATAGGTGGATGGAGGTGGAGTGACCATCTTTTCGCGATGGTTCCCACAGACGGCGCCAAATTGTGCGGGGTAAAATCTACTCCCCGTGAACTACTGGTGATAAATGTCATGCCCTAAAAATAGCCTCGCTAAAGCCTAGTGAGATAGTGACAGCTCGAAACCTTATCCATTCATTCTCTAAGAGACACCATGTTGACAAATATTACGTCACATAAATATTAATTTCATTATTATCTCATATACTAAATTATAATTATTAAAATGCATCATTGTTTGATATTAAATCACATATGTCAACTTATCAAAACAAAACAACTATCGAGTCAGGAAAATATGCTCCTCTATTCATGTCTTCTCAACAGCTCACAAATTTCCAGATCCTGAAAAATAATTTTTAATAAAAGGGTGAGCAAACTATGGCTCAGTGAGATAATTCATCAATGAATGCTTAACATTAGTATACAACAGCTCATCGTACATTTAACAGCATCTCTGTAACATCTCATACTGCAATGATGTTAATAGCATTTCTCAAAATTTATGCCACTCAAGCATATAAAATTTGTATACAACAACTCATCTTACATATAACAACATATATGCTTAACATTAGTATACAATAACCCATCTTACATGTAACAGCATCTTTGTAACATCTCATACTACAATGATGTTAATAGCACTTCTCAAAATTTATGCCACTCAAGCATATAAAAATTAGCACATACCTGTGCCTCTATTGCCTGCTGCAACCTACAAAAACAATAATAGCATACCTGTCTGCTCATACAGGATATACTATCTACGACCACAGCACACACCGCTCATCATGTGTGTATGCTACCCCATTAGCCTCTTGCCCTCAAAAATGGAGTAGCATATTAGTGCACTAACTGCAGGGCTTTCTCAACCCGGTCGTCTCATCTCAACATCTCAACATTTCAATCTCAGTTACAAGTATAAGCAACTTCACATAAACATGTCACAAAATAGATTTATACATGTTTGTTTCTCATCTCAACATCTTAATCTCAATCACAAGTATAAGCATTCAACTTCACATAAACAGATCACTGAATAACTTAATACATGTTTGTACATGCATTAATAACCATATCGCTCAATATATGGATGCTAATATCATGCACGTACACTAATTAATCTCAATAATATTGCAATATCCAATTATGAATATGAATTATCATTCGTATTATGCTCTACCACCATTAACAATCGTAATCAAACTACTCAACATAAATCTTAAAGCCAAATATTCAGTTTGGGGAAATTTTGGAATTTTTCATAAGTTCAGGGGCTATATTGCAAGTATAAAAATATAAGGACTATGATGACATCATAAAAATATTAATAAAAAGTCCCTGAAGTGTTCTACTTTTCATAGAAATTGCATAGGTTCAAACAAAACTCAATTTGGAATCCATTTGAGTATTTTTAATGAGTAGGGGTAAAATGGTCATTTTACACGTGAATAAAATAATACCCAAAATTAAAACATCCATTTTACCTCAAAAATACTCTTATATAAATTTTGTTGATATGAATCCAATGGTTCAATTCATAACTCAATCAGAATTTTATACATTTTGTTTGAGCTAGTCAAAGTTTGAAAACAAACTACACAAAAGGGTTAAAGTCTCCTAATTTTTGAAACCCATGTTATCATGCTCATATGGGTACAAAATTATAAACATAAGTTTCTAGTATTTTTATAAGATTTTTAAAAATATTATCAGCACCTAATGAGGGCCCCACATGGCCAATTATGCTAGGGTACACGTGGCCTATAGTGCACCCTGCCACACTTGATCATTATCCCTTCTTCTTCCCACGCATGTACAAACCCAGCTGCTGTCTGGAATTTTTCCCACATTTAATCAAAACTTTGAAAATTCATAACTAATTCATTTCTCAACCTTTTTCGATGATTCAAAAGCCCATTTTACTTAGTTTTTCATGTAGAATCTTATAAAAATATCAGAAAAATAAAACAAGTTACGAATTCATACAGATTTTCATATCTGTGTTTCGGGTTGTCCAATTTATTTCTCACAGTCTACAAGGTATTAGAGCCTAAGATTTACACAGAAGCTTCTCTATAGTATCATAAAACTATGGTAAAAATTTCATAGAGTTTCATTCACTGTGCATAGAGAACCAATCCAACAAAGTATGAGGGAAGCCATTGATGCTTCTTTAAAGCTCCAAAAATTATCCAAACATCAATCAATCCTCATGAAACTTTTAGAACCTTTCCTATATCATTCAAGGATGAAAAATCTCACCTCAGGTTTGTAGAAAAATGCTTTGAAACTTTCTTGGTTTGAGCTCCCTTCTTTCTCTTTCTTTCTTTCTCTCTATTTCTCTCTTTTGTTACCCTCTCTTACCAACTCATGTAGCACGAAAATAGGCTGAATATCAGCCCTTTTATACCCCCTCAATTCAAAGGAAGTCTCCCCTCATTAATTGGTTAATATTCCTCTTTATTCCTTTGTCCCCAAGCAAGCCATTTTCTTTTTCTCCAAGCAAACATGGCTGATTTGTTTGTTTTGGTTTTGTTTTGTTTTGTTTTGTTTTTCTTTTTCAGCCATGCATAGAATTTTGCCACCTATCCCCTTCCCATGTAAGCAATGACCTCATCTTAAGGATTAATTACATCATTAATCCTATTAATATAATAAGTTAGTAATTTTTGTTATATATATATTCTAAAGCTTTGGTGATTAATAATAATTATAATTATGACAACAACAATAATAATAATAATTACACTAATCAATTGATTATTAGGGTGGCAAGTGTTTGGGTTATCACAATAAAGGGGTTGAATCTCACGCGTGGACCTGCACTTACAAGCTTAGAAACAAGGTCAAAGGGTAGGCCAAGGTGGGTTTTGGCCAAGCCTTCTCTAAAGCTTAAGTCAGAAGCTGTTTATGTAGGTAAAGGCGAGGAAGAAGATGAATTTTAGGGGATTAGGGTACTATAGCTTACCTTATTCGGCTGTATCGTATTCTATTTATACCCACCTGTACGGACTGACAATGTGAGGTCAAGTAATTGCCTTGGTTAGGTTAGATTTGACCATGGTTTGCCAATAACCGTCTGATCATGGTTTACTGATCACGGTTGGGCAGACAACCATGGTTTCTTGTAACCGTTGTGTCATGAATAGTAGCTGTATTCACAGTTATGGATTGTAGTAGTGATTTGGACTATAGTGTGACTTATGGAACAGGTCTCCCGAACTAAGTATAAAGCCCCAAGCTGGGCGACCACGTGCGTTGTAACGGATTTGGTTGAGCTGCCGCTACCACGTGTCAGTGGTCCTGATTTGAGCTCTTTAGCCCAAGCTGGATCCTCGGTTCAAGAATATTTCCACACCAGATGTATGTGATTGTAGTTACTCTAATTGTTATAACGGAGAACAGTTACATGACGAACAAATGGATGAAAAAAACGAAGCGTAGGCATATAACTATTCATGTAAACTAAACATAACGATTTGTTTTGATTTATTTGAATTCTGATTTAGGGATTTTGACATTGTTGATGTGGGTTATGAAATTTCATACATTATTCGGAATAGTTACATTGCAATTTTTTCTGGAAATACACACGTATATGGGTTAGTTACATGATTTTACATAAAATAAGTCCACAAAAAAGCCATACATCATCAACTAGTTACATCTGTTGAAACTTGACAGGTATGAATTTTATTGGACATTTAGCAAACCTAAATAATGAATGGGATGGATTTGATTCCATAAATTGTGGCTGGTTTTCCATTTAAAACCTTTCCATATGTGTTTAGAAAGGCATTATAATGAATGGGATGGATTTGATTATGGAAATCATGGCTGGTTTCCTTTTAAAACTTTGCCATATATGTTTAGAAGGGCATTGGTGGTACTCATGGCAAGATTTTTTTACAGCTGTTCCCAAAACGTTACCGTTTTTTCATATGCAGTGGACTTGAGGCTAAAAGAGTTTTTATAGGTGACTTGAGGTTTGAACAAACCCCCAAACGTGCACCTCCCGCTAATTTCCCCTATATTTAAATTACTAAGGGGTGGATTGAATGATCCGAGTGCATTAATGTATTTACCCATTGCCCCAGTAGACTTTAGGCTGATCCAAGCCTAGCCAGCACCCAATGCCCCTGACGACGAGCTAGGACCTTGATTACACCTAAGTCCTAACCCGATTTTTAATTCATGAAATTGGGTTTAGTGTGGGCTGACCTAGTGACCTTGGACTGGCCCTCTATAACAAATTTCAGTTAAAAGGTATCTCTTTCCCGCTTTTGCTCTCTGCAAATAACCTTATTTTGTATCTCAACTCTCTCTCTCTCTCTCTCTCTCTCTCTCTCTCTGAAACTTTCCTTCTCTCTCTATCGGGCTCCGTGCACCCATTTTCAAGTTAGGGTTTGTCTATTAACAATGTCGAATACGAAGAACACTTGGATGTTGTTGGTGCTTCTGATCTCTGTGTTTCTCTCCCTGAGAAACCCTGTAGGTGAAACAGAGAATCCTTTCAACCTATCTTCTTCTTCTTCTTCTATCGATGATTCTTCTCGTCGCTTGTCACCACTTCGTGGGGTCTTGTTGGAAGACAAAGCAACGCTTAAATATGATTTTTACGGGGACACATGCCCACGGGCAGAGAATATCATAAGGTCCACCATGCAAGAGATCTTCTCTGAGCACAATGACACCAGTGCTGCTCTCTTGCGCCTCTTCTTTCATGACTGCTTCATTCAGGTTTCTTATGCCCTTATCTTGATTCTGTCTTTCTTTCTCATGGGTTTATTTTGCGTTTCTTGAGCTGGGTTTTGAATCTTTATGTAATTACATTCGTGGGTTTCGTGATTCTTGATCTGGGTATTGATTTTGGTTTGTTGTTCTTAATGCTGGGGAGTATTCTGATTTTCATGTGGATATTAAGTTTTCTTTATTTTGTGGGTTTCAAGATCATTTTTCATTTTTCATTTTATTTATTGTTCTAATTCTGATCTTGCGATTGTTTGTTTCTGTTTTTAATTTTTTGGATTCTCTGAATTTGAGTATTGAGTTTATTTTATTTTACATTTTTATTATATTTTGTGGGTTTTTCCTTTTTTTTGATTCAGGGTTGTGACGCCTCTGTTCTTTTGGATGATAGCAATGGGAATAAGAACCATTCGATTGAGAGGCAGGCTATTCCAAACAGGACCTTGAAGGGTTTTGATAAAATTGATATCATCAAGGAAAAGCTCGAAATGGCTTGTCCAGGAGTGGTTTCTTGCGCTGATATTCTTGCTCTTGCTACTAGAGATGGCGTTGTTCTGGTCTGCACTGCTTCTCTTTTTCTATATGTTATTCTCTTTTTATGGTTTTCTTGTTAATTTTAAAGCCTTTTGGATTTTTGGATTTAGGGCTTTTGCGTTTATGGTTTTTCATCATTAGGGTTTTGGTGAATACCAGTAATTTTTTTTTTTTTAGGCTTAACTTGGGTATTGAAAAGCATGTGGAAAAGAAAAGGGAAAAATCTTTAAAATGCTGAAAAATGGATCCAGACAGAGGCTTAGGGTTGCAGGATTTTGGTTATTATTCAATGATACTTTTGTTCAGGGGTAAATATTTTGTGGGAAAATGTAGAGATATACAATGATAAAGTTAATTTCATTTTGAGCAGTTTTGGAGGAGGAAACTACTATTTAGATACTAGACTTGACCAAAGTAGAGGACAAGAATTGAAAATTAATATTTGTATTGGGATGATTTTTGTTGTTGTTTTTATTGTTTTTTTCCTTCGGAAAAATTGTCAAAAAAAAAAAAGAAAAAAAAAAAGTGCTCCTCAACTAAACCCATTAGTTGTATTAGGCTCCGTTTGAGTGGAGGTTTTTGGAAAAATTATTAGGTTCATTGCTTTTGTTCCATTGGCTTTTTGTCAGCAATGAAACTCTTTTTTACTCTTGTTTTGCTTCTATTTTCAATTATTGGTTCGTTTTTTAATGAAAACTTACAATTGTTTGCAGTAGGTTTTCTGAACATATGACTTTTACTTTGATACTTTTGATGGATTCTCTAATTCAGAAGTTTCCAATTTCTTTATGTCTCCCTGTTTGGTTACTTTGAGAATACTAACGAAGGGAAAGAAATATGGATTTATAGTTATTTTCTGCTGTTCAGTTCCTAAGGAATAAAACATCAAACACAGCAGTATAATTGTACCAGATTTAGTTGGGGTTTGTATTTTCTAAGGAAACCACAATTTTGGAAAAATTTCCTTTTCATTTATTTTCCATCTGTTTCTCAGCAAACAACCAGAGTATTAATGTGTTTCCTATTTTTTTTTTTTTTTTTAGTATCTAAATTTTATTTTGTTCTTCTGATTTTTTTGCACTGTTCCAATTTCATATTATGCTCTCTAATGTGTTTGCTCGTATCTGAAAATCACAGGCTGGTGGCCCATTCTATCCAGTTTTCACAGGGAGAAGGGATAGTACAGAGTCCTTCTATGAGGAAGCCATGGCCGAGATTCCAAGACCAGATGATATAGTAAACCAAACCCTTCACTTATTCGCTCTCAGGGGATTCAACCCAAGAGAAACAGTAGCTCTTTTAGGTACCCACTTGCTCTGCACCTTTTTCCCTTATTTTCTGTGTTTTTTTTCTAAATCAAAGTTTTAACTGGTGTTTTTTGGGTATCTGAAGGAGGGCACAACATTGGTAAAATCGGCTGTGAATTCATTCAAAACCGCCTCTACAACTTCTCAGGGACAGGGCAGCCAGACCCTACCATATCTCCCGATGCCTTGAACGAAATGAGACTAAACTGCACAGAAAGTAACAACAGCAGCAACGACAGGTTTCATGCAGCTATGAGATCAAGGGGTATGGGCGAATCTATCTCATTCCACCAGAGATTGTCGTCATCTTTATCATCTGGGGCGGGGTTTGACACTCATTACTATGACAGCTTGCTGAAAGGGGGAGGTATCCTCTTTGCCGATCAGCAACTGATGGCAGAGGAGAATACTGCGAGAGTTGTTAGGGCCTATGCCTCGGATGATGGATCAACCTTCCGAGCTGATTTTGCTCGTGTGATGGTAAAATTGTCCACCCTCAGTGTCTTGACTGGATCTCAAGGTCAAATCCGGCTAAACTGCTCCATGCCTGTCAGCTCTAAGTAACAGAACATGTCATGGTAGAAGAACTGTTTTTCATTAGCCTGATTTCATTTTTGGATGGATCTAGTTCTTTTCTCTTAAGCTCTACAGCTGATTGAAGGACAAGTGACTCTTTTAATGTCTTCCCTATGCTTATATGAGCTGTTAGACTGATGGACAATGATTATCAACTTGTGGACTACCAGTGAATGTATAGTCATAATGACAGAACTGGTAATTGTATATAAGCCCGATTTGTGCTGTCATCTTTAGCCTAGTGTAGACGAAGATTGTTAATAATGCATTGATCCTGTACTAGGTCAATGCATTATAGTTTTTTTGGACAAAATGCCATTATCATTAACTTTTGAGTTGCTTATTATGAATTTTGATCATAAGTTTTTTGGACATTACTGTATTAGGTCTTATCTGAGTTGTTGAAATCTTTAGCACATTGTACACAAGGACTTCACTATGCTAATTCAGCATAAATCCTCTTCTATTGTGATTGTTGTGGCAATTAGTCAATTACTCTCTCTTTCTCTCCCTCTCTCTGTATTTATCTATACATATGACACATGTATGTGTATATATATACACGTTGAAAGTTCATATCATTTTAAGTTGTAGGATGATGAAAGTAACTAGTTTCACTAAGTAGAAAACCTCATTATACTTCGTGCTAGTTGCAGTCAACTTATTAGATGGTGTTGATTTGATTGATCTATCCTGTTAAGGAAGGATTTACTTGTCAAAAAGTTGAGTCTGTTGTTAGATAAAACATTTTGGAATAAACTATAGAATTGCAATTTGAAGAGCTCATAAAGGATGCTGCAACATCTAAGACATTATATGTTGAGAGGGTACCAAATACACTTCACTCTGTTAATACCACAGATATTGTTATTTTACGATTCTTGAGGAAATATACTGTGTCTCTACAAGTAATTATATGTGGGTAGGTGTTTGTGTTTATTTATGCATGCAAAAAGCTTGATATCTTTTTAAGATGTGGGATTATGCTTAATATTAGATTCACATAGCAGAAAATCTCAACAAACTCTGAGCTAAATTGTTTGCCCCTAAATAAGACATTTTTAGAAAATGGGGTTTGCCGAAGAGAAGTGCACAGATGCTTTTTGAGTTTTTGAAGAGATAATTCTGTCACTTTCTTTGTCATCTGGTTGTGCATAGATCAGCAATGTTGCATAGCTACCTCTATCTTCAGAACCGCTCTACTCACATACACCCCACCTCACCCACCCCCCAAACCCCCCCCCCCCCCCCCAAGGGGCCCCACCAAGAAAGAAGAAGAAGAAGAAGAAACTTTAGAATAGGAGGAGGAGGAGGAGGGCCCCGAGCCCCCGGGGGGGGGGGGGGGGTGGGTTGGGGAACTTGGATTTGTAGAACATTTAAAAAAAATCTTCAGACTATCAATACAATTAGAGCATGCCTACTTGATCCCCAATTAGTAGGGGCCAACATCTATAGATATTTTATGCTATTCAGAGAAGCTGCTGATGTTTCTTGCACCATGAACTTATCCATGTCAATTCCATGTTAAGAAAATCATATCTAAACAAGTATTTAGTTTTTTTTCCCCTGTTCAGAAATTTTGGTAGAATCAAGGAAATATAGTTGCAGAAAGAGGAAACTGCAACCTTGGGTACATAGAGCCCCTGGCATCTTCAAGAATCAAGCACCTTTGATTTTAATAATAATAATAATAATAATATCAGATGATTGCTTAATTTCCTATATACAAAATAAAACTGTAGGCAATCTAAAAACCTGAAAATATTGTCAGATTCAAAGAGAATAATCAAACGGCCCAGGGACACATCTTCATTATGTTAATACATGCCTAGCTGGGAATCGGGTTGAGCATGGACATTTCACATGTGAAATGAGCTTTTTAGGTGAGAAAAATAGCTTGTTAGAAACATGGTCTGATCCCTTAAAAAAACAAAAGGCCAATGAAATCTACTCAATATGTAATAACAACTATAAAGTAAGCCATGCAATGGAGGGAAGCTGTGATAGGAGAGAAACACAAGTTGTTAGCAACGTGGCTTTCTCCACATGCCGTTACTTCATGGGATCTCATCCTCAAAGTGGTGCACCAGGACATGGCCCCAACCTCATATGCACCTACCAGTTAACTTGGAAGAAATCCCAATTCAATTATCAAATTGATGGATTACTGAGTAATTCGAATGCTGATTTAAAGGGCCTCCAACAAGTAGTGTTTCAAATTCGATTACTGAGTAATTCGGAGTATGTCAAATTAATAGACGTGATTTGTCCTGCTAGAAGGGTATTATGCCAGAAACCCCTTTACTTGCACAACTTTCTCTTTCACTTGCAGTGCTGTGCCAATCACCAACATAACAAGATCTAACCCATCAGGAGTTCTTTATCCTCCATTTGGTCGTAGGAAATTTCTGGAGGAAAAGAAAAAGAAAAATATAAATTTCTAATCTTTCATTTTTTTTTTTTTTTTCTTCTTTGGATCCCAAAAGACAAACAAGTCAACTCTACGAAGCCATATAGATGTATTAGCAATTGAAAAACAGCATTAGCATTTTTTTTTTTTTTTGGGGTATATTTTATAGTGAGATTAACATTTAAGTTCTCAATAATCCACTACAAAAAAAAAAAAAAAAAAAAAAAAAAAAAAAAAAAAAGAGGAGTTATTACTGACTAAAAATTAGCAATTAATGGATCAAATCTCCGTCGCTAAAGCAGACTTATAGGGTTTGTCATCGTGGTACAATTATTTCCAGGGACTTTATGAAGCCGAGGTGGTAAGTATAATATCTAACTATATTGCCTCAAAATCCCCATTTATCTCCAAGGACTTCACTAACCTTGAATCATTTGCTTAAGGGGCAAGATGAGAAGCATCATCTATATGACTTCCATATCAGCACTACAAACAAATCTTTTGTAATTTCCCCAAAAAAAAAAAAAAAAAAAAACATTTGTAATGGCCACTCTTTAGACATTGAATAATCACCATTGCCTCTCCCAAAAAATCCAGAGAATCTGTTCTACCAAAATTAATGCATTCACAAACTGCAATTCGCTCAGTATAAACTAGAGTTTGATAATGTTAGGGCCATTTTCAATTCGCAAGCACTGCCATACAGGGACTAGTACGGAGTCTCCAAATTGCATTTATTTCTTGGAATTAGGTTGGATTGAACATGAACGCCTAGCACCAGTCTCCATTCGATTTGCACATGCAAACTCATTTTCATAAGTAGCTGCACCTGTCTCTGTTCTTTACACTGGTACAAGGAAGTTAAAGATGCATTCCCATTAATTTGACTAGTAAAATGTTCCAGGGTGACAAAAGAAAAAGCGAAGTCACTTATCTTTGATCAGAAAAAAGGCCAGCATAAGAAGAGGATTACATTTAACATTCAACTTCTATATATATATATATATATATAAGAGGATAATTAAATAACAATGTTTACAATGGTATGTTGTGTTAGCTAGAGCTGATCACATTGGAACCAAGTAGTCAAAACATTGAACATCTTCACCACAGCTTTCGCTTTGTCCAGAGCATAAGCTTCAGCAATCTTGCCCGACTTCTGTTAATTAATTTAATTGCTGTTGATTCCAAAATAGGGATCCTCTTCCTCTAAACAATTTCTAGTAGTATGAGTGTTGAAAGCTCTGCTATATCTAGTAATTACATCTTCAACACTGTGGGAGTGTTAGCTCACTGGTGTGACACAATTGATCTGGAATTGTCGAAGGATTACCCATCTTTGCTGCTGTTGTTAATTCTCAGCAGTCTACTCCTCATCCTGTAGACAATACTTGAAACTCATCGATCGATCTGGAATCGATTTTCCTTCTTTCATAAATTTTATGTAGTTAATCAAGAACACAAGTGCGACCAAATTAATGTAGTGTTTGATTGAAAAATAAGGGCCATATATGGCCTCATTATAAAAGGATTTTGAGTAATTAATTCTCTCATCATGCCATCATAGCGTGCATAGGATGGGTCACCGTGCTACGATTTTAAAGATTGACAAACATATCTAAGAATCCACAAACATATCTGGGAATCTACGATTTTTGGATTAACTATTAGGGGTATCGCAGGTTTTACTACTGTTGAGATTTCGGTTCAAACTATTCCTTACGGCCCGTGTGAGGTACCATATACCCACACAAGCACCGATCTCTGCGAGAAGTTGAAACGATGGCATTTAGGAGCACACTCAGGCCTGACTGCTCAACTAATCCCGCAAGGTTAGAAGAAAGAAATTTTAAACCGCTGTTATTGCCAATTAAATCTGCTGAAGGAAACAAAAGAAGATTAAGAAATGCCATTACAACAGCTGGAAAACTTCAATGCGGAAAGGGTGGGAATAAAACCCAGTATCTACAATCTATTTTTGTCGATACTGTACGGGTACAGATACATTCAAGAAACACATGCAAGAAGTGTCTGACTGACAAATCTGGGCCATGGCCTCATTTTAAAAAGATTGATCATCGTCTCTCGTGCCAGTGAAGACTGGACAGGATATTGGGCTGCAGATCAAAAGTAGACATAGAAATTTACTGCGTACATGTTGATCCAATTAAAGAAGCAACAGAAAATTAAGAGAATTAACTAGACTCCTTTAATAAACCATCGAACTTGTACAAGCCCTTATCGAGCGAGCTCGCAAATTGTTCACTGAGTAGTTTTATTCATTCGCAACTTTATTTGAAGATAAAATGAGATCTAGAAATAATAAGAAATTGAGAGAGGAAATACCAAAATTAAAATAAAAATTAATTAATTAATTAAAATGGACTATATGGACCAAGTTCGTATATACATTAGTGCTATTCAACTCTCATTCAGATAAGTCATGTGTGACTAAACACATAGTTTAAGAAAAAAACATTATTTTATTGATTTGTCATTTATTAAACTCTACTTTTCCAAAATTACCCTTTATTTTTTCTTTTTCTTTTTTTTTTTTTAGAGTTTTGTGTTGAAAGTAATTATTGAAATAATAAATGACAGTAGAATAGGAAATTCAAAAAAATTATGATTTGGCTGTTCAAAATGAACAAACATTTTGAGACAAAAAATAAAAAATAAAAAAATAACAAATATGAACTAACTTTGTGGGACAGGGAAAATATTATTTTTTATTATGATCCTACTTTCGAGTCATGACACTCAACTTTAAGCTCGTTTATTAAATAAGAAAAGTTCAAACAAATCAAAGTTCAACTCCGTTTAACTCACGAACATGCTTCTTCCAATTTCCATCCATAAGGGGTCGTTAGGCGCATATGTGGCCAAAAATTCATTTTTTAATTTATTTCTTGGAATGGATAATCTATTTAAAATAATTTAATTTAAAATAAACCATATATTACCGAGTAATTGTGCAACACATTGATGATGTGGATGCGTGTGCTTTTCCTTCTTCTGACATTCCTTTTGTACATTTTCTAGCTTGATGTGGATTCTCCAACCGTTTATGACTGCCTTTAACTTCTATAGTTTTACCTTTGTAATTCATCTGAGGTTCTTTCATAACCAAAGGCTATGCCCCACCCTTTCCTCACACATGAAGGCCCTAGACAACCTGATCTGCTCTTCTGCATACTGCAATGCTATGCACTGCACTCCCTGGTCATGAACCCGGGATTAGTGCTACGGTTTTCTTTACAACTTGCCATCCAAGCTATAGGCATTTTCCATAACCGATAAGAGATGGCATTACGCGAAAGTAATTTTCGTCCCACAGCCTGTTTCTCATGCCACGTGTTGGTCGACTATAATTTTTCAATTTCACAAAAATATAACCAAAGTCAAACCTCCCAATATATATGCCCACATTACATTTTCAAACCCAAGCTCCAACAAATTTGAGTCAGGACCCCCCTCCACCTCCCTCCACCTCCACCTCCCGGGGAGCAAAAAAGAGAAGACAAGTACAACACAGATCAAGTTTTGACAGGGAGCAATCTGCAGTTAGTGAGAAGATATATATGTAACAAGGAGCTATAAGTAAGAATTTTATCATAACTGACGGTATATATTTACCCTCCCAATTTACATTTGCAGACTAAAAACCTGAGAATGCAATTGCTTGAAAACAGTTTCCACAGATGCAAAATCAACATCAAAACCGTAACTTTGCCCTCCATACTGCATGTAAAGGTACCCTTTAGAAGACAAAGAAGGGGGTAAAATTTGGCAGATTTCTGGTAAATCTGGGATGGGTGGTGAAGGCAAGTCTTTTTTCTTCAAAGAGTAGTAAACATCAGCTAGAAGAAGCCAAATAAGATCAGGATCCATAGATGCAAGTCCCATTAAGGCATTCACAGATGCATCGCGGAGCCCAGTAACACCACTACAGGCTATCCCCACAACAAGACCACTTACTTTCTTGAGGACAACTTCCAGTGCTGAAGCACTCCTTTTGTTCCGGGACAAATTAGCAATCATCTTGAGCACAGCCACCTGGACTTTCAGATTGGAGACTTCAGCCATTGAGTCCTCTGACAAAATAGGATTGCTTCTGTAAGGAAGTTGCAATGGGGTTTTATCTTCTTTGGAAATAGGTTTCTTTTGAAACGGGGATGTGGTTAGAAGTTTCCAGAAGGGGGCCCCGTCATTATGGAAACGCCGAGAAAAGAAATCTCCTCCACAGACTTGCACTACATTGCTTACCACATCTAAACATCTTCGGACAGCCTGTATGAATAACATAGTAAAAAATCAATCAATCTGTTGCAATTAGTCTCGTGATTAGCACAGCAAATTTTATATATAACTCAACTTCCATATTAACTTGCAAAATTGATGATTTCAATAATCATTGAAACGTGTCGCATATGGAGCATACAATGAAAAGCATTTGAAACCACAAACAAAAGGGAGTCAGACCCACACAACAGTTGTTTAACGCAAAGATGCAAGACAACTGAAGACAGAATACCAATGATTTAAAAGAAGAGGGGGTGCAGAGGAAAGATTACGCACCACCGGGTTCTTATTTCGCACACAAACCACCAACAAAGGCCATATTTTATTCATTGCTGGAAGTAATCTATTCTCATCAGTTCCTTCCTCGGCAGCATCAAGAGTATCTTGAAGATGATGATATGAACACAACTGTATTACTCGTTCAACAGCTTCTTTAGTTTCTTTCTCATTCCTATAGGCTTCTTCCACTCTAGCCAGTGCCACAATGCCATCCTGAAACGAATATTGATCGTGAATATGGACAGGGAAAATGTTACTCCCTCCGTTACATATTTATTGTCTTCCTTTTCATTTTGGGCCATTTCAAAATAATTTTCCTAGTAAAAAAGTCAAGACTTCATTTTAATCAATTTTCTAAAATACCCATAACCATGGTACTATTTACACTATTTACAAGATATGGACAAAACAAACTCAACTAGATTGTACTACACTTGAGGACAAAATTGTAATATTAAAGTATAAAGGTGGATGTGAAAGTATTTAAGAGGGATTCCTTAAAAAATTTGTCTTTTCAAACAAGACAATGAATTTGAAACAGATGAAGTGAGTACTATATAAATAACAAGGAGCAACATTAATGCAAGAGCACGAAAGTGTGTTTGGATATTCCATGAAATTGATGGCTCTGATATGTTTTACATGGCATTCGAAGCTAAAAATCTATTGCCTAGAATGGGAAAATGTTGCCATCAGCATAACTGATGGTATGAGATCAATATTTGGTTTTGTGAAATTACATTGTTTTAATCAGGCTTAGGTTTTATGTGATCAATACATCACAGTGGACACGGGTAAAGTTGGAAACTATAGGGCCAGAAAGATACCTCAACTATATCCAGGGCCACCGAGCATGCTGCTTGCTTCTCTGAAGCAAGCAGCGGGGTTGCAGCCATTAAACATGAAGCAGTAATAGATCCAACTGTTCGTCTATATCTTTTGGAATCATTCAACTCGAGCAAAATAGTTTCCCATTTCTCTATCTGCATACCATCATCATTGAAATAGGCACTCCCCTCTGTTTTTCAGCACATAAAAAATAACTCTCAGAAGCCTGTACTACTGGGAAAAAGAAATCAGCATCCATCCCAAAGTTAGGGACACCATTACATTACAAAGGATATTATAAAGACTACAGACATTAATATTTAGAACACACACACACACACATATGTTTGCACTGTCAAGCTTATTGACCAGCTAAACACTCAGAGAACTTACTTACCAAATGTACAGATACAAAATGATGTTCTGAATTTAGCATGTGGTGCAAAGTAGCACATTAAAAATAGAGAAAATTAGCAATAACCCCAATTAGAAGGGTGGTTTTAACAATAACCCCATCAAAAGATTTTTTTAACTGCTTAGCCCCATAGTTTAGTAATCTTATTAGCTGTAAGGAAATATTTTTTTTAAAAATCCACATCTTACCCGTAATAGGTTCTAATGTGACCTTCAAATGGAGATCTACTCTCCATGAAATTGTCACGTAGGCCACCATTAGGAATGAAGACTTCTCCGACGCCAATGACCTTCTCAACGCTGACGACCAACCAGATCGTGGCCTTGGGGATTGAGTCACCACCTTCAAATGGAGATCTGCTCTCCATGGATCATGACCTTCTCCGACGATGATGGCCAACCAGAACGTGGCGAAGAATCTCTTAGTCAAAGTTTCTATGTTTCTCTCTTAATTGAATATGAGCCTACAACCTATTCCCTGAACAGATCCTAGCTGATGATGGTTCCTTCCCTTACAAATGTGTATTTTTTATTGCATAGCACAACTACGCCATCAGCAGTAAAAATAATTTTCCACTGTTGTCCCACAAAACATTTTAGGTATAATATACTATTAATCCAATTTCCTACGTTGATGAAAAACAAACTTCACATTTGAGAGTACCTAGCCAAGTTTAAACTGAGTGATCAGATAAGCCCATCCACATCATGTCATGTCTGCATTAAGTGGCTACATGTTTCCATTTTAGTGTGATGTATCCATTTTCTAGGTGATTATTAGGTTAATAGTCGCAAGTTTTGAAGCCTTCTTCAAAGCTACCTTTTTTTTTCTCTTTTTATTTTTTTTCCTGATAAGGTAAGAATATGTATTAAAAGAAGTAACCTCGTACATGAGACATATACAAGAGGAAAAAAAACAAAGCTCCAAAAGACAAAAAAAGGAGCTACCAAAAAATACCTCAACCCCCAACAATCAACAGGGAGTCAACAAAAAGTATAAAAGAGGCTTTAGAACCACCCTTGTAATTACAAAACCACCAATAAAAAATTTTAACCAAAAACGATTTGAGCTCCACAATTGATGACTTCACTCCTTCAAAGGTTCTCAAATTGCATTCTTTCCAAATGCACCAAAAAATAGCGTGAGGGGCCATCCTCCAAACAACTTTAGTATCTTTCCGGCTCTTCTTGATCCACCAACTTGAGAACAAATCATGCGTTGTAAGAGGCAAAACCCATTTGATACCAAAGAGATGGAAAATAAGCTCCCATAGACTTCTTGCCACCCTACAATGAATAAAAAGATGGTCCACCGATTCCACCGCCTCTCTACACATAATGCATCTATTAGGCAACTCCCACCTCATTTTAACCAAATTGTCAATAGTAGGACACTTTTTGTGAGCCACCACCCAAGAAAAGAATGCCACTTTAGAAGGAACCGAAGGAATCCAAATGTTCTTTGCCGGTTGGAAACAAGCAAATATTGGAGCCCAAAGAGGAATAGAAAGATTTCACCGAGAATAAACCCTTAGGATCATTTCGCCACATCAAGGTATCATTCCCTTATAAAGAAATCTTACATTCATACAACTCATGAAAAAAATTCAGCACCATCTCCACCTCCCAATCATTAAATCTACGACAATAAATGATGTTCCAATGAGCTCCACCCCCTTCTTTACCAAGATAGTCCATGATCCAAGCTTCCTTATTTACCACAATCTCAAATAAACAAGGGAACTGCTGCATGAGGGTTCTATTACCACACCACACATCCTTCCAAAATTTTACCCTATTCCCCCTACCCACTTTAAACATTGTTTGCTTTGAAAAACTATCAAAGTCCAACATAATTGCTTTCCAAAGGCCTGTACCATGAGTTCTACTACAACTCTTAGACCACCAAACCCCTTCCTTCACTCCATATTTCCACACTAAAACATCCTTCCATAAACCTTGATCACCTCTCCCAAATCTCCAAATCCACTTCCCAAGGAGAGCTTTATTCATATTCATAATGGACTTAATACCTAATCCACCATAAGCTTTTGGTAAGCAAACCGTTCTCCAATTGACAAGATGAAATTTAAATTCCCCATTCATGCCATTCCAAAGGAAATCTCTTTGAAGTTTCTCAATTCTTAAAGCAACCGATTTTGGAATTTTGAAGATGGACATGAAATAAATGGGAATGCTAGCAAGAGAACTACGAATTAAAGTAAGTTTACCTCCTTTTGAGAGATACCCTTTTTTCCACCCACTAAGGCTTCTCTCAATTTTCTCAAGCACCGGATCCCAAACTTTAACTTCCTTATAATTAGTTCTAAGAGGAAGTCCAAGGTATGTGATAGGCAACAACCCCACTTTGCAATAAAAGTTGCCAACTAGATCATTAATGTTGTTGATGTGGCCAATAGGAATAATCTCACTTTTCCCAAGATTAACTTTTAAGCCCGATACCGCTTCAAAAAAGAGGAGAACCATCCTAAGATACCTTAATTGCTCATCACAAACACCACAAAAGAACAAAGCATCGTCCGCAAATAGCAAGTGAGAAATAATCCCTTCCTCCCCACCACCACCACCTTTCACCACAAAACCTTCAAACAAATGTTCCTCATTGGCTTTTTGAGTAAGCTTACTCAAAGCTTCCATAGCAAGAATAAAAAGTAAAGGAGATAATGGGTCTCCCTGACGAAGGCCTCTAGAGCTATGAAATAAGCCATAAGAAGAACCATTTACAAGTATCGAAAATGAAGGGGACGAAGTGCACCATGAAATCTATCTTTGCCACTTGATACCAAAGACCATGCGCCCAAGGAGGAAAATGAGAAAATTCCAATTGACATGATCATAAGCTTTTGCCAAATCAATTTTGCACAAAATACCCGGCTCCCCACTTCTCTTCCTTGAATCAACACATTCATTAGCCACTAGTACCACATCAAGAATATGTCTTCCTTTAATAAAAGTAAATTGGGAAGATGAAACAAGGGACTCCACCACCTTACTAAGTCTAGAAGCAAGAACCTTAGCAAGGATTTTATACACAGTTCCTAAAAGAGATATGGACCGAAAATCACTAACTTCAACAACCTCCCCTTTCTTAGGGATAAGAGCTATGAAAGTTGCATCAAGACTTTTCTCAATTTTAGCTCTACAACAAAACTCCTCAAAAACCTTCAAAAGGTCCCCTTTAATGATGCTCCAACATTTTTTAAAGAAAGCAATTGACATACCATCCGGCCCAGGCCCCTTATCACCATTCAAAGAGCAGAATGCATCCCAAATTACTTTTTCCTCAAAACTTGTTTCCAAGCAATCGGCATCAACTTGATTTAATACTTTGAAATCAACTCCATCTAAGAACGGTCTTCTATCTTCTTCCTCACAAAATAACTTTTCATAAAAATCAACAATTTCCTTAGAAAAGATCCTCTCATCTTCAATAACCTCCCCTTGAACTTTTAATTTTCCAATAAAATTTCTCCTTTCATGAGCATTTGCTATGCGATGGAAGAATTTAGTATTTTTATCACCTTCTCTCAACCACAAAGCTCTTGATTTTTGCCTCCAACTAATCTCTTCAAGCTTTGCAATTCTAGCAAATTCCGCTTTAGCCTCTATTCTTCTAATAATGTCCTCCTCTGAAAGCCCATCCAAACCTTCCTTCTCATCTAAAGCTTGAATTTTCGAAAGAACATTAGCTTTAAGCACTTCCAAACTTCCAAAAACTTCCTTATTCCACTTTTTCACTTCTTCCTTCAAAGCTTTTAATTTTTTTGCAAACACAAAACTTGGAGATCCCTCAAAAACAAAAGAATTTCACCAATTATTAACAAGATCCACAAATCCTTCCACTTCGAGCCACATATTTTCAAACCGAAAAGGACCCACCCCATGTCTCACCCCTTTACTATCAAGAACCAAAGGAATGTGGTCAGAAAGAGGTCTTGGTAAAGCCGCTTGCATCACCCTTGGAAAATGCTCCTCCCACGATGCCGAGAAGAGAAATCTGTCAAGACGAGAAAGAGAAGGTTCCTCTCGATTGTTGGACCAAGTGAACCAACCCCCCACTAAGGGAAGGTCAATTAAATCATTAGATTCTATAAAATCCGAAAACAATCTCATGGCCGAATTCGAGAACAAGCAACCTTTTCTTTCATTAGGGGCTCTAACTAAATTGAAATCTCCTGTAACACACCAAGGATCCACCCATTTGTGCTTGACATCTTCTAACTCTGCCCAAAAGGAACCTCTCAATGAATCATCATTAGGACCATAAACCCCTAAAAGAACCCATTCAAAACCATCCACAACATTTTTAAAAAGACAAGATGCAGAAAAAATACCTTGAATATCATCAATCTTAGACACTACTCTTCTATCTCACACTATAATAATCCCCCCAGCCGTACCCCTAGCATCCAAAGAAACCCAATCAACAAATATTCCTGGCCAAATGTCTCTAACCACCTCCCTACTCATGTTATCAATCTTTGATTCTTGAAGCACCACTATATCCACATTCCATTTTTTTAACGCAGACTTAATTATTTTTCTTCGTTCTCTACTATTGAGCCCTCTTACATTCCAAGAAAGAATTTGTAACTTCATAAAGAAATGATATCAAGATTTCTTCCCTTTCTTGTCCCCTCCAATGACTCCCTTTCCCCTTTTCCATCTTTACCTACATAATTAATTGCAAATTCCAACTTTTTTAATTCCCTTCTTCTTTCAACTGAGCTAACCAAGTTCTTTTTTGGAGAAATAGCACCTGTGGCTCTCCCCCGCTTTTCTAATTCTACCAGAAGCTTAACAAAACTGTCCTCAAACTCTCCATATGACAAGCCCAACACTCTGCCCAATCTTTTAGATTTTGACCTAACCCAAGCTAACATATCTATATCTCCCTCACCATTTTCTGTTAACAGAAATTCTGTATCAGTAAGATTTAAATTACTATCTATAAACTCACCTGGGCTTAAAATAGCAACCGGAACACACTCCATTGGCTCTGAGAAATCAGAATCTTCCTCCCATCTCCTATCCGTATCCTTATCTCTCGCCTCTTCAAGTCTCCAAAAGAGTTGCTTTGTGACCAAATCTTCAGACTGCCCTTCCATCGTGGTTGCTAATTCCTATGTGGCTCCAAACATCTCAATCTCCTCAATCTCTTGGCATACTCCCCCATATGGCTCTTCCATATTAACTATAAGGTCTCTGGAAACTCCAGATTGCTCCCCTTCATTGTTAAAAGCAATATAATGAGAAGAATTACACCCTGTAAAAAATTTTGGGCTGTCCCTATATGGCTTGGTCTGCTGGCTATGATCCAACCCACTAAAACAACCTGCTAACATTAAGTCTCTTAGTTGCCTATTAGTGGAGGGCCCAATCTTCTCATGGGCCTGGATAGAAGGGAGGCATGGATCCAGAATTCCATTAGTTATGCACCTAAAATGCAAATCTGCCCCCCCTATCTCACGTGCTTCGTCACGAGCAGATGAAGAAACCCATTCAAAATTCAAACCCACTGTAACTGAAGCTACTGTCTCACCTACCACACCCCTATCACCCACTCCTCTAGCACCACGTGTCCACTCACCACCTACCACCACTTTCTTTCCTACTCTCCTCCAACGCGCGTCTCTCAACCCATCGCCTACCTTGAGCCTTGACAACCCTTCCCAACTGCTGCTGCAAATCACGTTCTACACCTTCCTCTGCCATCACCATCTTACCTTTTTTGCAAATCACGTTCTACACCTTCCTCTGCCATCACCATCTTACCTTTTTTTACATACTTTCATCAATTACAGTGTTCTTATTAAATTAACCAATATAATTTTTCATAATATTTTTCTCTTGATTCATCAAAATACTGACCAGTGTTTTAAAAATTATGCACTGGGCATGCCTGGGGCGCATCTGGGGCGTTTTTAGGGGTAAAACGCCTCAAGGCATGAAAAATTAGGCCATGCACCAGCAGGGCATACACCCTATGCATGAGACGCACACCTGGACCCAAAAAATGTGTTCTTTTGTGCCCTACACAGGAAATGTACGCCCAACAGGACTTGGATCTGCACTAAATACTAAACACCCAACACTGTGTTTTGGTGTATCTTTTGTTTCCTTCAATTCATTTAGCCCTAGCCCCCACTTCCGTCAGTAAAAAAACTGGACGACGACATGATGGCAGTGAGAAGAGAGGCAAAGATGATCACGTTGGCATTTTACGGTTTTACCCCTATTTCCAACCAAGACAGCTACGATTCAATGGGTGTTATAGTTCTCCAAAGCTCTAACCCTCCAAGTTGCAAACAAAAAAAATAAAAACAGAAAGAGAAGAGAAGAGAGAGAAGACCCTCCAAAGTGAAAAAAATAAAAATTAAAAAAAAAATAGACAACAAAGAAGAGGAGAACAGAGGATAAGAAGAGTGAGAAGACATACCTGAATTCAGGGCAAAGACAGTGAAGAGATTAGGGCCAGAAATGGTCGTCACATCTGATGACTTCTACTATAGTTCTCTCTCTTCTCTGTCTCAAAGGCAAACAAAGCCTTTACTCGAAAGGAGTTCTCCTTTTTGACTGTTAATGGCTTTATGCCTCCTCATTCAACACGTTACGTGCCTCTTCAGTCAAAACGTGTTTATGGCTTTAGTGTTAAATGGTTTGCCTTTTTTTTCTTCTTTTTTTCTTTTTTTTGGTTTTACATGCTGTTTTATAAGTTATTATATCTCTCTTTATTTTGTTCTTTTCTTTCTTTTTTTATATGTTTTCATATATAAAAATTATATTTTTATGTGATTTATATATATATATATATATATATATAAATAAAAAAGCTTGAAAGACTTACACCACACATCTTAGGGCTTACGTCTCGCCCCATGGGGAGAAAAAAGCCCCACCTAATGCCCACGCCTTTTATACATTGATACTGACATTTTATAGATACATCTCCCATACACGGGATGTATGTATCATTCACAGTGTAACACGGTGCATTTTTAAGGAGTAAAAGTAGAACATTTGGGCACACCAATAATATAAAAGAGAGGGGAAGAGCTTCATATTAAGTACTTCAGGTTTCTCTACCATGAATTCCTCTTAAATATTCCAAAAGACTAAAGATTAGTAACATACCAATGAAGTGAACGGATTAAATTTTTTATTTTTTGGTCAACAACAAAAGGAAAATAAGTAAACATACCAATTGGGAGACTAGCATCAAAAAGATCTATCAACTCATTGGTTGACTGCACTGAAAAATCAAAGCAGTAGTAGTTTCCTAACAGTCTATACCACAATTATCATCTCACAGCTCAGCTAAGACTTAATTTCACCATTTAAACAGAGAACTTAAATCACAAAATTAAAATCTACATAATGAAAGCCATGAAAAAATTACAGAAATATTGACCTGATTCTATAGGAAACATATCAATGTCATCATCATAATGTGAACTTGAACATCGTCCGGAATCCATTCTTGCTTTGTTTTCCACATCAGACATTTTAGACTTGACATCTGTTAGATAAGACTCTGCTTTAGTGTGCATCAAACAAGCCTCATGTTTTGCTGCCTTGGAAATTTCTGCAACAGCCTAGAGAAAACAATTTCATTTACAATGAAATGATATTTCCACCTGACCAGACATAATAACTACCATGCACTTAAGCAAACACAATGTAACAATAAATAATGCTTAAGCAGGGAAGATGGCTCCCAATATTTGTTGCAAGAGCAAGAAATGTATAATTACAAGCAGAAATAGCATTATACTTTATTAAAATATATAGTCCAAAGAATCACATATCAAATGGCATATCTATAAAGCAGCAAGGGTCAGATCGTCATCAAGTATAATGCACCCAAGTGAATGAAGATATAAATAAAGAATGTGAATCTCACACACCGTTTTCTTGTTTCTCCCTCTCCTAACCTCACTTGGTCACCAAGAAAACTGACAAACAGAAAATGAAATTTTGAATCTTATTTTATGTAGTACCCCAGTTAAAATAAAGACACAAACACACAGATCAACTAAGATAAATAATTCTATGAGGCTTACGAGGCTTCGTTGAGTGGACCTTTTTTTCTTCAGTTCATGATAATGAAAGATGATTCGATTTTCATTTTCTTTTCTTTTCTTTTCTTTTCCTACAGTATTCTCATCCTTTGAACAAAACACAAGGTTTTTTGTTCTTGCAACCAACACCATTTATTTTCAAATAATGTATTGTAGGCACCATCTAAAATATGATTCATTAATGCATCTACAATCAATGCCAACCCTTGATGCAAGTCCACTGTATCTGGAAACCATTCTACCCAGCAGCTTATTTTGGCACCAGTCCCCCAGACATTTGATGACATCAAATTATTTACTTCAAACACCTTTCTTTCCCAGAAGCCATAAATAATTCTACAGAAACTCTTATTATATGTTTTTTTTTAAACAAAGAAGTATATTTATATATAATATGAGGAAGATACAAGTGTTATAAGTGAGAAGCCCTGTACAAGCCTAAGGCAGAAAGATATACCAATGGCATACTTATTCTATGCTTTATCAAAGTCAATAAAAGATGTGGGAGGATCTTTTTTCTTCTTTCTCTGAACTTCTTCATTATCTAAGAAGGAAATAGCTTTAGAGGTAAACCATACCTAGCATGAACACAACTTGGATTATTAGATATTGCGGACATGTTTCGTGCATTTCATGTAATTTGTTTCCTGTTTCTATTTTGTTGGTGTTAGGTTTGTGATTTCATTCTCCTCTTTTCCCCTTTTTTTTTTTTTTTTTTTTCATTATTTTGATATTATGTTTTCCAAAATTTGCACATACCAAACATGTTTCCTTTCACCAATTTTTTCACATTCAAAAACAGAAAACAAATAGAAAGTGCATCCAAACGGGCCCTTAGTTTATCGACTTACTCTTTGCACCATGAATCTCTCCAATAATTTCATAGGTACGTATCATGCATCCTTTGTCAGCTTTTCTGCTATTAATTATATTTATTTTTCTGTTGCTGATCAAAAAATAACTAAATAAAATAATCGATATGATATAGCTCACTAAAACCCATATCCCTAGTACAAAAAAATGCTTCTGGTTAATCAATGAGCAATATGAGTAATTTAAACTAGTCAAGAGGCATCAGGATATGTCCAAGTTCAGCGACAATAATTGATTATGAGAAATCCCATACTTGTATAGGTATATATAATCATCAGCATACACAACTCTTAACACAGAGTAGGAATAGCAATGAAAATGGGAAACAAAAACAAATCAGAAATACTGATGCAATGCAAATAGAATATATACTATATGAATATGACCTTTAGAAAGGGAATAGTTAAATCTGGGTGCTGATGCCTGCCAAGAATCTCCAGTTCCAGCGACACAGAGCGCATCTATACAGTTTGATAATATAAAGCCATAAGCATTACAAGTCAAAATACATTCGAATATAATTCTTTATTAAAACAACAATACTGAAATAATTAATAAATAAGGAAAGAAATAAAAAATTCAAGGGGATTCTGAAATTTCAACATAAATATCCTATATATGCATGAAGAAAGAAAAAAGTGGCTATGTCTTTAAAATTCAACAGGTTGGGCGAATTAAAGTTTCATGAAAAATCAAACCTTAAATATGATTGAATAAGGATAAAACTTGAAATTTTTTTTCTTCCAGAATTCAAAAACCTTAAAAAAAATAGATAAATAAATACATGCACACACACACACACACACACACACACACACACACACAGATATATGTCTCTGTATGTATATCAGGTAAACAAAGAAAATTAACAAGTAAAACCTTTTTCCAGACTTGGTGAAAGACACAGCCTTCATGATACAAAGCAAATCAATTACCCGTATCAGCTATTAGAATCTAGAGTACAATAATCATACCGGTTCCTCTAGTAGTGGCAATATCTTATGTGCTACACCAATATAGGAAAGCATGGCAGCAAGCATGTTAGGTACATGAGGATTCAGATCCAAGTGTCGTAGTTGGCGACATATGGAGTCAATTACATAGTCTGAATTTTCCACAACTAAGTGCCCTACCTGCAAGAGGTTTATGTATCAACATTCATGGACCAAAAACTCCAATAAAACATTGGAATTTTACAATGTGACCTCACCGTCAGATAGCCAGATGTAGCAGCAAGGACATGTAAAACAGCATCAGAGGCACTTCTGATTTGGAAGTTTGAACAAACAAGATTCTCAAGCAACAGATAAAGAGATGAATGAAGAAATCCACTGGAAGCAAAATCTTGTCCAAGGCACATATTAAAGATTCCTATTCCATCAATAATCACCTGTTTGAGATAATCAAAACCACAGTCAATACCATGTGAATTTAAACATGTAATATGTCAAACCTCATAAACTGGACGCAAACTTCGATATACTCTAAGAATTACTGATGGAAGAACATAAATATTACCTGGTGTAGCATAGCAGTGTCACGGAAGAAGTGCAACGTAATATCTCCAGCTTCACCATTAGGTTGTTGAAGAGAAGGTTTATGTTCTAATGGAAGATCCCATACTTCAGGAGATAAATATTCATGTAAAATACTGCCAATGCAATCAATCAACTGACTCCTTGCACCCCTCTCCTGACAAACCTTCCAATCATGAAGCACAGAATGTTCAAGTTTGTAAAGCTGATCATCAGCGTATCCTGCTTCATGCTCATGTATCTGTTCACTTTTTATCCGGGACTTGAACATCCTGGCAAACATATCAACTGCTTGATTTGATACACCAAATATCATCTCATTCAGCATACACGATGCAGTGCTTGCCTGGCGCAGTAGCTGTCCTGAACCATTTCTATAGTACCAAGACTGCCAGCTTTCGTTACTGTATTCTTTCTCCCGCACCTCAGAAACCAATTTACGCAAGTAACCCAGTGGAATATCAGCAACAATGGTCAAAGACCCTTCACTTCTATAGTCTAGTTAAAATCAGAAACAGGGATACCAGGCGTAAGTACAGAGAGAAAAAGGTGTTTTAAAAATATTTATAAAAAAATATTTGGATTTGAAGGGCTGAAATGACCTGCCATTAAAGATAAACCTACAAGTCTAAGAATTCCTGCAAGAGCATGGTATAGTTTCTGACTGCCAACATACAAAAACCAAGGAGGCATGCAGGGAAGCTCATAATCCTTCCGCACATTTTCCGGTGCGTATTGGATTTCTTTGTCCTGAATTCCTAGGAACTTTGGAAATTCAGATGGAGCAGCTTTCATGATAGCTTGGTCAGCACCGATAAAGCGAATTCCAGCTTTCAACTCAGCTACAGAGTGCAGGTATCCCATTGAGGATGGCCTGGCTGAAATGAACTTGTCAAGAGAACCAGCAAATACTGAATTTTGACTCAAACAGAGGGCAAACACATCCAAGAACCGGGCAGCTGTAATCTACACATTCCATAAATTTAATAAGTATTCATGTTTTAAAATAAAGACAAGGAATCAGAGAAAACACAATGCATTTAGGATAGCAATTATACACGGACAAAAATAACATGAGAATGATAAAACAGAATACAGCTAGTAAATTGGTCCAAATTCTAACAACTCTGACACAAGTTGTGCTGTAGGGATTAGCTTCAAGGAGGAAGAAGATAGACAAGACAAGAGAATAGAGAAAAAGAAGACAAGAGTAACAACCAATACAATACTCACACCCTAAAGTTAATTTAATATACAGTGCATGAAATATCCATAAATCCATTATACTCGCATTAGAAATGAATCCCTCATGCCCTATTAGGGTGGACCAGTTTGAAATCCCAATGAGAAGGCAGTTTGGGCTAGGAAAAATATTAGCTTGAGGATTTTCTTGATGTTCTTTAAAATGCATACTCTTATTTGTTGCCTCTTTCTCAGATATCTTTAACTTTGGACAGATCACCAATACTAAATAATCTCTTTGACACTTCAAGTTCAGTGGAGATATTTTTATCATGAGGTAAAATATTATTAAAAGGAAAAAGGCAATACATGGATGAAGGACCAGGATTCCTTCAAAGGAAAGGAAACAGACGACTTACATAAAAGAAGAGAAGAGGAAGACCCGAATACCAAAACATATGTCAAGGCAGGAAAAAGTGACCTATAAAACTCTCCAAAGTAGAAGCACCTCTATGGGATAAATAAGCCACTTTCCATTAGCTTACTGATGCACCCACGTAAAACTAGCTCCAACCTGCACAGCAAGATCCATCTCTCATATAGTGCCAATAACACCAACTACCCTACAAACACCACCCCCCCCCCCCCCCCCCCAAAAAAAAAAAAAAAAAAAAAACCAAAAAAAAGTGCTACCTTCCACCAATTGTCAGAAGTACATTGGAAATAATTATGCAATGTTAAACTCAGGGAAACAGGGGCATCTGGAAGGTCACCTAGTCCCTCTACAGGAAGTGATAACTCCAGATCTTATTATTCTAAGACAAGGCCATATGCTTATTATGGGAAAGCAGTATATGAAGCTTTTGAGCCACATACTCCACCTGACATAGGAGGTAAAATCAAAGTTCAACTTCACACAAGCCTCCTAGCCCTTGGGACTTCAATCTAACAGGAACTAATTCTTTAAAGAATAAAAGGTCAAGATTTCATTGTGGAGCATCAGTGCAAAACTATAATTAAGTAAAAGTCCTGAGCATCTTTTTGTATTCAGTCAGTCGGGTTATTTTCATAATAATCTAGGTAGGCAGTACTTGTAGAAGTGGTAGCCCTAAGAGGCAATTGTGGGGTTGTAAACCAGCCCTTTAGCTGCTAGATACTCTCTATTTTGGAGAAATTCGAGTCTTATGTGATTAATATATTAGAAAAATATATTTCAGACTATTTTTTCTATTTCTCACTTCTAATATCTTCTTGCCACTCCTCTTCTGCATCTTCTTCCCATTTCTTCTAATAACAGTGTTTGCCTTTTATTTTTTGGGCACGTTATCCCCATTATAGAGTTTCTTTACCCTCGTCCATTACACTTAGACAATACAAAATTCTGGTGGTTTTTTCAACATAATTTATCCTGATGAGTAGACAAACACTGTTATTTCTTTGAAATTACAAATTTACAATGGCTATTTGCTTCATAAGAATAAGAATTCACTCCTATGAAATGAAAGAGAACATGGTACCGGTTGCTGATTGGCCCAAATTTTTATTGTCCCAGCTAGGGTTAAAGTCCCAGTCAAGACTCAGGCCAATAGCTCTTCCATCTAGAAAACCTTTCCCCATTCATTATTAGTGATGTTAGAATGAAGCTATGTTGTTATCAAGTATTATGTTGCTTATGAGGCTTATCTGTTAACAGGCTGGCCCGCCCCACTTTAAGGTGGGCTTGGTCCAGCACAAACAGACTGTTGAGTTAGTATGAAAATAACATCAATAAAAAAAAAATAATTAAAAAAATAAGAACATAAAACATGAATTATCAAATGGAACCTGATATTAATGAATAATTTTTATAGAAATGAGCACATACAGGAGACCGAAGGAGGTGATCCACCAAAAAGTGAGGACCAGAATAATAAATTACTACGAGCAATTGCTGAGCATGTGATAGCGCAAGTGATTCTTCACTACCAAGCACCACCTTTGGAAGCTTTTCAATGAGCCTATTTTAAAACAAAATTTAGCTCTAATAAGAAAATTACTCTAAAAAACAAGGCATCCATTTTCAATCCCAGAATCTATCCAAACTCAGAGAAAGGAAACACAAACCTGTCAAACATTGCAGCAACATCACGTTCTACATGAAGTTTCCTGCTTGAAGAGAATAAATATTCAAGGAACTCCTGTGCATCTGCAGAAACATCTTCAGAGTCATCACAAGCGAGAATGCATAAGCACTCCTGCATTAGAAGTAGCCAGAACATATATTAAGCCCATGTCTACCAGCAGATAAATGATTGACTCTTCAAGCATACAACATCAAGAAATTTGAAAATTTGAGTGTAACCACAAAAGCTATCCAATCTCAATATCAAAATGGGATAAATTATTCAGGCTAATTACATATTATCAAAGTTGCTCATCTTCTAGGCTTCAGACATCTAGAGTACACAATTAGACACTCAAAAAACCATCAATTTAAAAGCATCTTAAAGACCATTGTAAATTTTCCCTGGTTCCATGGGCCCCTATAATGTGTGAAGTACCCTAGTCGAACACAATATGACCACAAGCATCTCTCCCACTAAAAAATAAAAAAATAAAAAAGGAAGGCATTCCTAATATTACTAAAAATAAGAGAATTTAACCTTGAGTCTACAAAACAAAGAAGTTAACCTCTCAACGCAATTAGGAATGTGATAGATGCCATGGGTGGGCGGGTGCGAGAGGAACTGGCCAAACTACATCACTGTTAGGCTACCATGTAGGTGATCTTCAGTCCCATAAAAAACGTACCCGTCCAGAGTGACACTCATAAGTAGGGTGCTTACAACTCATTATATGGAGCCCTTTTGCAGGGAATCTTGGGGAGAACAAAACTGTGCACTAGTATGGGCTGGCAAAGCGAACAATATTCATATAGTGGGGGGTGGGTCATATTAGCGCCGAGGACAACTCTAGTTTCTTGATGGGGAGATTGTAATGGACACCATGTGTGGGCGGGTGCTTATAGGTCAGTGCAAGAGGCACTGGCAGGCTAAATCACTGGCATGCTACCATGGTAGGTGATCTTTACTCCCACATCAAAAACGGACCCATCCAAAATGAGATTCATAATTAGGGTGCTTACACCTCATTATATGGAGGCCTTTTCCAGGGAAACTTGGGAAGAACAAAACTGTGCGCTAGTATGGGCTGGCAAAGCAGACCTCTTAATTTTACAAGGAAACAGACCTCTTAATTGCACAACACAATGTAGAAAAAAAACAAGTGGATGATAACCTTCAATTCTTTGGAAAATTTAAGAAAATTTTATTCAATATAAGAAAGAATACCCGTCCAGAGTGACACTCATAAGTAGGGTGCTTACAACTCATTATATGGAGCCCTTTTGCAGGGAATCTTGGGGAGAACAAAACTGTGCACTAGTATGGGCTGGCAAAGCGAATAATATTCATATAGTGGGGGGTGGGTCGTATTAGTGCCGAGGACAACTCTAGTTTCTTGATGGGGAGATTGTAATGGACACCATGTGTGGGCGGGTGCTTATAGGTCAGTGCAAGAGGCACTGGCAGGCTAAATCACTGGCATGCTACCATGGTAGGTGATCTTTACTCCCACATCAAAAACGGACCCATCCAAAATGAGATTCATAATTAGGGTGCTTACACCTCATTATATGGAGGCCTTTTCCAGGGAAACTTGGGGAGAACAAAACTGTGCACTAGTATGGGCTGGCAAAGCAGACCTCTTAATTTTACAAGGAAACAGACCTCTTAATTGCACAACACAATGTAGAAAAAAAACAAGTGGATGATAACCTTCAATTCTTTGGAAAATTTAAGAAAATTTTATTCAATATAAGAAAGAATACAGAAAGAAGCAAAACAATAAAGAAAGTGTATTTTTATTTTAAAAAACAAAAATATTAAAATTAAATTTTTTTGCAAAATATTGTTGTATTTTGGTTAGGGAGATAAAATGGGTTAAATTAATACATTGCTTTGGGCCAGTTGGGGACAAAACCAAACTTGAGCTTTGGGTGAAGAAGATGCTCCCAAGATACTTGCTTAAAGGTTGATGGTGTAAACAGTGAACCAAGCCACTTGTTCCTTATGAAGTTGATTAGGATTAAACAAAGTTGAAGAACTATGACAATCCAATCAAATCAACAAACTCTGATAGTTGCCATGATGCTAACACTTCATCTTTGTGCTCTTCGTCATGGTACTAATTTTTCTTTTCTTAACAATTGATAGAACCTACCCCCACCCTTAATCCCCTAATATCAACAAATGGATATTAAAGCTCCTCCATGAGTTTGAACCCAAGATCACTCACTTAACAAGTGAAGAAAATGCCACTAGGCTACCATGCCATTGGCTTCTTCATGTACTAAAGGAGTGGGTGAAAAAACTTTGCGGACACCATCAACACTTTTGTGATGAATAGAATATTGGGTAAATATCAAAAATATCCCTCAAAAAAATAATTCTATCCAAAAACCCTATGAAGTAATTTGTCTATCTAAAAAACCCAAATAAAATTATAGAATATCCAAAAAACCAAACACCCTAACTTCCATCCAACTCCGTTCAAATTATATAGCTTTTGGACTGACATACCCTTTTTGATAATTGTTTGTTTATTCGTTTTCTTTTGTCTTTTTTTCCTTTTTTGTAATAAATGACAAATAATCCATTTATTAGATAAACAAGACGGTAATACAAATTTTGAATAATTTTTTTTATATTTAATAAAAAACATAATAAGGGTATTTTAGTCAAGAAAAGTCATCACTCAAACGGAGTTGGATGGAAGTTAAGTTCTTGGGTTTTTTGGATATAGTTCAACATTATTTGGGTTTTTTTTATAGGAAAATTATTTTATGGGGTTTTTGGATATTATTTTTTTTATGAGGGATATTTTGGATATTTACCCTAGAATATTTTATAAACAACTTTCTACAAGATTAACTTCCTGTACATCAAACGAAGAGTATATTGTGCTTCTCATAGTTGTAAATTTGTAAGTGCTTCTCATAGTTGTAAATTTGTAATAGCCTCTTTCAATCTTCCCTCAATGTATGGTCTACCCACAAGAATTTATTAAAGCAAAACAACAAAAACCCTCATCCTGATGAATCTTTCCTCTCCTACACTCAATCAAAAACTTATGATCTAGAGTTTTCTTACCTTCCATTGTGTTATTCAATCTTAGTAACTTCTCCACAATTTTTAAGAAATATAGTTGTCATTGATATTTCAGTTGATAACAATGCTAAAAATTCTTCTCAAAATTTTCTAAGGGGTCCTGACTCCTATATTTGAAAGCCATGATTAAAACCCCCTTGAATAATGCCACTTGACATAGCGTGATAGTGAATTTCAAGATATCACAGCATTAATCAAAAAAATTGCATATGGTAGAAAATCCCCTGATTTCAAAGTTTGTTAATATAGATGGAAAATAAAAATTGAGCTGTAAAGAGATTAAAAACAATAAGAGAGGAAGTGAGAGGAATATAGAAAAATATACAGAACTAATTATTGTTAGAAGAAGAAGAAGAAGAAGAAGAAGAAAAAGAAAGAGGAATTTTGGCTTATTTGATTTATTTTTTGGAGCCTTGAGTTAATGATTCAATGGTTTTTATTTTATTGGAACTTTGACATAATCTCAAAGTTGAATCTAAAAAAATATTTATAGCAAAAGTGACTATTTCAAGATATATCCTATACATTAAAAAAAATACAAAAATAAAATACAAGTCAATTTGTCAATGCCTTACTAATCATCGGTTCTTTTAGTTCAAATAGATTTAGAGAGAAAAGAGAGACCTTATAATGCTTTGAGAAAGAATAGTGTTATGGACTTGCTTGCTACACGTCACAAGTTTTATTTTAAAAATAAATAAACTCTGTGGTAGAGGACTTTCTTTTCTTCTTCTGTGAGTCAACACAATTCTATGAGCTATAACAGTATCAAAACGATCGATGTAACAACCTTGAGCTAGGACACTATCAAACCATCCAAAACTTCAAGTTTTCTCTTCTTTTAATATTCATCATTCCCTGAGAAGCAAAGACACTTCCCTGGAGGTGCCATAGCAGTGTCGGACACCTGTCAGACACGGCATTCCTCCAAGTATACAACCAATAACAACAGATTTCAAATTATTTGCAGCCAAGAGGCATTCAATATTCATATAATATGTGTCAATGTAACATATAGCAGTGGATCAACTTGAGCCAATTATTATTGTCAGCTCAAATGTGTGAAAAAAAATATCATTGTGGTCCTAAGCTCACCAAAAGCATCAATCTGCTCTCCTTCAGTGTGTAAGTACACTTTGATAACAATCCTCGTATGGCAGCCAAAAGTCCTTGTCTCACCTTTTTTGCTGGATGAACGCAAATCTGACAACCATACGAACAATTTAGCATTCAAAAAAAAGGATTTACAATGCTTACAATATAAAAAGTTCAGTATGAAATGTGATGGCCGCAATATTAACTAGGGAACAACTACAACCAAGTCGATTTAAAAACGTACATGTGGAAAAGTTGCACACAATAGTGTATCCACATGTGCTGAAGTTTTCTCAATCCAATCCTTTGTACGCTTCACATGCAAAGATCCTATTACATTGCCAGAATCGATACCCCTCATCTCTACCAATCCAGATTTGGGAGTAACTGTGTTGACCACTTCACCACTAGAACCTTCTGTGGCAATAATAGTCTGACCTTGAACTTTAACAGGCAAGCGACGAAGCTCCTCCAGTATTGATTGTGTGGATTTATCCATGTTTAAATTAAAGTCAGTAAGAATATTTCTGGACATATCAAGGCCAGATAAATTAGCATCATCCTGGAGGACAATCATAAGATACTCGGCCAAACCTCTTATTGCTTGGTCAATTCCTTCCACACTCCCAGCAGCCCCACTAATCATTGTTTTTGAGACGTGCAAAACTTTGGTAAATTGACTAACAACCCCAGGCAAAAAGAAAGCTAATGCATCTGCAGTACCAACCTGAAAAAAGAAACAAGTAGACACAATGTCATTAACAAAAGTATTGCAATCTTTCATTTATGAACAAGCAATCCTACAGAGGAAAGATAGAAGAGGAACTTTTAACCCAGACCACACAACCTCATACTCGTACAAGTAATCTATATTTTCTGTCACAAGACCCAGGTCCTTCCACTCCTTTGAGAAATTAAAAGAGGCCAGTGACCAGAAATCTAGTAGCGGAGAAACAAAATTACCGGGACTCAAAACTTGGAAGAATATTTTCTATCAAGAATTGAAGACCTATAAAACATCTCATCAAAAAATAAAATAAGAAATGAAGCACTTGTGAGAAGCTAAGGTCGCAACAATAATAGAGGAAAAGTGGTCCAAGATGCTCTGTTTTCAAGTAGAAGTGTAGAACCAATACATGCACCAGTAATAAATATGATGTGATTGAATTAGAAGGTGCAAAAACATAGACAATGAAAAAAGACACAGTTGCATACAATATAACGGAGGATAAGGCCCTCGGTAGAGTTGAACAGCAAAGAAAGATTCATGTAGCCAACCCCAAGCAGTAAAGATTTAAGGCTTTATTGAGTTGAGTAAAAAAGGGGGAGGGGAACCTCTTCTGGTCTAACCTTTTGAATCATAAATTACCCTTTCACTTTTAAGAGGATAGACCTTCAATTACAAACAGTAAACATGATATCAAAAACAAAGCAACCCAAACAAAACATAATTTCCGTGAGCTTGTTTTAGATACTTTAAGGTCACTCTCATCTCTCTTCTAGAATTTTAAGGTCACCATATGTTCATCTCTCTTTCAAAGTTAAAATGCAATCACAACAAAAGAATTGTTTCTTCAAATTTTTTAAAATTGATACCTGTTATACCAGCATGAAACATAATCCGGTTCTAAATAAGAAAGATACCTGCTCAATTCATAATTCTTCAAATATGAGGCACATGAGCCCTTTCAAGGTAAGCAGCTATGTGAAACACTTTAAAGAAAGAAGCACAAGCACAACTGGAAAAATATAATCAAGCCCCTAAACTTTAGGGCCTACCAGATGGTATAAAATCACCTTAGCAACAAGCACACGAAGGGTCAAAAAGGCTTCTATGCGTAACTTTACACTGCCACGGTGTCCTCGTGCAGCCTCAGTGTCTGCAGCCTTCACACAAGATCCAAGATTGATTTCATTTGAAAATTGCGGGCATAAGAACAAGAGAGGAATATGGAAATATACCAACTGTTGCACAAAATCAAATTTAACATACTTTGAGAAGTAGTGATAGCCAATGTCCAACAGCTGCTGAAGCAGTTTGCGATTGAAGAAACGCAAGTAAACATTCTTCTGGTTCTGAATCATATTTTGTAGGTCCTTTAGATAAAAATTGCACATCTCTGCCTGCTAAAAGTGGAGGAGAACCAAAAATTTGTTTACACAAGCAAGACTCATCAGAGCACGGATGTAAACTAAGAAGCAGTGCCTTGAAACACCTAATTACTCCTTCACGAAACTCTTCTGCAGCCTCAGATGGAGAAAGCAAAGCCCCATATGTCAACTTCTTCAGCACAACAACCATCTGAAAAAAAGGACATAATCATACTCCAGACTAAAAGCATCTTTAGGTAATTGAGAGATAAGCATTGTGACAATTTACAAATATATTTTGAAAACTGAATCACATAGGTCAATGCACTTTTTGTACAAAAATTCTAACATCAACTTCCATGCAGAGCTGCATGATCAGGGAATAAAATTTGCCTGATGAAAAAGCTAGAATACTTCTATCATAGTTCTTCCTCTCAAAAACTAAGGAAGTAAAATGGCAAGAAATATTTATTGAACCTTTGGAAAACTTATCTGGATGACTAGTTAACATTTGTAACCTCAGTGTATCTAGAATCCATAAAGAAGTGTCTCAGACATAAAATTATGAAGTGGCATAAAGCTCAATAATTGAACAACCATTTCAGTCAACAAAAATCCAAAGAGAGGAAACAAGATTAAATGTATGCAAGCATATAAGCAAAGTTGTTAGGCATCAAATCCACAGATAACATCAAAATTAAAAGGGTAAACTGTAGAAAAGGCGATTTGTAGGCAAGCACAAAACATAAAGCCCCGGCAAGTAGCATCATTTGTCCACGGACAAGCAAACAACACATAAAAAAGGTCAAATTTAAATGTAAAAATAAAAGGAAGAAAAATCTATGTAATAGAATGGCAACCTCAATTCTTTGCTAGATTTTTCAATCCGCAATATCCGTATGTAAAAGGAGACATTATTTTGATTTTTGTCAAGTGACAATGAGGAACATCTATCAAAGTACAGATTAAATTAACACTACATTAAAATGAAGATATTCTGTGCACATGGATATGCTGAACAGCCAGGTGCCAGAACAGTGAGGAGTTCTAACCAGATGGTTGAACATTGAAGCATGTAAAATGGCACACATTTAAGCTAAATGAAATTTCATAGGTAAAGTACCTGATCCACAGATCCTAAATGGCACTTATTTAGAAGTTCCTCCAAACATTGAAGCACGCCTTCCACCACACTATCGTTCACCTTATGAGGCGTTTTTGGTAATTTCTCTTCAGAATCAACCTTCTGTTGGGATCTGCAATCAACTGCCGCATCCAACAGAAGCAGCAATGGGAACAAGGTATAACTGAAAAGATATGTCAACAGACCGACATGTCAAAAAACAAAATAATAAAAATAAAAGATTAAAAAACTAATAACCCAAACGAGACATCCAAAGTTCTCCAAGTTCCACAAAAAAAGTTATTATAATTGAACCAGAAACCAATTTTCCTGCCATAAGCATGGGAAACCCTGTTTTAGTTTACAAATAGTTTTGGTGTTCATTTAAGTTACAATTATCTTTGCTTATAGCTTCAAGGGCTCAGTAAAGCAGTATACAATATGATCTCTCTGCTTGTCCAGCTCTCTGCTCTCCATTCCCCATTATTATCTGCACTCAGTTTTATATTCTGTTAACATGGTATCAGAGAAAACCATTGTGGCTGAGTTAGAAATTTTCTACACGCTAGGCAAGTCTCAATCATTCTTTAGAATTTCGCTTCAATATTTGAATCCTGATCACTAATCTCTCCTGATCAAACCCCCATCAATTAACCTTCATCCATTCTCCTTATTAATTCATACCTATTCATCTCATCTATTCATCAAACCCTTAAAACCTGCTCTAATGCTTGTCCGTGTTCATTGTCACTTCCTATTCTACATTTCTACTAACCCTCTTAAAAATCTACTCTAAATTGAGTAATCCAATTACAAGTAAAATCTTTTTACCGCAAAGATGTCAACTTCTTCTGACAGTTGCCAGAAGATAAGGGAACATCTCAACAATCACAACATCACAAAAGCCATTAGTTTTTTTTTTTTTTTTTTTTTTTTGTTCTTTGGGGAAGAATGGGAGAGAGAGAGAGACAGATTCCCCTTGAAGGGACCCTTCAACACAAAGCATGTTGCAATATAACATCACTACCCTATATTACATGGACACATTGTGTGTGTAATAACCCTATTGGAATTTGAAAATGCCATGACATGGGTACAGCCGTACAGGTATGAGAAATGAGTCAGAAACAGGTACTCTCTAACGCACCCACAAGTGTGTGAGGAAAAAAAAGGGGAGTGGAACACCTTCCTAGATTAGATTCCCTTAATGTACATTTTTCATAGATCCTATGTATTATGCTTCCAACCTAAAAACCTAAGTTGTCAAGTGGATGGCCCAAACAGGTATATGAAGCCATGTCAAACTCAAAATTTAGACAATATGGGACGTGGGACTTCCCAACAGCTTTCAACCAAGGGTGTTGACTTAATGCACAATTTTCTAAATGGTCATCTGCAGAGTACTAAAAGGTCAATGCTCTTAAAAGAATTATCAGATATGGATTATTTTATTACCTTGGAAGAACGAAAGGTAATATAGGAGTCATGACCTACTCCAACACAGAGTGAGTGAGTTCATGATGAGAGTACAGGACATTAAGCACTCTATGTAAGCTTATTGCATTATTTTTGCCAGTTGTCTCCTACTCCAATCTCTCGGAACTATCAAAAAGAAAACGTTTTTTCCATAGTGAGTATAGGACTGGTGCAAAATATAGACTACTGGCTAATAAAAGCATAGATTTTAAATGACAACATTAGGTTTGGTTTAAATTGGAAAGAATATTACTCAATTTATTCTGTGTTGTCAACAAAAGTGCAACCAAGCCATCCATTTAAGCTTATTTTCGAATTTGTATGGAATATATCATGTTAGACAACAACTTGTTCTAGAAAAAGTCAAAAACTGTGAGATATACTCGGATGAGATATTTCAAATGAGCAGCTCGCCAAAATCCTTACTGAGGGTCTCATATCAAACTCACACCATTACTTTCAGAAAAATGTCCATGCACAAATACTTCAGCAATTTGAACGGGCTTATTGGAAATTAAAGTACTCTTTTAGGGGCACTTTCCATCCAACTATATGCAGACTATCGTTAATTGTTAGGCCTTAAGGACTCGGTGGAAGAAATGCACAACTCATTATCTGTTCTTGTCTAGGTCCGTCCTCTCTGTTCCCTATTATTTTCAGTCCTTTCATATTACATTTACAATAAAATCCACAAAGTCTACAACTCTTCCGTGATGCTGAATTCTTCAATTGGAAATTAAACACCAGACAACTTAATCTGGCAGCAAAAAGAAAATCTGAATGAACCCCTCTTGAGAATTCGTACCTCACTCTAACCCTCAGCACAGTTGCTAAGGTCCTTATGTCTTATGTTTTCAAGGGTCTCTTAGTTCCGAATCTCGAATAATGAAAAATGTGAGATTAATTTTCAATATATTTTATCCACCTAAATTTCCTAAGCAATGAGTAACTCGGTACAGCTAAGCCAAACACTACCATTTAGGCTCACTCCTCCCATATCAAATATATCACCAGATTCAACATTTCACATTGTTTTATCTTCCTCCGTTTTCTCGGTACCCAAACAGATGGATACAGAAAAAACCACCAGAACCCTAATCAAGAAACTTAACTGCCATTTCACATACAGAATTATCCACTACAGCGTGCTTGTGTGTGTGTAAATACTCATACATACATATATATATAGACTTACTCGAGGAATGGCTGAAGAGCAGAGGAGGGCGAATTGCGGAGAAGGCGGAGTAATTGAGGGAGTGTTGAGGAATGTTTGCTGACATTAGGGTTTTGGAGAAGCCCCAGGAGGTCTATGCAGTAGGTTTTCAATTGTGCGAATACGCTGCTTCTCTGGGCTTCTTCGTCGAAGACGGTGACGCAACCGCCGGTACGTTTATCAATTTCTTCCATTTGATAAGAGGGTCTGATACAAGTCTCTCTCTTTTCAGGCTTCTGAGCTGCACATATACATATGGAAATGAGCGAACCGCCGAAACTGGAGTCGCTGGAAGTCTCCACTACGGGGGAAGAAGAACTAGGAAGGACGGATGGCGATACAAGTCATTACGAGGAACGCCGGTGGTGAAATATCATTTCATCCCTTTAATACGAGTGAGGGAGAACCCCACTTAAGCCCAACCCAAGCTCACGCCGCTTTTGCGTTAGGCGTTTGAATTTGCTGCAGTGCCAAAAAAAAAGGATCCGGATTTGGTGCGGTAGCATCACTTTTACTGCACCATGCAGTAACCGTTACGATCGCGACACATGGCAAGTGAAGGCAATGGACGGCTGTGGTCCAAAACACACAAACGTTAGTCTTTTAAGAGGGCAACTCAGCAACATAACGCCGTGTGGCGTTAACGCTTAGGTTCTCTCTGTTCTATCTCTCCATCCCTACCAATTTGATCCACCGTCAATCCATGCCTCTCTTGCTTCTTGCCCTTGCCAGTCCGACAAAATGATGGTGACAATCTGGTGATGGCGAAAAGCAAAAACCCCCTTTTTTTTTTTTGTTTCTCTTTTTCTATAGATCTAATGCCCATGAAAACAAACAATAGCAAAAGAAAAACATAGAAGAAGAAGAAACAAGACCCGCACATCAGTAGCACCGTCGGGAAACTCCATTTTTTCCGGCCAACTGTTTTTTTCCTTCTTTTTTTTTATATTTACTTTAATCAAACATCGTTAGCAAAAACCCTTAACCAAATTGAAGGAACAGATCTGGTCTAGGGTCGTCGGAGATAACAGTTTGAGGAAAAAAGACGACCGAAGTTGAGGAAAAATGTAAAAGAAGAAGAAGAAGAAGAAGAAGAAGAAGAAGAGAAGATGGTTGTTGCCTCGCCGTTGTCAGAGATGGTGGGTTGCATCCCTGGTATGAAAACCCAAACCCCAATGTTAAGCACAGATCTGAAGCATCTGAAAACCCAAACCCAAACCTTTTGTATTTTTACCAAAAAAAGGAAAAAAGGGTAAGACATACCTACTGAAGGTTGAAGACCACCGGCGGGATTGAGGTAGTCGGCTAGAACCCCTTTTTTTGTTTCTCTTTTTTGACAGATCTAATGCCCATGGAAAAAAACAATATCAAAAGAAAAACGTATAAGAAGAAGAAGAAAGAGAGCCATGGTCGGTGGTAAATTCACCGGAATGGATTAACGGTGGATCAAATTGGTAGGGATGGACAGTGGATCAGAGAGAACCTGAGAAGCGTTAACGCCACACGGCGTTAATGTTGCCGAGTGGGATCTTAAACGACTGGCGTTTTGTGTGTTTTGGACCACAGCCTTCCATTGCCTTCACTTGCCATGTGTCGCGATCTTAACGGTTACTGCATGGTGCAGTAAAAGTGGTGCTACTGCACCAAATCCAGATTCAAAAAAAAAAACACAGCATGTGTTGTGCCTTTCTCAGATGGCGACACTTGGACAGATAAAGATCCAATGGCTGAGGACAAAAAGGTGGAGAAAACCCCAAATGGTAGTTTAACAGCGATAGATTTTTGTTTGAAGAAAAAAAAAATGCAGCATTAACCTCACCAGCGTTGGACTGATGCTCACTGGTGAATCTTATCGTATACCCAAAAGCTAATTTTTGTTTGAGAGATTTGATGGATTTGGTGGGTTGGCGTCGGACATCGACGGCATCTGAGAAGGATTCCCACCCAAATCCGAAAGTTCAATATCTAAAGGATGGGATTCCTGTGCATCACAACAATTGTCGCCGGTGACACAGACCTCGCCGGTAAGGTTACTTCGCTGCTGTTTCTGGTTGTCTCCTCTTAACCTTGGATCAGGCCAGATCTGGATTGGCTATGGAAAAAAGCACCAATATTTTGCCTCGTCGCCACTCACCATTAGCCTAAAGTTGAAGATGCCATTTTTGGAGGTTGGGACCTCGCTTCACACGTCGAAGATTATGAGAAAAGATGGGGTTTTTTCCAGCGAGGTCTCCTTCATCTCCAAGAAATTCCTTTTTTTTTTTTTTTTTTTTTTTTTTTAGAATTACATGTTGGATGTTTTGGGAAGTTCTATTACCAGAGACCATTACAGAAGCAAATTTAGGACCAAAGGCCAGAGCGGAAAACATTAGCATACCTGTGTTTTGGTAACAGCAGAACAGAGATGGTGAGTTCGTCGACGGCGAAAAATGTTGCCGATGTCGTTGCTATTTTGGGGGTTTTGAAAGAGTTAACGGCATCTATGGCGTTAAATGGATTGAATGCCGCACAAAACGATGGGATTTGGAGACGTTTTACATGAGTATCGTCCATCTTTTATTTTTGCAACGTGTCGTGATCTAAGAGAGGCACAGCACATGCTGTGTTTTTTTTGGGCACTGCAGCAAATCCGAACGCCAATGGTTTAGGAGTGTTAATGGTTTGGGTTAAAACCGGGAAGGTTTGGTTTGGTTTGGTTTTTTTTGTCATTAGGTTTGGTTTTGGTTATAATTTTAAAAAACCGAACTAAATTCGTTTGGTTTAGGTTTTCATTTTTAAAAAGCCAAACCTAACCGAAAAAATTGAAAAATATAATCTATATATCTATATATATAAAACTTAAAGTTTATAAATTTCCTATTCTAATAAGGGCATAATAAGAAATAGATTTAAAATAGTATAAAACCTTAAGTCTCTCAGCTTCAGTCTCGTCTCATTTTAAGTTTCTTATTGTTTTTCCTTTTTTAGATTGGTATGTATTAAACTAGCTATTAATGTTATGTGAGATATTGGATTGACATATGTCAATATGTTTCCATTTTGATACAAAGTTTAATGTTTTTTTTAGTTGCTAGTTTAATGTTTTTATTAAAAATGTTTTTATTTGGAGTTTGGTATATCATTTTTTTCATTTTCAATTATTTGTTGTTACTTGATAGGTTAAAACCGAAACCGAATAGAACCAAACCGAAATTTTTGTTTGGTTTTTTTATAGTATGGTTTGGTTTGAAATCTACCCTAAAACCGAACCAAACCGAACCATTAACACCCCTAATTTATATGCCGGAGGGGGAAAGGATTTGGTACTATAACAGGATTAGGTTATTTGTAATCATACGGTTAGTGTGTTGCTAACCATCCATTCACACATTATTTATTATGTATGATTACATGGTTGGCAACACACTAATCGTGTAATTATGAACAATATAATGCTATAATAGCACCAAATCTAAACTCGAGATGATCATGTTGAGGAGGCAAGGATCTTCAAAATTGTATTATAATGGAGAGGTTTGTATATATGTGTTTCTCTACCATAAATCTAATGTGCACACACATCATCAAATAGTGTTATCAAAGGAGATTAGAGATTTGGGTAGTATTAGGTTTGATTAGAGATTTGGGTAGTGTTAGGTTTAGAAGTCGATTATCTTTTAATGTAACCAAAAAATAAATATAAATAACAGGCCACGTATTATATCGATATAAATAGTATCGAACTTACTATTCACATTGGATTCGGGTTGGTCCAGTTACGCAACCCCAATGGCCTAGGTTCAACTCGAATTGAGGCCAAGTTGGTGTTTTTCAACTCAAGCTCAACCCAAAACACAATACATAAAAAACGATGTCCCACCCATTGCCGGGGTGGGTTTTGGTTCAGTGGGTTAAGCCTGCCCAAGTTGCAACCTTGCCTAAAATATCTTTTTGTGTGGTTCTGTCCACAAAAGGAGAAACGCTTGTTTAATTTGAAATGAATTGATTTCCATTCATCCAAATCCCTTCATGTCAATTACAATGAAGAGCCATGTAACCAGTCTTGCATGTGTTTTTTTTTTTTAATTTAAATTCTTTCCTTCTTAATGAGCAATTCAAATGTTATCCTTCAAATAGTGGTTACAAACAAAGGTACTCTGATAAGACCCTATAATTTGATCAAGCAGAAGTAGAAGTAGACTCAACCTATACACCAAAAATTTATTATGATCTTGTAAGAGACATTACATAAACTAAGGGGTATCTAAAGTTTGACACACTCAGGTGCTTTCAACATTGATTCTTGGGATATCATTGGACCAATGATATCCTAAGAATTTATGGTTAAAGCCAACAGTTGTCCTCATCTAAAATGCAAAGGGGTTCAAAACATTAAGAAATTCTTCATTATGTTTATATTATTTTTCCAAAAGATGTGGTTTAAATAGATTTTTTCGTCATTAACAGTACTCTATTTTATTTTATAAAATATTTCATGAAAAATGGTTTAAAAGTCCATTTAAATAGATTTTGGAAAAATCCTTTTCTACAAAAATTGTTCAAAATGATTTTTTGAAAAACCATAAAGGTCTAGGAGTGCAAAAAGTTGAGGGGTGACAATAATCAACCCCTATGTTTATCAAATACACAAACTCGGGTCAATTACGTACTGACTTTCCAGTATCCTACTCCTTCGTCTTCTATGAACCACCCCCTTAGGATTGAGGGGTGCAAATAAAGTTGAGGGGTGATGATAACGGCCCCTTCTAAGCTTGAAAAATATTCAATGTTTGTATATTGTAATTAATTGAAACAAGGCTTTTGATGTACCAACAAACAAACAAAAAAAAAAAAAAAAAAAAAAACCCAAGGCTTTTGGGCCCAAAAGACATATTTAGCATTGGTGAGGTCCACTCTTAAGGTCCTAAACATAGTCTTTGCTCTACACAAGTGAACCCATTGAATTTTGTTCAAGGTTTCCACTCTTGTAAGGTTTGCTGACAGAACTTGAGCACAAAGGATTAAAAAATATATATATGGAGATAAAGGATTTTCCTGTCTTAGGCTACACTGACAGAAAATTTTTGGTAGATGAGACCCCATTGATAAGAAATTGCAAAGGAAATGGTAGTGACGAACTCCATGACGAGCTATTTAGCTGGATCCATTTCTTAATAGACAGTAATTGTCTGAGCAGTTGACTTAAGAAATCCCACCTAAACCCATTCCTACACATTTCAAAGTTCTATTTAATCAAAGCATATCTCTAATCATAATTATTCAAGTTCAAATTTAAAATTTCGTGAAGTTATGTTGAGTTTAGCAGTAGTTAGTGTTAAATATTTAATATTATTTATTTAGTATATATCAAGTACTTGAATTTTTTGGATTCCGCTGTCTATGACATTTACTCAGATCAGCCCAATCAAAATTAAATTCTAGTTGGTATTCTTTACAATCCAAACTAAACTTGCTAATTGAAAATGATTGCACAAGCCCACCCAAATTTCGTGTTGGCCGAGTGGAGTCCCCTCAAGTTGTATTCCCAGCAGGAAATGTTAGGCCAGCCATTTCATGTGAAACTCACTGACTTATTACAGACCCACGTGAAAAGAAAATCCCAAATGGAAATTACTGGTGTCCCATCGAAATACCCTTCACACACTGTGTTGAAATACCCATCATTCTCTTCCTATCAAACGTGATTTGTCTATGTGTATGTTTCACGTTAACAAGTTAGTGATATGACATGTTGCATAGACGACAACTTTTTTTTTTTTTTTAAGTCGGGCTAATTTGGTATGCCACAAAGGTTGCGACATGGGATGGGAATTGTTCAAAGGATTTGAGCAATGGGTACCATAGCACTACAAGCTCTAACTATTTTTCGATAAATTTTTTTGTTGGGTAAGAGAATTTGGACAAAATTTTGGGTAATATAAAATTATTGCGTATGAGAATTGGACTGGAACACAATCCCCTCCAACTATCTCTATATTCTTGTATTTGTTAAGTTCCAACTTAAAAACTTTATTAGGTGAAGGTCCAAACAAGTTCATGAAATTATATCAAATTTTATAATTAACCAGTATGGGATGTGGTATTTTTTCGACTTTGCCCCTCAGGTGCAACAGTATTCAACACATCCCTTCACAAGTTTTGCAAGCCAACGACAGGAAAGGGACAGTGAATGATTACCTCTGCTGTCTCTTGTGTAGCCGATTACATATGGACCGACACAAAAATCTAAAGAGGGAAGGAAAAAGATGACCAATATCTTCTCTTAACTCACCTAGAACATATTAAAATGAAAAACCAACTAACCCTAATTCAATTGTTCTTTAATGTCTGCACATTATTTTATTATTCCTTCTCAACAAAGTAGCCAAATTGGATACGTTGCTCACCTTGCTCTACACAAGCCAATCCATTGAATTTTGTTCATAGCTTCCATTCAAGTAAGGTTAGCTAGCAGAGGATTAAAGAAGATATGGAGATAAAAGGATCTCTTTGTCTTAGGCCACAAGACGGAAAAAATTGGCAGATGAAACCCCATTGATGAGAACAGCAAAGCAAACAGTTGTGAGACAGACACCCCATGATCAGCTGGATCCATTTCTTAATAAACTGAAATTGTCTGAGCAGTTGCCTTAAGAAATCCAAACTAAACCGATTCCTACACCTTTCAATTTTTACTTATTCAAAGCAATCTCTAATCATAAATTATATAAGTTTAAGTTCGAATTCAGTGAACCTATGCTGATTTTAATACTGTTTTTTGTTAAATAATTAATATTAGTTAATATATATTAATACATGAATATGGGTTCTGTCTTCCATGACATTTACTCGGTTCAATCTAAATTAAATTCAGGTTGATGTTTAGCAACCCAAAATTCTAAACTTACCCCGTTATGGTTATTGCAATCTCTTGAGTTTTTTTGTACATACACACCACTAGTTTTAATTTCTCAAGATTTTAGAAAAATATAAAAGATTTTTATGAAAAATGGTCATGTAGTTTATTAGAAAATATTGTTTTAAACAATTTTATAAAAAAAAGTTTTTTCAAAATCTTTTTTAAAGTGGAATTTTTAGCCAAAATGAAAAAAAGACTTGTAAATAGCAAAAAAAATCTACTAAAACAGCAGATTTTAGAAAAACTTTTTTCTAACAAGTTATTCAAAATAATGTTTTTTAGCAGACTCCGCAATCAATTTTTATAAAAATCTTTTACGTTTTGTCTGGATAAGTAATTTTTAGGTGAAATTTGCTTTTAAAATGAAATTTATAAAATTTTTATATAGATGAGATGGACAAAAGTTTATAAAAATTTTACAAATCTTATTTCAAAATCAAATTCTACCTATAAACTTCTTATCCAAATATAATGCTCTGTTTTTTTAAAATCTAAAAAAAATTAAAATTAATAGAATATACAAATAAAGTTAAAGAGTTACAATAACCGTTCAACCGACCCAAATTTCGAGTTCGATTGGGTGGGCTGCCCACCCAAGGTCTGTTCCTCGCAGCAAATGTTGGGCCTGTCATTTCATGTGAACTTATTATTAACTTCCAGCATGTGAAAGATTAAATTAAATTTTTTTAAAAAAAAGGCTATATTCTCAATTTTGTTTTTTTTGTTCAAACTCCCTTGTCGAATGACATGACTGCAGTTGCCCAGGGCTGCCTCCCCAGTAGGGGCGGCTCCTATATGGGCATGTTAAAAATAGTTTTTTATCTTTTTGTTGTTACACAGACAAAAAATTTGGGCAATACATATTTATTCCATGTAAAAGTTCAAAATTGGAGTGGTAAAAACAGTTATGCTGTGCAGCACTGTACGTCTTCTCTACCTGCTGCTCTATCTGCTGCTATATTCAACACTAGGAGCATCTCCGATGGTAAGTTATATGGTGTATTATTACTAAATTATAGCATTAAACACAAGTTGGGATGCTCCTATAGTGTACTAAATGCTTGTGCTAAATATAGTAATAGCTCACTCTTGTGCTATATTTAGCACAAGGGTGAGTTATTGTTATATTTGTCATGTCAATTTTTTCTCACTTTCTCAACAACCAAATACACCAGCAACTTCTCTTCTTCCATGTTTCTTTCAAAATTTTCTTAAAATTTTCTTAGTAACCAAACAGTCCATAAATAAATACAATATCTTCAAAAATAATACTAAAATCTTATATAGTATATATATTTTTTATATAAAAAAATCAGAAAATATATCATTTTTTTTAGCCCATTCGTCCCACTTAAACAAATTCGCATTTGATCCATGATATATCTCATTTACTATCTTACAAAACTTCAATATTTTGAGGGAATTCAGGTTGTGACAAAATATAACGCACTATGTCATTTGCACTATTAAAGCACATTGTGCTAAATTATAACATTTGGTTCTTTAATATGCGCTGAAATGGTAATAACTCATCTTATTTAGCTCATATATCACTGGAGATGCTCTAACAAGTTTTGAAAGCTAACTAGCCAACTTCACGAAAGGAAAGGGACAGTGAATGCTGCTTTCCTCCTCAGCGAAAAAAAAAAGAAAAAAAAAGGAAAAAGAATGCTGCCTTCCTCTTTAACCTTTTCAATGACAAAGGACCGTGAACTGCTGCCGTCCTCTTGGATCACCCGTACTTTACATGTCTCGTGTAGCCAATCGTGCACCGACGCAAAAGTCCAAAGATAGCAAAGAAAGAGATGACCATCTACTCTTTAACTCACCTACAACCCCTATATATTAAAATCACTTACTGGCATAAGCCTAATTCAATTGTCTTTCATGTTTTCATTTTATTTTATTTTTCCCCCTCATCCGAGTAGTCAAATTGGATACGCCAATCCTCTTGACCTCGAGTTTATATATATATATATATATAGAGAGAGAGAGAGAGAGAGAGAGAGAGAGAGTTCTCGTCCATTAGTCAAGTGGGCCTGCAATATTGTTTTCACATTCTTTCAAAGCGTGGGGACACAAAAATACTAGCGTTTCAAAATTGCTTTATGCGTAGTAAGTGGAGAATCACTCACCCACTTGGCCATGTTTCACTTGGATAATAATAATTTAAACGCGTTTTTGTCAATCCCGGCCCCCACAATGGGTTTTATTTCTTACTTACTTAGAACAACATACAAGTCCAATCATACATGACACCGACCTTTTCGAATTGATTTATGTGTGTGAGAAAAACCCCATATCCTACTTAGTTAAATGTATAACAAATGTATATCTGTCATATATGCTCTTTCAATTAAGAATGACAAACTTGGATTGGGATTGATTTTTACATTGCAAAACTCTGAGGTGAAGGAGGCCAGGTTTGAAAATAGGCCATGGCCAGGTTAAATTCTTGCTTCAACATTGTCTCATTGTGAAAAGTCTCGGGGACCAGTGGCTCCACTACTGCACGCCCCTTCGTAGTCACATATTCATGGCTCTCATCCTTTGTCGCCTCTAATCCGAGCTCACTTTCCAAATATCTCAACCATTTCATACTTTCAGCTTGATGAATACAACCTTGTCCAAAATTCGAGCCCTCGACTAATCCATCGCGTGATAACTGCTGGGCTTCATTGGACTGGAAAGGCGCTATGTTTTCTAAATTGTTCCAAAAATCATAGTCGGACTCCAATGGGAGCTCAGCTACTTTATTTGACAGTATGTCCTGCTCAATATTGGCCTCTTGTAATATGTCATGGACTTCATAATTTCCGCTATAGTTGAACAGTGAGTCCATGAGTTCTTCATCAGGTGTCGATGCAACATCAACTTGACTAGAGTCAGTGATTTTCGAATCGTAAGAATTGGAACAACTCGATGGCTCTTTTGCTTCATTGGTTAGGTTGGAGTCTAGTGTTTTGGAGTTTAGTTTTTCCTCCAGAAGTGTCATTTTCGGCCTCTTGGCCGGGGAGGCTCCATTTTCTGGATCCTCGAGGCCTAAGCCCTTATTTTGATTGTCATATGGCTTAAATGAATCAGATGAGGATGAGGAGGATGACGATGTCATTGAAAATTCATTGAGTTCCTCGCCTTGAGAATCGGATACTTTCGAAGCCAATCTTTTCTTCAGATGGGTATTCCACACATTCTTGATCTCATTATCGGTTCTCCCTGGCAGACGAGACGCAATTTTCGACCACCTGCGAATTATTTCGCGATAAATCATCATTATTACAATTTTCAACATATTAAACTTATAAGTTAAAAAAAAAAAAACTAATTAAAAGATGATAGTCAAGTAAGGACATGCAGATATAAAGTTAGAGGTTGTATTCCGTGCATTTGTGAGTTATGAGATATATGGGGCCAATTCACATAATACAACCACAAACGCATAGTACTGATATAACTTATATCAATTAGTCTTTTACTTGATTTGGACCGCCTAATTACAATACAAAATGTTTGTTAGATTGATGTTGACCAAGGCTATATATAAAAAATTTCTTTTAAATTTTTTTCAAAAAGAAAAAGAAAAGTTTTTAGATAAGCGTAAAGTCTTATAGTGTAGGTAGAATATGCCTACTTGTTGCCAAGAGAATCATGGAGCTTTATGATGGTTTCCTCTTCCTCTGGGGTAAAGTTCCCTCGCTTTACGTCAGGCCGTAGGTAATTGATCCATCTCAATCGACAACTCTTTCCGCATCTCAACAACCCTACATGACAATAACAAAACAATGTGAACACAAGACTAGCATCTAAGACCCAAACAAAAACAAAAACAAAAGAAGGGACCACTATATACACATTGTTCAAAGCAAGGTAACTAAAACTTTAGGTTTACCAACAACCTTGTGGCCTTAAAAAAAATACAAAAGAAAAGGTTTAGAGGATCTAAGACGTAGGGTTGGTACAAAAAGGTAAAAAATTGACCATGAAATATGGTAGCATGGAAATCTTGTACTTTTTTATATATTTATTTTAATTAATGTCAAGAGGTTTGGAGGGTTCGATTAATCTTTTTGGGTACATGCTGCCCCCTTGTACTTTTGAAGATCTTGAATTCCATTCCAATCACCATGAATTCTATGAAATATGGTAGCATGGAAATCTCGTGCTTTCGCTAAACACGTGCAACACATGTTAAGAGGAAATGCATGCATGCAACCCCAAGACAGCAACCTTCCCTTTGTTTGATACATACATGTTTCTTGCCGAACCAAAAAAAATTAAAATTTGTCCACGCTGCAGGTAAGCCATCTCGTCCTAGGTTCTACCTTCTTTTGTCCTTACATTAAATTTTTTTTTCTTTTAAATTTATTAAATATATATCATGGGCTTTGAAAAGTCCTGTAGTCTAAAGCACTTGCTGTCCAATCTGCCTTTTTCTTCTTTACTTTATAATGATACGTGTTATATGAATTACACACGTGTTCACTTGATTATTATCTTATTCAGAGGGGGAAATATTGCCAATGAGACAGAAAAGAAGTTAATAACTATATTAATTGCACATACTCTGGGTGTCTTTGTTTAGGTCATATTATTTTCTAAAGAAAAAAAAATGGAGAGGTTTGGTTGCTAGCTGGCGGGATTACAGAGAGATTAGCATGCACTAAAAAATGGTCACTCCAGCATATATGCCACAACTGTGTTACTTCAATTCATTGTTTACCAGTTTGAGAAGCAGCCTGGTCAAAGGACAACTAGGGAGACAACAGATGTGACCTTGAAAGAGTGGCAAACGTAATACATGGTATTAATTAGTTTGGAGAAAGCTATGTCATAACAAATTGAAAGTGTACGTTAAGGAAATAAACAATAAATTTCAAGACTCCCCCTTTATAATGAAAAGAAAAATATAATACTCCTTCAAAGACTCAAATTAAAACTCATTTCTTTAAGGAAAGTGGATTTTAATTACTTCATTCACACTGCCATTATTTCACATAATGGAATGATAATTTTGGAAAATTATTGAAATTGATTTATTGTCTTAGATTTTGGGACGAACCCAAAAGGGAAATGAGAAGAAATCTCTTTTTAAGGGATAGAGGGAATAAAAGGTTTTCCCAGGCTGGTTTTTCCTAATATAATTAGGAGAGGTTTTCGTTATTCAAGGAAGTGTGATTCACTGGAGGTGTTTTTAATTATATAATATGATATCAAATGTAGAAATTTGTGGTGTTTTTCTATATGTGCCATATAACAATAATTAACAGTGGAATGGAATTGATGAATCAGAATCTTGGGGAGGGAGTATAGGATGCAGAAATGGAAAGGGCGTAATAATAATGACACGACCCTATTTCGAGCCTTTTGGATTTAAGAAAGTCATTGGAACTAGTCTAATGGTGATGATGGATGGAGTAAAAGAGTACGATTGAGATAGATTAGGGGTTCAAACCCTCTAATTGTACCAACCAAAAAAGAAAAAATGTAAGAAATTGAGCAGAACCTTATCTTTCGTTGTTTGATTAAAAGAATTGAACTCGTAGAGACAAATTTAAAATTCATGAATTATTTGGAATCCAACTTGGAAGATGAAGGAATTGAATAATTAGAAAACACACTGAGGATATGTTGTTAATAATCAGGATGATTATCTTTGTTATATTAGGGGTATTAATGAATGATTAGAAAAGACTCGAGTGTCATTTGATTTTGATGAAAAAGTTGGGAAGCAATTTGGAGAATGATTCGACAACTTTGTCACTATTCATGACCATTACTGTCTCATGGAAAATCCATGTACACAAGAATCACCGTGTCACCATCACATTGAGAGAGAGAGAGAGAGAGAGAGAAGAGAAGAGAGAGAGAATAGAGAGAGAGAGAGAGAGAGACTTGCCTGCTTGCTTTGGGAGAGCCCTCCAGTTTTCATGGCCATGCTTCTGAATAAAAGTGATGAGCCTCAAGTCCTCTGCAGGACTCCATGGGCCTCTCTTCACTTGACTCTTATCACAACATGGTGCACGTCCTCCCCCCATCTCTCCCTCTAGCTGGGTTTCTCCCTTTGACTCAACGGAACTCACAATTCACTAAGGATAACCCTTTTCTCTCCTTCAATTCTCACATAAGTTTCTTTCTTCAAGGAGAGAGATCCTTTCTCTATATATAGAGAAAGGAGAGAGAGAGAGAGAGAGAGAGAGATGACTTTCCAACGAGGGTCTTGCCACGAGATTGGATTTTCCTATGCCGCAATAAATAGAAGGAGATTCACAAATATTTATTTCAATATCTATGTATCCAATTATTCCAATATGAATTTTAATTGCTATTGTTTTTATTGCTCTGAAAAGATGCAATCTCCCCCAGTTTGGCAAGTAATCTTAAGTGGTTTGTCCAAATTGGAAAAAGCATTTATAAAAAGGCAAATATGATTCCATACAACTGTTCATATCATCTTGTCAACATCGGCTTGAATCATCGCCGTTGATTCTAGGGAAAAAAAAGAATGATGTCATTTACCATCATTATTATGTCATTATCCCTCTTAAATTTTATGTAAATAGTTCTTAAATGCGTCATTAATTGGCACAAAAATTCACGTCAAGACTTATTTAGCGAGCAAATTATTAGATTTGACTACTGTGTGTATTCTCGTAGACATAGACCACCACTCACGTGATAGCTACCACTAAACATAGGCCACCACTCACGTGAGTGGTGGACCATGTCTAAGAGGGTATATATGCACCATCTATAAAATGCGGTGGGGATTTTTTTATAAATTTACAATAATGTTGGTATGATAGGGTCCACGTATCTTGTATTTTTCCTTATAATGTTTATTTTATCAAGTTAGGTAAATTGTAAAGTCAAGCTTCTTGCCAATTCAAAATTGGCATAAATTATTACTATCATTATAGTTTCTATTTTATAAGGTTAGGTAAATTGTATAGTATTAAGCTTCTTGCCAGTTCAAAATTGGCTTATATATCCTACTACTATTATTATTATTATTATTACATGCCGTAAAACATTATATATGTAGTGTGAGAGATCTTTTGACCACAGTATATGTATCCACAACATAGCATATGATATTATACTTTAATAAGGTAAAAATTCAAAGGCTCTAGAATTGGATAAGAACTATATATACCACTTACACTTGTGGCTTGGTAGTGGACCTAGTGGTATAAGAGTTAGTTGGGAATTAAATAGCTGAAAGTCAAGGGTCGGTTCTCTTCCAACGTTATATATATATATATATATATATATATATATATATATATATATATATATATATATATATATAGGATGATGATCAAGTAAGTACGTGCTAATATAATTTATATCAAAACCTGCATTAAGAGTTGTACTTTATGCATTAGTGGGATATAAGGTACATTGAACCAATGCCAGGAGTACAACCCTCAATGTATGGTGCTGATATAACTTATATCAACACGTGCTGATATGAATATAACCATTATATATATATATATATATATATAGGATGATGATCAGGTAAGCACGTGCTAATATAACTTATATCAATATCCGCATTGAGAGTTGTGCATTGTGCATTAGTAAAATATAAGGTACATTGGACCAATGCAGAGGTACCAACCCCAATGCATATATATATATATATATAGGATGATGATCAGGTAAGCACGTGCTAATATAACTTATATCAACATCCGTATTGGGAGTTGTACCTTATGCATTAGTAGGATATAATGTACATTGGACCAATGCATAGGTACCAACCCCCAATGCATTGTGCTAATATAACTTATATCAACACGTGCTAATGGGAACATAACATATATATATATATATATATATATAAAATTTTAGGTGAACACGTACTAATATAACTTAGTACCATGCATTAAAGGTTATACCACATGCATTGGCCTAATCTACCATATAATCTACTAATACACGAGACACAACCCCTAATCTAGAGGCTAGTATAAGTTATATCAACATGTATTCATTTGACCTTCATCATATATATATATAGCTTTAATCCTGTGTGGGATATCTCGAATATCCTGTACGATTATAGCCATTAATCAGCAGCAAGCACGTGCGCGTGAATTCGGGTGTGTCATCCATAGACGGCCGTGATCGAAAGGATAGTTCGGGATATCCCGCACTTGAACAACCCCCCCTCCACACACACACATATATATATACGATTATGTTCCCATCAGCACGTGTCACGTGTTGATATAAGTTATATAAGCACCATATATGCTTTGGGGGTTGTGCCATTTGCAATGATCTAATGTACTTCATTTTCCACTAATGTACAAGGGACAACTCCCAATGCGGATGTTGATATAAGTTATATCAGCACGTGCTTACCTGATCATCATCTTATATATATATATATATAATAACCCTATATATATATATACAGTTATGTTCTCTTCAGCACGTATTGATATAAGTTATATCAGCACTATGCATTAGAAGTTGTACCCCTTGCATTGGTCCAATGTATCTCATATCCTACTAATGCACAAGGTACAACTCCAATGCAGGTGTTGATATAAGTTATATCAACACATGCTTACCTGATCGTCGTCCTATATATATGTGTGTGTGTGTGTGTGTGTGTGTGTGTGTGACAAAGAACTTGCGTGACCAGAGTCTATAGATGAGGTGATACATCTCCCCTCTCTTCATTGGTAATTCGAACCCCAACCTTACTTTCTAATTAAATTAAGGGAATCTATCATATGAAGAATTAAGGGTATAATGTAAATATTGTACTCCCTCCATTCGTATTTGATTATCCTTCTTTTCTTTTAGGAATATTTCAAAATTATTGTCTTAATCAAAAACTCAATGATTATTTTTACTTAATTCCCTCAAATATCCTTTCTCGTGATGGTTTTTCCCTTTTTGCAATGTTTTGTACAGTTGAGGACAAAATTGAAATATTATAACATATATATTTATGTGAAAGCATTTAAAAATGTTTTTTTAAAAGTCGTGCTTTTTCAAAAATAACAATCAATTAGGAATGGAGAGAATATGATAATTTTAACTATTAAAAAAATTAAACTTTAAAAAAAAAAATGGTGGAAGAATAATATTTGTGATGGCAAGATCACAACCAGTTGTCATACCCCATTTTTGTCATCTTACCTAGGATTCATTATTTTACGTAAGATTTTGAGTTCTTTTCGAGTCTAGTCTTTTGTATTGAGTTCCTATGGCATTGAATATCATATGTATGAGTTTTGAAGAGATTTGGAGTTCATTTCAATAGTCAATAAGAACTTTTACAACTTTAAGGGCATAATCGTCTTTTAAGTCGTATATTTTCCATTTGACCTTGAAATGAATCCCGAGTCATTCCTTTGAGTTCATATGGATATATAGAGTCTATATATAGGTTCAATTTAATGAATTAATGGTTTAAGATCAAGTCCGCTCATAACGGTTCGAGTTGGCTAAGAGACCTTTTCTTGGTTTGCTCAAATTGACTCACAAGACCCACTCAATTTTCTCTCATTTTACTTCAGTTGGGCTTTATTTACATCCTAGACATGTTTTAAAATGTTGAATTTTGATTTGAAAAGTATTTGCTTTAACCTTGTGTACAAACCCAAGCTTTGCGACGGTAGTGCACTATGGCTAGCCACCTTTGTAAAACCTAACCATGCACCTATGGTTAAGGAATTTTCTCCTAAAATGCCTAAAAATGTGTTCCCCTTCGAAACACGGCCGTTTTGGCTTTTATTTCGTCAAAATCAGACTTAATTTGACCCTGAAAGACTTCTAAAGCGATTAGGAGTCAAAACCGGAGCGGACAGAATAGGATCCTCGAGTAACCATCCGAGGCTGGACGGTTAGCGTCTAGGCCCAGACGGCTAACCATCTAGGCCTAGTTGGTCACCCGAGGAATCTGTCTTCGATTGGGTTTCTGATTCCTTCTTCCCTCCTATGACGGATTCCTTCACCTTTGCAAGTTGTTTCCTCCTAGGATTGTGTAAATTTGAGTTGTATGAGCACCAAGAGAGTCTCTAATAGCCCTAGGATCATTATCTAATGAATTAATATTAGCCATTGGTTTAGGAGGTCAGTTCCCTATATAAAGAACAGATATTCAGCACATAGGGGGACCACAATTGCATTTTATACTTAGAGAGAAAAGGAGCTATGAGTTGGGAGAGCTAAAAGACATCAAAGGGAGGCTCTTCAACCCTAAGCAAGCAAGAGAACAAGGATTTTGAAGGCAAGGGAGGTTCTACAAGAGGTAAACACCCCTTTCGATTGCTGAATATAGGTCTTCTTCTTCTCTTTCTCCTTCTTCTTCTATATTAGTTCTAGTGCATGTAGTAGTTTCATATGTTAGGTTAATTCAATGCATTTGTGATGTGATATGAATGATTTAAAGAAAATTTATGGTTTTATACGCCTGAAAAACTTTAGTTTACTAAGGTTTTGAAAGTATTATCTTTTCTTTTTTCTTAAATCATGCATAGTTCATATGTCTTAGTTGCTGTGATAATTATCATGAATTGGTATTTCTGTTAGTTAATATATATAATATGAATGATATTCACGATGATTGGAGCATATGTTAGACTCGTTTCATAGGTTTTAATGCATAGTTATGAAATTAGGGTTTTGGTAACCCAAAATTCACGCAAGTTTCATACAGTATGTTTAGCTTAACTTTTTGAGTTGTTGCTTATCATAGTCATTCTATATATGCTGCATATAGTTGAATCATACTAGGTTTGCATTTATATAGTGGATTTTGTAGGATTTTTGGAGAGATTATCCTTTTCTAAGGAGAATTATCTTTTTTGTTAAGTAAGGTTTTGCATGAGAGCTTTCTGTGATGTGTTTAAACATGAAATCACTTCTATCGTGTTCTGTGATACATATTTTACGTACGATATGATGATTGCACCTCCCCATAATGACTTTTTTACGTGAAATTATCTTAGAATAGTTTTGCTTAAGAAAACTCGCTGTTGGAAGGCCTGTTTTCATATTTTACATAAAATGTCATCCTTTTGGTTAGAATAGACTTTGTTATCATGTTTATTGATATTATTGGGGTCTCTCATGATTGTTGGCATGTTTCTGGTAGGTTTTTATGCATGTTAGTTAGGTCATTGCATGTAGGGTCGTGTTAGGGTTTGTAGTTATTCATTATTCTTGTTATTTGCATGATTAATAGATGATTTTGTGTCTTAACATGATTCTGTCCAGATTAGTGTTTTGTTCTCTTTGCATGGTTTTGAACACTTGTAAGGGTGCAAACAGGTGTAATAATAGCCTTATTGCAAATAAGGTTGTTATTGCTTAAGCTTGTTATCGCTTGGAAAAAATTGCACAAGATAAGTAGGATATGAAGTGCCCTAATTCACTTTTCTTAACTTTTCTCTTCTCTTCTCCCTCCTAGGGTTATTCTCTAATAGAGGGATATGGTGAGTTCTAGGGTCTCTTTCCACCCCTTTTTCAAAATTCTATATCTCTTATTAAAATCTTGTTAAGAATTATTTGTCCTTAAAAATCTCTATGGAAAGAAACCTAAGGTTTACCATAAGTCACTATTAGGATTTAACCCTATTCTCTTTGAACTACATGGACTTTGATCCATGTATTTCCATGCATGGTACGTAGGCGCTCACTTTGATGTTCAAGTCCGCCCTAGGATACTAAGTATCCTAGGTTTTCCTTTTTCTTTCATTTTATGTTTCTATCTCTTGTGATTGCTAGTGGATTATGATGAATTTGTCCATCACATATGATTGCTAGAGGAATGGGATAGATTTGTGATTGATTTGCATGCTGTATTTTATTGATTGATATTTGATTTGCATGTGATTAGGTTATTAAGTTAGCCCAATCAAATTAAAAGACCAACTCGGGTGATGTGGGTGCCTATGGGTTTTGCCTAGAACTTTCCCACGTCGTAACTTAGCCCCCGAATCCAATTTTCTGATTTTAAAGACTTTTTCTTTCCTTTTAAAATAGAGTCATGAGGTTTTTGGAAATAAAACATTTTTATGGTTTTCCTCTTTTCCTTAAAAAATGAGGTGGCGACTCTTTTTCGTTTGTTGTCTTTCACATCATTTTCCAAATCCCGTGGGCCGCGCTTTTTCATGGGTTCACACTAGTGTTATAGAAAAAACTAAAACATATCTGCAAGACTTTTTGTGAAAGGAACTGATATGGTACCATTTTTTTTTATCATACTAACACTTGTTAACTTTGTACACCTTAAATTGATAAGGAATTTTTGGCCACAACCCCAATTTTTTACAATTGATCCAAAAACAAACTCGTTAACCTAAAAACCCCATGGAAGCCTCAATAGACCAAAATACCCTTTTATACATCCAACCTCATAGTTTTCTCTCTTCCACGTTACTTTCTCCTACTCTCCCATAGTTACCACCAGCAACGACTTCCACTTGCAATTGAACTTCGACCACCCTTAGATGATTATTTAACCTCCAACAACCCTATTGCTGACCTTCTCCATCTCTAGTAACCTATCCTTAATGAGATTCAAGACTTTCCTATACCTTCAAGCACTACTTTTCTTATATGACTGCTATTAAATCTACTTCTTAAAGACTTCAAATGTTTTAAGAAATTCATTTTACCTTATTCAAAGAAAATTTGTTTTTCAAAAATATTGTTTTAAATTAGTTTTATGGTGTCTCTACATAAAGGGATGAAGTTACCTTGAAAAAACCCAAAAGTACTGTCTTCCAACAATCTTTATCAAGGATCAATTTTTGAATTATTTCTCCTCAAACACATCAAACGGCTAATTTCTAAAAGAAATGACGCTACAATTACAAAACATTTTAAATCATTCTATCGCTTAGACTAATGTATATAAGGCTTTAATAAAAGCACAACCTAGGGTGGTATATCCATTTAGAACTTCTAACCTCAAATTGAAAATTTAATTTGAGAATGTGGTTTAAGATAAAAGAAAGTTAAAGAATTAGGACAACAGTTTGTTAATGGATGTGGAGGGGTGTCTAACACCTTCTCCACTCATAATAGATCTCCTTACCTAGATTTTTTATACGTTGACCATGTTAGGAGTCATTTAATTTTCAAGTAATAAGAGACCTTAGAGACGACCTTCTGTATCTATAAATATATGGTATGTGGCAACTCCAAGCCTTTTCCTTTTTAAGTTGTTTTTACATGACTGAATGAAAAAAGGCACTTAGAAAGGAGTTAAAATGAACCCAAACTTTGTACTTTCAAAAAACTTGCAAAAAACATTTTCAAATAGCACCTCAATAGCAAATACACCACATGCCGTAATCATCACCACCAAGGAATACTAACACTCCTGCAACATCATCCCCCACTCGAGATAAAAGGAAGGGATTGCCCCCGACATGGGAAGGGGGAGACCTAGGTTCGGTTTTGGAGGGTAGTGACACATAATAATACATAAATTGATTAACATGTATGTCTTCATAAGACTAGATTATATATATCTATCTATAGTTCTGATCAGGTCCATATGTGCTCCCCTAACTTATATTAGCACCATGCATTAGAGGTTTTACTCCATGTATTGGTCCAATATAACCTGTAACCTACTAGTGCACAAGGTACAACTTCCAATACGAGATTGGTATAAGTTATATCAGTATGTGCTCTCCTAATTGTCATCTCCTATATATATATATATATAACTTGTATTAGCACCATGCATTAGAGGTTGTACTCTGTGCATTGGTCCAATATAGCCTGCAACCTATAAGTGCACATGGTACAACTTCCAATACGGGATTGGTATAAGTTATCAGCATGTGCTCTCCTAATTGTCATCCCCTATATATATATATATATATATATATATATATATATATATATAGATATATATATATATATATATATATATCTATATACACACGATTATATTCCCATCAACACATGTTGATGTAAGTTATATCAGCACCATACATTGGGGGTTGTACCCCTTGCATTGGTCCAATGTACTTCATATCCCATTAATGCATCAGGTACAACTCTCAATGCTGGTGTTGATATAATTTATATCAACACGTGCTTACCTGATCATCATCCTGTCACACCCCATTTTTGTCACCTTAGCTAGGACATATCATTTCATGTAGGATTTTGAGTCCTTTTTGAGTCTAGTCTTTTGCATTGAGTTTCTATGGCATTGAATATCATGTGTATGAATTTTGAAGTGATTTGGAGTTCATTTCGATAGTTAATAAGAACTTTTGTGACTTTAAGGGCATAATCGTCTTTTAAGCCGTATACTTTCCATTTGACTTTGGGATGAATCCCGAGTCATTCCCTCGAGTTCATATGGTTATATAGAGTCTATATATAGGTTCAATTTCATGAATTAATGGTTTAAGATCAATTCGGCTCATAGTGGTTCGGGTTGGCTAAAAGACCCTTTCTTGGTTTGCTCAAATTGACTCATAAGACCCAACCAAATTTCTCTCATTTAACTTCAATTGGGCCTTATTTATGTCCTAAATATGTTTAAAAAGATCGAATTTCGATTGGGAAAGCATTTGGTTCGACCTTGTGTACAAACCCAGCTTAGCGACGGTGAAGCATTATGGTTAACTACCTTTGTAAAACCTAACCATGCACCCATGGTTAAGGATTTTTTGTCCTAAAATGCTTAAAAGTGTGTTCCCCTTCGAAATACGGTCATTTTGGCGTTTATTTCGTCAAAATCGGACTTAATTTGAACATTCTAGGACTTCTACAGCGAGTAGGAGTCAAAACCGGAGTGAAACAAGGAGAGCCCTCGGGTAACCGTCCGGGACTGGACGGTCAGCCGTCCAAGCCCAGACCGCTAACCGTCCAGGCCTAGATGGTCACCCGAGAGACTCCGTCTTCAACTCAACTTCTGACTCTTCTCTCCCTCTTTTGACGGTTTCCTCTGCCAAAACAACTTGTTTGAGCTTAGGAGTGTGTAAGTTTGAGTTGTTTGAGCACCAAGAGAGTCTATAATAACCCTAGGATCATTTTTTAATGAATTAATCTTAGCCATTGGTTTAGGGGGTCAGTTCTCTATATAAAGGACATGATAGTCAGCACATAGGGGGAGGTTAATCGCACTTTAGACTTAGAGAGAGAGGAAGCTACGAGTTTGGAGAGCTAGAAGGACATCAAGAGGAAGCTCTTCAACCCCAAGCAAGCAAGGAAACAAAGACTTTGAAGACAAGGAAGAGTCTACAAGAGGTAAGCATGTCTCTTTAATGCTGAACACAAGTTTTCTACTTCTCCTTCTTCTCCTTCTTCTTCTTCTTCTAGGATAGTTATAGTGCATGAAATATTTTTTCTTATGGATTGAATTCAATGCTTGTGTGATGTTATATGAATGATTTCGAGATGGTTTATAGCTTTATATGCTTGATAATCCCTGGTTTACTAGGGATTGGATAGCCTTACTCTTTTTATCCTCTTAAATCATGCATAGTTCACATGTTTAGGTTGCTGTGATTGTTATCATGAATTGATGCTCCTGCTAGTTAATATCTGTGATATGAATGATATTCATGATGATTTGAGCATGTGATAGAGTCGTTTCATAGATCTTAATGCGTGGTTGTGAAATTAGGGTTTCGATAACCCTGAATTCGCACAAGTTTCATATAGCATACTTAGCTTAGCTTTTTGAGTTGCTTCTCATCATAGTCATTCTATATATGCTGCGTATAGTTGAATCATGCTAGGTTTGCATTCATATAGTATATTTTATAGGGTTTTTGGAGACATTATCCTTTTCTAAGGATAATTATCTTTTTCGTTGAGTGAGGTTTTGCATGAGAGCTTTCTGTGATGTGTTTAAGCATGAAATCACCTCTATTGTTCTAGGGTATATATTTTACATAGGATATGCTGATTGCACCTCCCCATAACGACTTTTTTACATGAAATTATCTTAGGATAGTTTCGCTTAAGAAAGCTCGCCGTAGGAAGGCCTATTTTCATATTTTACATAAAATGTTATCTTTTTGGTTAGAATGTGTTTTGCTATCATGTTTATTGATATTATTGGAGTCTCTCATGATTATTAGAGTGTCTTTCATAGGTTTTTATGCATGTTAGTTAGGTCATTGCATGTAGGATTGAGTTAGAGTCCTTAGTTATTCATTATTCTTGTTATTTGCATGATGAATGGATAGTTTTAGGCCTTGTTATGGTTCTGTCTAGATTGGTATATTGCTCTCTTTGCATGATTTCGTGCACTTGTAAGGGTGCAAACAGGTACAATGCTTGTCCTATTGCAAATAGGGCCGCTATTGCTTGAAATTGCTAATGCTTAGAGCTTTTGCGCTCAGGTAAGTAAGGTATGAAGTGCCCTAATTCACTTTTCTTCTTTCTTTTCTCTTCTCCCCCCTAGGGTTACTTCTTAATACGAACATATGGTGATTATCAAAGGTTTCCTATATTAATAAAATTCTAGTTTTCTATCAAGGTTTTCCTCTTGTGGAAGTTTTCGATTGTGGACAAAATCAATATATTTTCAAATAAGGAAACCTAGGGTTTTTACCATAGGTTTGTATTAGGTTGTAACCCTATTCTTTTCGAATTACGTGGACTTTGATTCATGTATTTCGCTGCATGATACGTAGGTGCTCTTCGTGAGGCTCGAGTCCGTTCTAGGATCCAAGTATCCTAAGCTTTTCTTTTCTTTTCTTCTTTTTTCTGTTTTGTTTTATTTAAGTGATTATGCATGGATGATTGGATGGAATATATGTTATGAATGCTGCCTTGTGATGATATATGTTGATATTTGAGTGAAAAAGATATTAAGTTAGCCCAATTAAATTAAGAAACCAACTCAGGCGATGTGGGTGCCTATGGGCTTTGCCCAGAACCTTCCCACGTCGTAACTTAGCCCCCGAATCCAATTTTCTGGTTTCAAAGACTTTGCTTTTCCTTTAATGGAGTCATGTGGTTTTGAAAATAAAATATTTTTGCGGTTTTCCTCTTTTCCCTAAAAAATGAGATGGCGACTCCTTTTTGTTTGTTGTCTTTCACTACACCAATATCATTTCTCTTTCGCCAAATCCCTTGTGGGCTCCGCGCTTTTTCGTGGGTTCACACATCCTATATATATATAGATAATCATTTTTAAATTTTGAGCCAAAAATATAATATTCTCATACTTATTTGGCTATATGCCAATAAATTGTCAAAAGAAAAAGCTTTTTGACTACATCATTAGAAATCATCCACTAGGAGCTCCTCACAACCTCAACACATGTCATATGATAGAAAGCTCCATTTATCATGTGATCAACATGTAAGAGATAGATCGAGCTCCGATCTAAATTTAGATTTGCTTTATTTCTGAAATTTAAAATCCAAAATAAATAAATAAATAAAATCACACTTAGCTCTTGAATTATGGACTTGTATAGTGAAAACCCTTATAGATAAACATAGATATTACCATGGTCTTGTAGTGTAGGTCATATCTCTATATAATGTAAGGCAAGTTTCAATATTTGAAATTGAACCTACTTGACATAACAAAAACTAGGTGTCTAGACAAGAAAATTTGGGGAAGGAGAAGGTCAATTTGGTGTGCAGTCATGATGGTCCTATTATCACATTGTGATTAGTGCATGTCATGCACATTTCATATGAGATCCACGTGTAAGCATGACATGCACCCATCATTGGTCCAACAGTCACCACTTTATTTAGCACTCCTCACACATAGGACTGCAAACAAACTGTGCCGTTCTTGAATAATTCATGAACACACTTGATATAAACTCATTCAAGCTCATTCGATTAATAAATGAGCCAAGCCCAAGATTGAATACTAGACTCGTTTAATAAATGAGCCAAGCTTGAGCAAATCATAGTTCCGCTTGTTTAGATTCATAAAAAAATTTGTTAAAGGTTCATGAACACGCTCGCAAATAGGCTCATTAAAAGACTAAACTTTAGTTCTTTGAAGTTTAATTTTAGACTTTCTTTTAACTCTTTTTTTCAACAGGTGGATCTACAAATTTATGTTATATTGTAATGAGGCTAGGTTTATATATTATTATGAATGGGAGTTGTAGTTGGACGTATCTTAATGTTTAAAACCCACATTCATGAGCTCAAGCCAAGCTTGAGCTCAAAGTAGACTTATTTAGTTTAGCAAGCTGAGCTAAGCTAAGCTCTAGCTTTTCTAAATCTTATCGAGTCAAGCTTAATCACAATATATTAGGCTCATTTAAATTAGCTCGGTTCATTTATAAATCAACAAGCCTTTGACCGAGCCGTGCTTGAAACCTCGAAAGCGCAACTTGGCTTGTTTGTAACCCTGCTCACACACACATCTATACTACCTATAAAAGGATGAATCCTAGAAAAACTTTTGATTCTCTAAAATACCCTTATTTTAAAATGTAATGACATCAGTATCCTTAAGTAATCCAAAAGACAAAAAGAAAAAAGATACATAATAAATTAAATCATGGAGAAACCTACTTTAATTAAAGTTCTACAATACTATTCCACTAACCCATACGTTTCCTTCCCCTTTAATTAGAGTTCTACAATCCTATTCCATTAGCCCATACGTTTCCTTCTCTATTAACTCATTCGTTTTTTGCAACAAAAAATAATAAGAAAAACTCATACGTCTCTCCTTTTTCGTCCCCCATTATGTATCTCTTTTGTATCCCTATGCCAACCCTTTTTACCCTTCCCCTCAATAAAGAAGTACACGTCTACTCAAAAACCTAAAATCTATTGAGTAAACATAGGCTACACCGAGACCAAAAAGGACTTGGAGAAGATGGTGCAAGAGATCGACAAGGACGGCGATAGGTTAATCGATTTGAATGCATTCACTCAACTTAACACCAATAGCTTCAATTCTCACAAAGTGATGGAGAATTTGAAAAACATGTTCGCGGTTTACAAGCTTGATGGTAATGGGTCTACCTTGGCCGATAAGTTGCATGAGGTGTGGAGCAATTTGGGTGACAAATGCTCGCGCGCCGAGTGTAAGAGATGTTCAGTGGGGTTGATGATAATGGGATTCCTCATGGAAGGTTGTGTTTCCTTGCAAGTCTATCTATTTTCTAGTGAAATTGAATGGGTTTTATTTTCTTGTATTTTAATTACACACTTTTTTATTTACTGTATTTATTTATTTTTTGTTACATTAATTTTTTTCTTTGTATAAATCCAATATTATCTCATTGTACCAAAGATCCAACTCCGCTCAACTTTATTTCATTCATTGTTGAGTCCCCACACATACAAGAAAAATCATGTATCCCACAAATATAAGAGTTAAATGTTTATATAAATTCTATTTGATTGTTGGGTCACATATATAAAAATTAAATGTTAATAGATAAGCATAATTGAAATCTAAAACTACTAAAAGATCATGAAAATAATTGAAAAAAAGAAATAAATTTCTTTTAAATAGATGAGAATCATTTTATTGTTGGACAAAAAATCACGTGCAATGCACATGTGTGATACCTAGTATATTTAAAGAGTCTTCTTCTTATGAGATTAACCTAACACAATTTTATATCAGATCACCCTTTAAAACTCTATCTATGACTTGTATTTTATAAAACTAATTGTTGGATTAAATCTACAACATATGTAGCTAATGCATGCCATAAATCAAGTTAATCAAATGTCAAGAGCTAGTTTATCTATAAATGAGCGATTATAATTAATTAAAAAAATATAAGTTTTGAATCGAATAATAATCAATCTCAAATGAACTTGCTTTTTTGATGTACATGCACTGGCGGAGCCACGGGGCCTTGGGGGGCACATGCCCCCACTGGCTCAACCAAGTTTTTTTTTTTTTTTTTTTTTTTGCAGCGATATTACCATTGATGGACCATTTCTCAACATAATACCAAAAAGAGGAAGATAATAGTCATTTTAAAGTATCTTTACAGTCCATTTATAATAAATTGATAACAATATCCTTTTTTTGGTATTAAATGGGAAAATAATTACCAAAAAGTAATGTTTAAAAAAAATGCTTTTTAGAGCTTTTAGTTTTCAATTTTCATTTCACAGAATCATAACACAATGCCCCCATTAGAGATAACTCTTAAGTCCGCCCTTGCATACGTGACCTATACATGGAGTAGAACTAATCCAATAATTAGTTTTCATGCGAGAAAAAAGTTAAGCTAGCACTGAAAGAAACACCTTTAATTCAACACTGCACTTTTTATAGGTCAATGAATAAAGCATAGGTTTTACGTGTCAATATGAGAAACCGGCCTGTTTGACTTTTTGAATATATATATATATATATATATATATATATATATATATATATATATATATTCCTACCTTCTGTTATTTTGTTTAAAGCAAGTGGAATGTTTTGAGCTTGTGAGATTCATGGCGTGCATGTCCCTATCAATCCCCCTATTGATTATTGTCAAAATTACTTTGTTATAGTCTAATGATTTAGGTCACCCGCCCAGATTAGTGCCATTTGAACACAATAAACAATTACACTTCCTCATTTTTTTTTTTTTAAATTTTTTTATGCCAAACCCTGCCCCATGCAATCCTACCAATCTAACCATCCTGAAAAGACAACCCATTTTTTATTTTAAAAAAATCCTCCAATCCCTCTTGAGTCTTCAGTTAGGGAAACTAACATGTTTTACCATTTGGTACCTAATGTTGACATCCTTCTTCTGGTTAGTAGAATTTCACTAACCCTGATAGACTTTTCATGACCAGACAAGTCTAGAAAGAGAGAGAAAAAAAAGACTAACACATTACACATATGCATGACGCATTTCTTATGTGTGGCATGGCAGAGTGCCCTCTAGCCTGCGGCATGCCTCATAAGTCTATTATTCTCTAAGCACTTGACGTATGCATGGGGGAGACGTTCCTTTCTATTTGTGAACGTTGGTGGTGTTTTTTTTATAAACACACGGCCACACGGGTGTTTGGATTGTTGCCATTGGAGTATAAGCTTCACAAAAGAAATGATAAAGTCTGTTTTACTGAGGCATTAGTCCTTTCAGTTCATGATAATGGTGGATGGCTAATCCATGCCTTTCATTATTCAAATGAGATATCGATTAGTCTCACTTAAGTACCGTCACACGCCACAAAAGTAATCGTCACACCTTTTCCTCATTGGCTCATCAAACTTTTTCACGAGCTTTGAGTTGAAATTTGATGAAGGGTTCACCGATTAAGCAGATGTTTTGCGGGAAATTTGACAATACATTCTTTGAACTGTACGTCTAATGGCACGTCACAGAGGCATAAAATGTTTGCTAGTGTCGGCATCTACAGGGGTTTGGATCGTTAATTCAAGAGCTCCATCATAGCTTCTTCACTGACAATTGTCTTCTAGCTGGAGAGAGATTTTTTCTCTGTGATCAATAGGTGTGATGTTGGTCGGGAAACATGGCCGGTGTACTGATCCTCATTTCAATTTAATAGAAATGCTTTTTCCCATTAAATAATAATAATAATAATATTGAAGGCGGTTTTTTTTTTTTTTTTTATCAACGGAAAAGATATATTATTAAAAATCAAGATCAAGGCATGCAAAACACTCCCTGTAAGACTCTCCAATGAGAACAACAAAACACCCAAGACTAAAAAAAACCACACTCAAAGCAATTGACACACAAACAAGAAAACGTTACAAGGAGTATAAAGTAGACCTCCAAAAAACTCAGCAAGCCAAACTGAGCCAAACAGATGGAGCACCAAAACCAACTAGGAAAAACGAAAAACCAGAAGAAGCAACCCCCAAAATCTTTGATGCTTTTGAACAACATTTGGAAATCCAATTCTTTCATATTGTACATGTTTGATACTTTCTAATTTAATTTTGACGTTTAGAAATTTCTTTTCATTATTAATATCAATTGTAATTTCAATTAAATAATTGACAAAAAAAAAAAAAAGAAGAAGAAGAAAAAACACCTTTTTATTATTAATATCAATTGTAAAGTTATAATTTTTTTAAAAAAAAGAATAAATAATTTTCTGTGGGTCGGATATAATATGCCATTAATTATCAAAGAATGCTGATCGAGTGATGATGTCAAGGGAAGTAGGGTAAAAATAAAGGTTATTGGATTTTATGAGGATTTGTTTTGAGGATAATATCAATAAATTTGTTCCACAACTACTCTGAAATGAGCAATTAGACTATGAATGAAATGATGTGATGAGTATAGCCGTAATGGAATATGTTCGAAATATATCTATATATATATATATATATATATATATATATATATATATATATATATTCAGTATGAGACTACAGAGTTAAGTAGGTAGCAAAATTAATTCATATTATGCAGACTTTAAATTAAAAACGGGTTTTGGTTAGATGCTTCGCTAAAGAGGTCAGGTATTGAATTTTTTATAATAAGTTTAATGATTTTAAAATATATTAATATAATTTAAAAATTATTTTGAAATATATGCTGTTAGTTAGGTTGATTTTGGCCGGGTTGGTCCCTCATTAAATATGGTGCCCAGGTTAGGCAATTTTTTTTGGACTTAATTGAGCAGAGTCCTACCGAACTTGGATGTGCCCTATTGAGCTTTCAGGCCTATGTGGTGGAGAAATTTTGTGAGAATATAAGCAACTTTAATTTCTTGTGGCCAACGCGCGTCATGCGTTCACATTTTGACAATCCTAAATTGAAAATTGTGAAACAGTGACCCTCCCAACTCAAAGTCTCTCAACCACAAGATACTTTCCAAGACTTCGGGGCTTGGACGCTAGCTCATATGACACACGGCCATAATTCATTAAATTTTATTTTATTTTTATTTTTATTTTTATTTAGTTATGTTTAGACCCACACATTATTTTTTATTTTTTATTTTGTAATTTCTTAATGCCTACTCATAATCATCAACCATGTTAATTTCTTATTAATTTTCATACAATAAGGTAATAAAATCATAGGCTTATGACATCAAAATTTGTCCCAACGAAATTAGTTGAGCGGACAAGACCTGATCATTTTAACTCCTCAAAGATATTGTTTACTTGTATACAATTTAGGTTAAAATCTCGACGAAGTAAAACTTATGATAACTCTAACTATATATAAATACTAGCTTTGAAACTTGTGTGATGCACAGATTTATTTATAAAAATAAGATTATTAAAAAATTAAAATTTTAACAAAATATTTATTATCTAAAATAGTAAAATGTATTTGTTAATTTAATATGTCAATTAAATTTAAAAGATATAGACAAAAATAAATTAAATAGTTAAATAAAAAAAATCTTTGGTGCGATATTAGCATAATGTATCACACAAAATTTATGAATACTTCCAAAAAGGATAAATTATTTTTTAAAGAAAATAATTTAATTGTGGAAACTTGTGAAAAAATGAAGGAGGTAACACGTTATGGTATTTTGTGGAAAAAGATTAAGACTCTTTAGAGCTTAGTTCATTTTATAGTCATGGTTTTGATTTGTTAGTACGTATTCCAACATGTCACATGTTACGTTTTTTTTTTTTAATTATCATTGTCTTTATTTGTCTCTCTTTCTGATTATAACTATTTATAGTTTTATGAGTTCAATTTTTAGGAGAGAAAATAAATAGGTACAAAGAAAACGAAAAAATATGGTACAGTATACTAAGTTTGGCTTAAACATTGTACAGTGTAGGTTTTCCGATTCTCCTACATAAAAATAAAGAGATATACGGTGTACACCAAGCATAAACTTACCAATACCGCATGAAAAAGAGTAGCAAAAACTATAAAAATAAAAATAAAAAAGTTAGAGAAATTACTTTTTGGTGTTCACTTCCCAACGTAATACCAGACAAAGATAATTAGTGGTCTTTTTAAAGTACAAATACAGTCAATTTGTATCAAGTTGGTAAATAATATTCTTTCTTTGGCATTAAGTTGAAAAGTGGTCAATAAAACTTAATTTCTCCAAAAGCCACTAAAAGTAACTTTCTTTTTGGAAAAATTATTTTTTAGTGACCTTTGCCAACTTAATACGAAACAAAGAAAGATGGGAAAAATGGTAGTTATTTTGATATAAGTATACGGTTACTTTGGACCACGTTGACGGAGATTATCCTTTTATGATATTAGGTTAGAAAGTGATCACTAAATGTAATTTTTACCTTTTCACTCTTTCAACGTGTGATTTGAAAAAAATACAGATTTCATTCTATATAATATATAATTAATATATATATATAGTTAAATAAATAATTTATTTTAAAAAAAAAATTAATGGAATCATACGATTGAAAATCAACTTTTTCATCCTCATGCTTTACGAATAAATGTGTGACAGGTTTGGCCCACAAATTGTTACCAACTCGATTGAAAGTGAAACAAAAGAATTGTGGCTTTCCTTGTACTTGTCGCACGTTTGATTGATGGATAACATATCTTCACAACATCACGAGCAAAAAAGAAAAAAAAATATAATAAAAAATAAAAACAGATGGACCAGATACAGAAAATCTAGTCAAAAATTGGAGGAGGGTAGTTTTAGGAGGCAGACGGCAGCAGTGGAATTGTAGTGAAAGATTGATGGTATTTGTCAAGCAAGTTGTGTGAACTTCTGACTTGTAGTAGTATCTCCCTTTGTTTTTCTCTCCACCCAATAGAGGTCTCCCTGTTAAAATCATAAATTTGCCTCTAGAATAATTTTCCTCTGACTAGTATTCTCTCCCATTATTTAATATCTAGTATCTGTAGATGACGACAAAAAATGCACACCAATCATCCTACGTCACGTCGAGAGAACCGAGGGTGCATGCACTTCCAAAACACGCGGCACATTAAAATGCACATAGACCAATGGTGGGTCTCTTAGTGATCCATCCAAATGCCAACTACTCAAATAGAAATTTGATTCAGGATTCGACCTATCTTAAATGAGCACCAAGACTTGCCCGGCCAACTTGGAAATTAAAACTCAATCTCTACCAAAGTAGGTTCTCAATCGAAAGAAAGATACGATTGGTGAGCCATCCCCAAGTTGGGATAACGATTGGGACAACTTAACCGCACCTGAGTCCCACTCTCAATTTGAGCCATCTGAAAAGTATGTATCAAACTAACCTTTTTAACAAATACTAGGCACAAAAGACTCAATTGGGTTTTCTTAACGTGTGTCCTAAAGACACATGTTAAGTTACAATAAATGATTCAATCATTTCAGAGGAAATGATAAAAAATAAATAAATAAATAATAGTGAAATTGCTTTTAAAAATGTGTGAATGTTTAAAAAAAACATGTGAAAACACATTTTTCCACATAATAATTAAACTATTAATTACAGTTTAAAGTGTATTTAAGAAAACCGTTTTACCAAATATGCACAAAAGACCCTACATTGGGACAATTGCCATGGGGAATCATTCACTTGTCAGATCAATCGCCTAACTATGAACAGACGATATGGACACAATTGATGCATCCATGCCTCCCCTATGCTGTTTGTATGTAACCACACAGTTATAAAAGGAATTTTTTACTTAGGATGAGAGGGGGATAACTAACCTTCACTACCCCACTTTTCCGTCAGCACACCGTACTCGTCAATCATCATTTTATTCGCACTCAAAAGTTTTGGTTGGATGCTTTTGAGGTTGAATATCATGTTTTAAAATGCATGATGAGTTTTGGTGAGTTTAGATAGAGAAATTTTGAGGACTATCAAGTTTCAGTCGAGTTTTCTTATGCATGACAGGGATAAAGACTCTCATAGTTAATACATAAAGGTCACATTTCCTAATACCTTCACCGAAAAACTTTAAGAAATCGAAAGTTTAAGTTTTTAGTACATAGAGGTCATACTTCCTACTACCCTCACCGGAAAATACTTATTCTCTTTTTTATCAGATAACAGTTAGAGCTCTACATATTGAATTATCTAGAATATACCTAAGATGAAACTAAATAGAACTCTGCCTCAGTGCTGTAAGGTATGGCTTGATTCTTCTCCAATATAATATGATTGATGCTTGCATTATGTTACAATCTCAATGTAATTGATATGCATGCTCCCTGGGTTCTACAATGTGGAATATCAAACCCTAAACCTTTGATCAATTCTCTTTATTTTCTTAGACAAGGTTTTTATCAAAACAAAAAACTATTCTATTTTCATCAAATTATTGGATAATAATAATGGATTTGATATTGATAATCCCTATGAACCCTCTCCGTTTGTCTGAACTACGTAGGTTTTGATCCTTACAAGAGGTACGCTCTTGAGCGCGAAATGATTCAATGCTAAGTTTTTTTTAACTCAGCACCATGCTAAGGTGATTTGCACCATTGGATGGTGGTTTGGAGTTTGGACGACCAGGATTTAAAGTTGAAAAAGTTGCTATTGAAATGAGCAAAATGACCACAATGGGCAACTTTTTCAATTTTTAATCCGAGCTATCCAAATCCTCATTTAATGGTGCTGATCACCGAGGTTTTTGAACTCAGCACCAAATCCTTACTCGCTTAGTTGAGCCCAAGACCCCTTGGGGTAAATTTTATTTTTTATTTTTTCATTTTTAATTACAATATGTAATGTGGTAAAAATTTATTGTTCCAACTAATAAAAAGGGATCAACTCAAGCAAGGTGAGTGTCTATAGACCATGGTCTAGAATCTTTCCACATCATACCCTAGCATCTGAATTCACGTTTTCTAGTTCAAAACTTGTCTTCTCCTTCAAATTAGAATCAAATTTGGTTTTTCTTAAAACATTTTTTTTATGGTTTTCTTATTCCTTAAAAATACTGTGGCGAGTCTTTAATATATAGGGGGAAAAAAAAATCCCTAACTTTCTTCCACCGCCATTCCGTGTGGGCACCCCCACGTTGCAGCTTATACGGTAATCGGACTTGTTTTCATGAGTGCATAATACAAATAGAAATCACTTTTAGAGGTGAAATTCATTTTATTATGAGGCATATCAATCTGGTAAACACCAATTTGACAAAATTGATGGGGTCAAATACCCATCTTAATGAAAGCAAAAATGTAATGCACCCATACATTAATTTTATATTTTTCTTTTACGGCATATTTTCGCGGGAGCACAAAAAGTGGCAAAGACGGAAGCTTCAAGTATGCTATGTGTGTTTCTCTTTTTTTTCCTTTTTCATTTTTGTTTTTTGGTTTATTTACGGGTTTAGCTTAATTTTTTGATTTTGTACTAAGTCTTTGTTTTGAATTGTTTAATAAGAGATAAAAACTTCACTTGGTAAAATATATGAGTTTGTATTTCGTATTAATCTCATTTGGGTTTTCTTAACGTGTGTACTTAAAGACACATGTTAAATTACAATAAATAATTTAATCATTTTATGGGAAATGGTAAAAGTACATTAAAAAATAGTGAAATTATTTAGAAAAAAGTAAAAATATTTTTTAGAAAAAACCTATGAAAATATATTTGTTTAAGTAGTGATTAGACTATTAATTACAGTTTAACATATGCAACACACAGGTTAAGAAAACCCTTTTACCAAATAATAAACACAAAAGACCCACATTGGGACAATTGCCATGGTGAGTGAATCACCTGTCAAATCAACACCTAATTGTGAACAGTACGATATGGACACAATTGATGCATCCATGCCTCCCCTATGCTGTTTGTATGTAACCACACAATTATAAAGGGAATTTTGTACCTCGGATGAGGGTGTGATACCTAACTTTTGCTACCCCGCTTTTTCGTCAGCACACCGTACTCATCAATCATCATTTTATTCACACTCAAAAGTTTTTGTTGGATGTTTTTGAGATTGAATATCAAGTTTTAAAAACGGATATATTTTCATCAGCGCATGTTGATATAAGTTATAGCAATACCATATATTAGAGGTTGTATCATTTGTATTGGTCCAATGTATCTCATAACCCACTAATACATAAAGTACAATTCTTAATATAGGTATTGATGTGAGTTATATCAACATGTACTTACTTGATCATCATCCGTTTTAAAATGCATGATGAGTTTTGGCAAGTTATTCATGAGAAATTTTCAAATCATCAAGTTTTAGTCGAGTTTTCTTGAGCATGACGATAATAAAAACTCTTATAGTTAATATATAGAGGTCATATTTCTTATTACTTTCACCTAAAAACCTTTGGAGGTTTAAGTTCTTAGTACATAGAGGTCATACTTCCTACTACCCTCACCGGAAAAGACCCATTCTCCTTTTTATTAACTAAATAGTTAAAGCTCTACTGAATTATCTAGAGAATACCTAAGATGAAACTAAATAGAACCCTGCCTCAGTACTACAAGGTATGGCTTGATCCTTCTCTAATATAATATGATTGATGCTTGCATCATGTTATAATCTCAATGTAATTGATATGCATGCTCCCTAGGTTCCACAATGAGGAATATCAAACCCTAAACCTTAGATCAATTCTCTTTATTTTCTTAGACAAGGTTTTTATCAAAACAAAAAACTATTCTATTTCATCAAATTATTAGAGAATAATAATAGATTTGAGATTGATAATCCCTACATACCTTTCCCTGTTTGTCTGAACTATGTAGGCTTTGTTCTTTGCAAGAGGTACGTTCTTGAAGCAATGATGTAGTGTTGAGTTTTTTGAACTCAGCATCATGCTAAGGTGATTTGCATCGTTGGATGATGGTTTGGAGTTTGGACGACTAGGATTCAAAGTTGAAAAAGTTGCTATTGAAATTAGCAAAATGACCTCAATGGGCAACTTTTTCAACTTTTAAATTGAGTTGTCCAAATCCTCATTTAATGGTGCTGATAACCTCAGCACAGTGCTTAGGTTTTTGTATTCAGCACCAAATCCTTACTTGCTTAGTTGAGCCCAAGACCCTTTGGGGTAAACTTTATCTTTTATTTTTTATTTTTTCATTTTTAATTACAATATATAATGTGGTAAAAATTTATTGTTCCAACTAATAAAAAGTGACCAACTCCAGCGAAATGAGTGTCTTTGGGCCACGGCCTAAAATTTTCCCACATCGTAACCTAGCCTTTGGATTCACGTTTTCTATTTCAAAACTTGTCTTCTCCTTAAAATTAGAATCAAATTTGGTTTTTCTTAAAACATTTTTTTTTATGGTTTTCTTATTCCTTAAAAATAATGTTGTGAGTCTTTAATAAAATAAAATTAAAAAAACCCCTAATTTTCTTCCACTGCCATTCCGTGTGGGCACCCCCACGTTGCATCTTATACGGTAATCGGACTTGTTTTCATGAGTGCAAAATACAAATAGAAATCAATTGTAGAGCTGAAATTCATTTTATTATGAGGCATATCAATCTGGTACACACCAATTTGACAAAATTAATGGGGTCAAATACCCTTCTTGACGAAAGCAACAATGTGATGCACCCAATCAATTTTATTTTATTTTTTTGGTTTGTTTACGGGTTCAGCTTAATTTCTTGATTTTGTACTAAGTCTCCATTTTGAATTGTTTAATGAGAGATAAGAACTTCACTTGGTAAAATATATGCATGAGTTTGTACTTCGTATTAATCTCTTCAAGTACCCAAAAAAATGCATTATTATAATACATTTCCGTTTTGAATTGTTAAATTAAAGAAGAGATTATAAGGAGGATTAAATGTTTGAGCGAGTACCAAGTCTCTATTTTGAATGGGTTTGTTCAAGTATACTACGTGTATGTGTGAATCTCTGTTTTGACTTTTGAGTTCGTACCCACTCTCGCTCTCTCTCTCTCTTCATAACTTTGAATGCTTCGTCTGCTTTGAACGTTATCACACATATAAATTACACATAGGTATACGTATTTTGACTTTTGAGTTCGTACCCACTCTCTCTCTCTCTTCATAACTTTGAAAGCTTCGTCTGCTTTGAACGTATCATACATATAAATTACACATAGGTATACGTATGCCGATCACTGTTCGTTATTTCTTCTTCTTTTTTTTTCTTTCTTTTTTTTTTTTTGTTGAAACAATCAAAAAAATTAATTAACAATTAATCTATTTATCTTGCTGGATTACCCGTAACCCAGAAACTTCATGACTGGGTTAAACAAGTACCAGTCCTCCCCCCCGTGACAGTAGTCTAGGCCGGACATGGATCCTTTCCAGTAACTAACACGTCCAATGAAATACTAGTGAAAATTTACTTGAACGCAATTGTTGGGATCCATTATTGATAACAAACATCTTTCCTCATTATTGCCCTTATTTTTAAATTGCCTTTGCATCACATTCAAGGTTGAGTTGGGCTTCCGGATCCAACACAACTAAAAAGGCAGACAATTTGAGGCGTTTTGACCCACTTGTCTCCGACCCAACCTAGACAAGTGACCCCGGACCACGCTACAACTTGCCCCTAACTTATGTACAGGAAAAGCCTCAATGAATTCCATGACCACAAAGAGAGAGAGAGAGAGAGAGAGAGAGAGAGAGTATTGGCCAATGACACGAGTATAAATACTCACATCAAGGGCTTCCCAAAGTGAGTCAGAATGTCAACCCTGAAACCACGAGGGTTAAGCCTAATTGTGAGGGTGGGTGGCTAAAAGGTAAAAATAGAATAGGTTAGGGTTCGAACCCCTCCCATTGTACCAAAAATAACAAAGAATGTCAACCCTAGAACTTAGAGGATACTCTATTCACATTCTTCCTACCCCACTGTTGTTCCAATAGGTCCCTTGGGATTCACATGTCAGCTAAGGTGATGAAGCCCCCACAAGTTTCAAAAGAAACACAAATTAAAGACAATTCATTACATTCACGGTATAAGCCATCAAAAAATTAAAAATGCAGCTCACTAGACAAGGTAATAGAACCTACATGGAAACAATGTATGTAGCAACATAAAGACGGTAGAAAATATGGTAAACAAACTGCAAGGTCATGGCTCAAGAAAACGATTAGAACACGCCTTTCTGTCCTATTCTTTAGTTTTTCTCAAACGATACATGCAACTCATATGTTTTTTTTTTTTTTTCTTATGAAGTTATGCAACTCATGTTCAGTGCATAACAGGTAAATATGCTTAATGTGATTAGTACTCTTCAGAAGATACCACCCCTCAATGCAAGCACAAGATGAAGGACAGAGCCACCCTCAATATTATAGTCACGGGCCGTTTTGTCATCTCCAAGTTGCTTGCCAGCATAGATAAGCCTGCAACCAGTAGTAATATAGAGGAATGAAAATATTCATGCTTATAGCAGAATGGCCATACAATACCATTGCCAAAGAAAGGAGCAGCATACCATGGAGGTGAAAATAGATAGTACTCTCTAATGTGGCAATGAACTTAAGTACCAATTTTTAACCAGGATTACATAAAAATGCATGCAGTTCTCTCCATCCTACCAAATGACACTTTGAAATCATATTTGCTCCTATTTATATTTAAAAGTTACTTTCTATTATTAACAGCAATTTACAGATAAGTTCTTTTTTTAGTATTTTTACTTTTATCTTATAGGTTTTTTTTTTCTTTGTTTTGGTGTTGGGGGGAGTGGGTTTGTTTACAAACCAAAATTTCAATAACATTACAATTTCCAATAACTAACAAGACGGAATCATGGAACTATTTAATTTATGCATGGGATTTCTATCTAAATTGTTGAGATACTAATTTCATCCTATGTCTAATGCTAAAAGAATATCCTTTCTTTAATTAGGAAGTAGATATTTATCACCAATTAAGAAATAACCATAACGAGATAATTCTCTAAAGAAGACGTTTCCATATGAGATACATGTCAAATGCCAACACTTGTTGGATACACATGAGATACACACCATACGTACACCTAGAATGCAACTTGATACACTTAAAAATGTTGAAGTCATAAGTATAGTTGATGTTATTGGATCAATTTTTATAAATTCATAAAATGCCACTGTTTTGAATTTCCACCTATGAAGCACGGATACAAATACGGATCCGGGATACAGATACAATGTGATCGAATAATATGATTTGGCAATTCTCAAAAAATTGTAGGATACCATACGACAGGGATACATTTATCAATAATATATTAATATTAATATTTGTTCTACAACATCAATAATAAACATAAAAAATAAAAGTTTAAAACATCAAAATCAATTAATATGCAAAAATAAATGTACAAAGAAAATATCCATAAGCATCAACCAAGTTCATCATTCACAGAAAAAAAAAAACCTAGAATGACATCAAGATTACAAAAAAGTCATTTAGCTCAATTGCTCTACAATGGTTGCCCTAAGAGAGATATAGAACAAGAACAGAATAAAGATGAGAGAACTAAAATGAGTTTATTATTTAAATCAAAATATGTGTATTATATATTTTTAAAATTTAAACCCTGTTTATTCAAAAATAAAAAATTACAAACTAACCCTAAAGTAATCCCAGACGTATCCGAAGAGTATCTAATGACGTAACAATGTGTGTTACTATTCCGATGCGTACAGAGAGTATCGGATATGTATCGGAGAGTATCCTAGGCGTATTGGTATCTGGTACAAATACGATACAGATTCTTTGGGGGTTTTAAAGTATCTGTGCTTCATAGATTTCCACTCTCATTTGTGATAAGGCCATCATTCTCTTGAATTTTTCAATTCATTGTGATGAATTTGTGCCTGTAGTAGCAATGGTGATGATGATAAAATGTGTTGAAAATGGCAATAACAATGATAGTAGTGGGTGGTGGCAAGTCACAGTGGTGGTGATGATGCCAATGAGTGGCGATAGTGGAAATGGGAGCACTGATGGTGATTGTACAAGCTAAAATCTGAATAGTATAGGGTTCACCTTACAAAGCAATCTATGGTGGCTTGAGGTCTTATGCACGAGGTCAAGGGGCTATGATGCACGGCGAAGCTTAGTTCACGAGGGTATGATCTGAAATCCGCATGGGTGCCTCTGGAATGTCAGGGCTAATAATGATGGTAATTGATGGTCGGTGAAAATGAACATGGTTCAAGTCACAGACGAAACGGTGACGCCTTGCCCAAGACAGACAAGTCTCGAAACCTACCACGAGATGCTACAACGATACCTGAATATCTTGCCAATTTCTTATCACGCCCTTGATGTTGGTGTCACGCCATGATCTAGGCTGAGATCTCGCCAAGACATTTCAAAAAAAAAAATAATAATTAAAAAAAAATAATAAAAGCAAGCAAATAAATTTCTTATCATGCCTTTGATGTTGGTGTCACGCCGTGATCTAGCTGAGATCTCACCGAGACATTTCAAAACAAGAAAAAGAAAGAAAGAAAGAAAGAAAATCCCATCTACAATGCTCTATCTTGATGTCCTCTCAATTGAAGCTTTTCCAAAGCTCTGTTAAAGTGTTAATGCTTTTTGAAAAAGCACAAACCCACAACCCATGAACCCCAAAAACTACAGAATATTGAGTAGGTGAGTAGGGAGGAACTCCAAACCCACAAAACCCCCATATCTGAAGAGTGAAGAATTGAATATATAACGTACTTGGAGAAGTGGAGATTGTTCGAGTTTCACAGTCATCGACTCGTTGCACATGGCAGATCAACAACTCGTCACTGCTCTAGTGCTCCTGATCCGCCTCCCTCAGTCCCTCAAGTAGCCAAGTATCACTGTTATATTCTTCTGTCATCATCGGCTTGAGTCTCACAGCTGTCGCAAGTCGTCGGCCGTCGATGCGCTAATGCTCCCGGTTAAGTATAACTGTTATATTCTTCTGTCATCATCAACTCGAGTCTCGCAGTCGTCGCAGCTCTAATGCTCCCAAGTCCACCTCATTCAAGTACCAGCCCTAGCCCCTTGCCCCAAATCCCAAGCCCAATTTGTTTAAGTGAGATCAGAGATGAACCCATCTTCCTTTATTAATTGTTTAGATTTTTTTTTTTTTTTTTTCGGGGTAAGTTATTAAGTTGTTCTCTCAAGTCAACTCCCCCCCCCCCTTTTTTCCCTCTTTGCTTTTTCTTTTTTTCTTTGGACCATATGGTAAAATCTATATATATAGTGATCTTTTTTTAATTATCAAACAACAATAGGACTATTTATTAATAAAAAGAAAGAAGTACAAAGAAGGGGACGAGAAGTCCACCAAAAACGAAGAAAGAGAAAAGGATAAGAACAGAATAAAACAGTTCTAAGCATCTAACTACAAATAGCCATCCAATCATGTTTTAATAAAAATAATGGAATATCTCTAAACTCCTTTGAGGAGTGAGCCCATAAGGAACCCAAGAAATGGACTCAATCCCACAGGTCCACCAAGAAAGATTCCTTGTCCTCAAAAATCCTTGCATTCCTTTCAAGCTAAACTACCCAAAAAGCTGCAAGAAAAGCACAATTCCAGAGAGCTTTTGCTTTCTTGCCCTTTCCAAAACCCCAAAAAGCGATATCAACAAACCTTTCAACACCACTCGGCATCACTAGAAACTCCGAACTAAGACTAAAAAGTCTTTGCCACAAAGCTGAAACCGTAGCACAATGCAAGAAAGGTGATCAACTGTCTCGATTGCTTTTCTACACATAACACACCATTGCGGACATGCATAAAGAGAGGCCTCCTTTGAAACCTATTGTTGGCATTAATTCCTTTATGAACAGCCGTCCAAGTAAAAACCGTCACTTTAAGTGGCACATTGGTATTCCAAATCAAGGTAAAGGGGGAGAAGGGAGGCAATTCAAGGCAATCAATTAATTTCTCATAGAAAGATTTAATAGAAAAGACTCCAGAAGGATTGGCTACCCAAATCCTCCTATCAAGAATGAACATTCGCAAAGAAAAACTCTTCACAACCATCATTAAAGAGGCAAATTCTGAACACACTCTCTCTTATTAAGACCCCGAAAAAAATTAAAATCCCATCCCTCAGAATGTGAAGCAGAAGAAAACATAGAAAGGATGGAGGCATTATGAGCCAAGGAGAGCCTATACAAGCGAGGAAACAGGGAAGAGAAAGGCGCATCACCTCTCCAATGATCCTCCTAGAAACGAACTCTATCCCCTTTCCCAACTGACAAAGAAACAGATTCCAAAAAAGTGGGCAGCCCTTGAGATATGAATTTCCACTGACATCTAGCTGAAAACCTAGAACTTACTTGAGCATCCCAACCATTATCCTAAACCCCATACTTACTCTTGATAATAGCATGCCAAAAAGAATCACGTTCAAGAGGAAATCTCCACGACTACTTAGCAGTCAAGGCGACATTTCTCTCCCTGCTATTCCCTAAACCTAATCCTCCTGGAGACTTAGGTCTGGACACGATGCCCCAATGAATCAAGTGGTCCTTCTTACCCTCACTACTACCTTGCCACAAGAAATGTCTCATAAGCTTTTCCAATAGGCGAGCCACCTTAATTGGAATCCTAAAAAGAGATAGATAATAAGTTGGAATGCTAGACAAAATTGATTGAATTAAAGTCAACCTACCACCCTTTGAAATTAGAGCTCTTTTCCAACCATCTAACCTTTTTCTTACTCTTTCAATGATTGGGCTCCAAAAAGATTCAGCAAAAGGGTTCCCCCCTAGGGGGAGGCCGAGATATGAGAAGGGCCGTTCACCTACAGAGAAACCCAACTGGTCAACTAATCTTTGGATCTTATCACTCTCACAGTTAATGCCTACAATGGCACTTTTTCCCATATTAACTTTAAGACCCAACACCAATTGGAAGATTTGCAGAATATATTGGAAATTGGTAAACTTATGTTCATCCCCCGACGAAAAAAATAGAGTATCATCTGCAAATTGTAAGTGAGAGACATGCTCCCTATCCCTGCCACTCTCAAAACCCTCCACCAAACCATACTCCCTAGCTCGATCTATAAGCCTGCCTAGCACATCAGCCACTAAAGTAAACAAAAAGGGGGATAAAGGATCCCCTTGTCTCAAACCCCTAGAAGCCTTAAAGAAATCACTAAGTTTGCCATTAACCAAGCTGGAAAAATTGGTGGAGGACAAGCAGCTATAGATCCATTTCCTCCATTTCTCGTCAAATCCTTTCTTTTCTAAAACAAAATCCAAAAAATCCCAATCCACATGATCATAGACTTTTTCAAAGTCAATTTTAAACAACAATCCCTTTCTCTTCTCCAAACTATAACTATCCACCGCTTCGTTGACTATCAAAGCCAGATCTAAAATTTAGCGACCTTCCACAAAAGCACCCTAAGCTGTTGAAATGGTCTCACTAAGAATTCCCCCTCAATCTAATAGATAAGACCTTAGCCACAATCTTATACAAGGATGAAACCAAACTAATAGGCCTAAAATCCTTAATCTTACGAGAATCCATTTTCTTGGGAATCAAACATATAAAGGTAGAATTAGTGCATTTATTGACAACCCCATTCCCATAAAACTCATCAAAAACCTTCATGAGATCATCCTTAATGACATCCCCACAGTCCTAAAAAACTACTATAATAAAACCATCTGGACCAGGGGTTTTGTCTCTACAACAATCGAAGACAACCACCTTCACTTCCTAAATATCAAAGGGTCTCTCCAACCTAGTAGCACTAGCATCATCAATAGGGGACCAAAACAAACCATCTAGCACTAGTCTCTCCTTCCCATCAGAGTTGTAAAGAGAAGAGAAAAAAGTATGAATTTCACACACAATTCTCTCTTCGCTGGTAATAATAGAGCCATCTTCCGGTTCCAATTTACTAATCAACTTCTTCTTTCTGCTACCGTTTGCCACTCTATGGAAAAATCTAGTGTTCAGATCACCTTCTTTCAACCATTTCACCTTAGCTTTTTGGCCCAATAAATTTCTTCTTTAAAAATAACTTCCTCAAGTTTCTCTTTTAACTCCTTTCTCTCTAACCTTAGATTCTTGTTGATCAATCCATCGTCCTCCAAACGGTCCAATTCCTCAATTTTAACGCTTATGGAATTCTTTAAGAATCTAATATCTCCAAAAACATCTTTATTCCAAACTTTGACATTTTGTTTAATCAATTTCAATCTCATAAATTTAAAACCTTCCCACCCATGAACATCACAATTATGGACAACTTGTATCAAGCTCGCATCAAAGTTAAAGGAACTGATTATGGTTTTTTGTCAAACTTCCTAGAGGTTAGTATCGGTAATGAATTATATACAGTGCGTGTATGGCCAGTTCGAAATTTCGTGGAGAAAGTGAAGAGAACCTTTGTCCATCGAAGAGCGCTGGGTTTGGAAGGAAAAAGGGTTCGCAAAGACATACAATTTCCAATGGGTAGGGAGGTGTGGATACTGAAAGGAGGCAATGGTGATGACCATCGGTGCAGTGATCAGAAGGTTGAAGACGATAACGTCATAGCTCTCAACCTATGTGGGAAGCACGAAGGGATGGGTGTCCTTTTAAGAAAGGATTACTTGTATAAACAGAATAGGCGTGATCTTGGGGCATTAAACTCACTTAAAATAATGCCATATCAGAACGGTGCGAACAAGCGTGATGTTGGGATACTGAAATCCTTTAAAGAAACGCTTACTCAGAATTTTGGTGCAGATGGGCAGTTGGGTTTGCTAAATGGAATTTCATTGGATAAAGGAAAGGAGTTAGTGGACGCGACAGACATTAGGAAGGTTTCAGGATATCCAATTTTGGGAAATAATAATGGTTTTTTATCGGATAGTGGAAAGAACCGTCACGTGGAAAAGGAAATGGAATTTGAAAGAACTAAGGACCCGGATGTTTATTATAATTGTGGGCCTAGGGACGGCGAGTTCAACTCTTTGCTTAACACTAAATCAGGTGGGCTGAACTTAACTAACATTATTTCAGACCCTAACATAAGTCTTAGTATTGGGCCAGCAGCTCCCTTGAGCAGTAGGGATTCACGAAGCCCAACCCAGATGTGGGTTATGGAGAGACGAGGTCCCTCTTCCGCTAGTGTTGTGCACACTGAGGCTGCTAGGACTCGTGCGCATCTTCAACCGGTGTCCAGTGGAGTCTGCGACGAAGCTCAAGTTCTCAGTTGTGCTTCTAAGTGTCCAGCAAGGGTGTTAGCCTTGAATTTCTGTGATTTTGTCAATTCTACCTTAAGGATCGAGCCGGATTTCGTTGCTGCTTCAAAACCTACCATCTCAACAAGTCGTCAGCGTGGGATTTCATCTTTCCTGCCCTCGATTTCAAGCGTAGGGCTTAGTGTGAACCCTTATTACAACCTGTCGGCAACATCAAAGGAGAATTTCGTCTAAGACAAGTTGTTAGGGCTGGTGTTAAGTCCAAAGTCAGAAACAAACCTTCAGTCGCTACTGTCGAAACGAGTGTGGTTGAGTTTGGCAGATTTCACCCATCTTCACATATCTACCCTTGCATGTCAACTGGCAAAGCTTTCTCGACTACCAATGGGGATCGACGCAGCTTCTCGGATGTCTCTCGAGCAGTTTTGAGGAGAGAGGAAGATTACTCCGAAAGGTTTCTCGAGGGTTTTATTTCAAATGAGGAATTTGATTCTAAGTAAGGGTACGACAGTCAAGGTGGCAGATTCACGATGACAGCTTTGTCGGAATCCTCAGGTAGCGAAACAGTTTCTGATTTGGTAGATTCAAAAGACCGAGAGGATAACGCATCAATGGATCTTGGAGGATTGGAGAGTCTTTTTGCAGAAAAGGTTGGCTTTTCTCCTTCTTCCCTGTTTTAGAGGTAAGCTCTCTTGAACATTTCGTTGCAGGCGTCACTAGTAACTCTGAGAGGCGTACTTGCCAACCTAATTCTAATGCAATGGGTATAGATGGGTTTTTTGGGAAGGAACCTTCACTTGTTGATCTTGCGGTTGTCCCTATCTCATGCTCAAACAATTTTGCTGATGCTAACCATTCTTCAAAAGTCATTTTATGCATTGTGCGAAGCTTATTCCAAACTCTATCTCAACCTCCATTGTTGGTAACCTATTGATTACTCTTGATAATAACAGTGGTAAAGAGATATTCCTAGTAGAAGAATTTGTCGAGCCACTAGTTGTGGAGTACTAATGTAGTCAAGCTGGGGGAAGGGAGGTGGTAGGTGAACAGGGTAAGGAAGGAGCAGGGGAGGGAAAGGAATGGGGAAGAGTGCCCTGCAATGTTGTCTCTTTTAGTCTTAACAAGGAGGGGTGGGCTAAAATGAGGGAGTTCTTGGGAAAAATGAATTTCTCTTATTAAAAAAAAAATAAATAAATACAATTATGTTCCCATAAAGCACATGTTGATATCATAGAAGCATGAAGTGGGGGTGGGAGTGAGGGCAGGAGCGGGGAAGCGGGGGAGCATAGAAGAGTCAAAGGTTTGGAGCGTGTAGGAAACATCTATGGAAAATATATATATACCTCAATATGATATTTTGTATGATGAAATTCTAGAAAAAGGTGCAAAAAAGTGTTCTTTTGAGAAGCCACAATAATGTAGAGAAAGAGATAGCATGCTTTTACCTTTTTTTGTTTTTCTTTTCCTGAGGAAAAGAATTGAGTAAACTAAGCATTAATTTGATATGATTTAATAGAAATCCTATTATTATTAAAAACATTTTTCACTTCGGTTAAAACTGAGAAGAGTTTAGTTTTGGGGTGGAAGAGTCATGCCTTCTCCCTTCCATCACAAGGTTCTATCTTACTTAGAATCGAGGTTCTCGAGAGAGAGAATCGAGGTTCTCTCGAGAGAGAATCGAGGTTCTTACAAGGTTCTAACTTGGGAGCGCAGAATCGTGGTTCCGAAGCAAGAACGGCACCCTTGATAGAAGGTTCTTGCTTCTAAGGTTGATATAAGTTATATTAGCACCATGCATTGGGGGTTGTACCCCTTGTATTGGGTCCAATGTACTTCATATCCCACTAATGCACAAGGTACAACTCCCAATGCGAGTATTGACATAAGTTATATCAGCACGTGCTTACCTAATCATCATCCTATATATATATTTTTCCTCAAACCAAAAAAAGGGATCGTTACTTGTTTTGTAGTAATTGGCTTGTTCTTATTTCTTAAGACTTTAAACTTTTAAAGAAGAATTTTTTTCTTTTTTTATTTTTTTGATTGAAAATAAAATTGAAATATGTTTAGATATATTTTGATTGAAAAAAAATTGATATTTCTTAACACTTAACTTTAAACTTCTCAATTGAAAAATGGAAGAAAAGAAACAAGATATTTCATTTTCTATTAAATCTTAATTAAATTGATATATGTTAAAGGAGTGTATATCATTTTTTAATTTGATTAAAAATAACATTTTTTTTTCTAACTTTTTTCCCTAATTGTAAAATTTCTGTTTTTTGAAAAAAGAGTAAACAAAATTAATAAATGTTGTTGAAAATAGATATTCTTGTCTTTTTTTACCCTTGTAAATGAAATTAGTTTAATAATATATGCTGTAAAATGTATCTGAGACCTAAATATTGAGTTTCTTATTACTTACGCAGCGCGCTACTACCCATTTTGATACTTTTAACCATTTTATTTATTCTATATTATTTGTTTTGCTTTTTTTATGCTTCCAATGTGATTGTCCTATTTTTTTGGATTTTTTTTAACGATTTTTTTATATTTTTTTTAGCCTTCTTTCATACGTAATGTTGCGTCTCACCTGAGACGTGCTGAGACAACCACAACAGTGATGACCGTAACCGTTACGTGATGGTGTCCTGACTGTGACCTTGAACCATGGCAATGGAAGCCAGTAACACAGAAGCACATGTCAGGGGTTGACCAGAGGTGGTCCGACCAAAGGCCCTCCATTGATTAAGTCAGTCATTGGTGTGTGTGTGTGTGTGTGTGTAAAGAGAGAGAGAGAGAGAGAGAGTGCTTAGGAATGCTTCAGTTAACTTGTCGTTGGGTTAAGTGGTTAACTTTAACTAGGGTCAAATCTAACTCTTGACCATGGTAAGTGGTAACCACCTAACTAGAGTTGGGCGGTTAATTTGCCATGATCGCTCATTTATGCTTGAAAAGTGTAGCATGTGCATGTGAACCGACCCTCGGGTGTGGGTTGGTTTATCACGAGTCTGATGGAGGATGGACAAACCTTCAAGGAGATGGAGTACTTGATCATAACCGAGGTTTAAGGCTCGAAAGATCATGTTGTTGGTCGTACATTGTGACTAAGGTAGATAGCCCTGGGCTTGGTAGGAACTTGAGTTAACCTCAACTATGTGACCGATCTAGATGGCTCCCAAGTTTGGTAGGGAGTTCAATGAACCTCAGGGATGTGAATAAAGTAGATGACTCCCAAGCTTGGTTAGAGGTTTAGAGAAGACACCCAAGGGTTAGTCCCCTTCACAGATTATGGCTCAAGCCCCTTGATAGGGGTTGGTTTCTCGAGGTGAGGCTCAATATTATGGTGTTGGTCCTAGACCATGATCAAAATGGATGGCTTTTGAGCTTAGCAGGAGATCGGGTGATGACTCTGGAGATGGGGTAATGACCTTGGAGGTCGGTTCCCTCGACAGGTCACGACTCGAGGCCCTTACTTGAGGCCAAATGCGGTAGTGGACTAAAAGGCAAGATTACATGGGTAGGGACAAAGCTGAGCCATGTGGGTCGATTTTTCAAGGTTAGTGCATGATTATGATACATGCACATGGGTCCGTTCCCACTATGGAGTCCTAAGTCGGTGCATTGCAGGGTTCGGTTGCGTGCAGGCTTGGTAACTTTCAAGGGTTGTGGCTTAGCAAGGCCATATAGATGTCACCATTGTAGTTGGTGATTGTTTGATGCCATTGCTTGGGGCAGGATGTAGGTGGCAAGTTACGAGGCAAGACTGACCCATTGGGTCGAGTAACCGAGCCTTGAAGCTAAGGGATCAGTGTTAGTTTTCCTTTATCCATGCTATATGCCCTACCAATAACACATGCCCCCTGATATCTTAAGGGAGGGGTCAGCTTTCCCCACACAGTGATGATAGTAATAGTGGAAGTGTCCTTAGTTTTTTTTTTTTCTTCTCTTTTGTTTTTTTTTTTTTGTGGATCTTCACTATACCTAGTTTAGTGGGATTTACAAATAAAACCTGCCCTAAGATTACAAATCTGTCCTCTATATGTAAAAATCAATGCTTAAATCTGGGGTGAAATTCCAAATCCAAATCAATGGTTGCACCCCAAACAACCCAAACAAAAGAAAGTGTAAATCCAACCCCAAATTCTTGAACTAAATGAGTAAACTCACCATAAAAGTGTAAATGAGGGTTCACATACTAGAAGCCACTTGGTTCTCATGATTGAAGACAAAGAAATAAAGGCTTGTCAAATTCAATTTTAAATCATGAAGATTATCAGGATACGAATAATTAGCATAGTATTTAGATAAATCACCAAAATCTAATGTTTTCAATAGATAATTTAATTATATAATAAGTATATATCTATTTTTTAATGAAAAATGCATATTTATTTGTTGCCATGTCCCCGCTATATCCGTATCCTACTTAAAAAAATTCATATCAATGTGTCCGCATGTTCATGCTATATCGAAAACATTAATGGGTTGGAAACTCTATGCATATGGTTGATTACTTATAAGAATTGGAAAACAGAACATTATGTGACCTTAATTATGCTAAGTATCTACTCCATATTTAATTAGGTTGAAAAACATAAACCTGTGAGGCTGCGTGGTCAAGGAGTTTTGGGCCAACCCAATTAGTGAACAAGTAGGGCTTGAATGCTTGATATGGGTTACAACTCTAATTCAAATTTCCAACCTCACTAATTAAAACTCTAGGTGCTTTAAGATTTCCCTTTTCATAAATTTTTTAGTTATTTTAAATACAATCAAGCCACAGGAGTTGGATCTAGGTTAAATTATAACAAACAGGGCACAGTTTGGTTTTAAATTTTTCCATACCTTAATAGTTGATGGATCTTTAATTATCTATTAACCCAGCCCATTATTTGAACACCTCAAAAAGTATTAAGAGGACATCTACACAATATCATAACTCAATAAATAAATAAATAAATAAATAAAATTTATTTTCTTTTAAATCAATCTACAAATACATACCAGCAGAAAATATTAAACAAGACAACTAAAATCCTTTTGAGGAAGAATTTTTTTATTTATTTAATTCCTAAAAAGGATTTAAGATCATAGTTCCTTTGTAAGCAGATTTGCACAATAAAGAATACCAAATTATAAGCAGATTTGCACAATCTAAATTATACATCAAGGATCTAAGATCCAAAAAAAAAACTAAATTATAAGAATGCAGCTAGTTAATTAGGTCTATCTTAAGTTAAACAGACTTAAACTAAAATCAAATAAAGTAAAATAAGAGAGAAGATACCTTTGCTGCACTGGAGGAATTCCCTCTTTCTCCTCAACCCGTTCCTTGATCCGATCAATAGTATCAGTTGGTTCAATATCAATTTCGATTTCTTTTCCAGTGAGAGTTTTCACCTTTATCATAGTTCCTCCCCTAAGCCTCAAAACGAGGTGAAGCGTCGACTCTTTTTGAATGTTGTAATCTGCAAGAGTACGGCCATCTTCCAATTGTTTACCAGCAAAGATCAACCTCTGCTGATCAGGAGGTATACCTTCCTTGTCCTGGAAGACATACATCCAACATTCCAACTTTAGTGAAACATGAATGCTGCATCTCTAAGTAGAACATCAAGAATAATTGAACATTCCTGCCTCCTTCCACCCAACCCCCCCCCCCCCCCCCCAACCAAAAAAAAAAAAAAAAAAAAGAGGGAACCCCAACCCAAAAAATAGAAAGAAAGGGAAAAAAAAAAAAAAAAAAAAAAAAAAAAGGATCATACAGATATCTGACACACTACTGATAAAATTCCTTCGGCTGTTCATAAATTTGAACTCATACAACTGAATGTTGTAATACTAAAGTTTAAGTGCCAGATAAAGACTTACATCCAAAAATAGACAATAGTAATTAAGTTATTACCAAAACCAATGTCGCAAAGATATAAAGGTCCATCTATATTAATGGATGTACTTTACAAAATGAATCGCAGTTATCAAATCAATGAATTTCCTCTCAACACTACCAACTACAAACTAACTCTGAGGCTCATGTGGAGATGAAGGGAACTAATTAAGAATAATCAAGAATCAAAACCAACAATAGAAAAAAAAATTACATATATATATATATATATACACCCAAAGCTGAATACCAAGACAAACACAAGCTTCAAAAACTAAGTGAACTTGAAAATAAGCTCTAAAATGAAGAAACAAAAATAAATTCAGCATTATTTCACAACGTTGAACTAAATCTGAAACAGTAAACTAAGTGAACTTGAAAATAAGCCCTAAAAAGCTCGCACGAGAAACTTTTTGACAACAAAAATCTTTTCTATGGAAGAATGATGATGGAAGAGCAGAAATCCTAGGTGGTTCAATAACTATAAGTGGTACAACAATATTCCACATATATACCATTCTTGCATACTATTAGTACAACAATACCCCAAAAATGTCAAAGTACGACCATGTAGGATTTATCACTCATATTTCTTTGTTGTAGACTAGGTAACGCCTACACAGCATTCAATCATGATTTAATGTGGTTGTGAATTGTGTTAATCACTAATGTTTCTCTACTAAAAAAGCTCTAGATGACTATATCACCATACTTAGTTTCAGGTGAGGTTATGAATATCATACAGTTTGAATACATAATTCTCAGTTACAACTTACAACTTACAACAACCAATTGCTAGTTGTATTTTACCTTTTTCTTTTTTTTTCTGAGTGTGTGTGTTTTGGGGGGGGGCGCCACTGAATTCATACTCAAGAGTCTAGACATACGTTATCATTGAGCACTTATGAATATAACTGAAAAAATAACACAAAATTCCTTCCACTCACACATATCAACACAAAAATATCACATATAATTTTTTTTTTTTTTTTAATTCAAGTATACAATGATACCAAATATAAACTTACAAAGACAAAGCATACATCTTATGACGGGGCAGAAACAATAATAGGGCTACTTTTGATCCAAAAGAGGCTCTCCATAATTCTAACAATATCTTTACCACAACTTTAGGCTATCAATAAAAACCTTCCATTTGCAAAAATCATACACCATGCAAAAACAATATTGGCCAATTCTGATCCCAAATGTTCGCAAGTCAAAGATGTTCTTGATCATCTGAATGTACCGATTTGACGCTTCTTTTAATTCTAAAACGCGCCATAATACCACATGATCTTTGTAAGGATCCTAATTTATCAAAGTAAATGAAAACCATAAGCAGATTTCCTTTTTAGATCTAAACCCTTCGTGAGTAGATTTATGTGTATATATACACTTGAATGCAGTAGACATGAGGCCTGAGGCAATAAAAGTGCTATAGCTACAGCCTACATGCACTTCATATCTGATTCTAAACGTCTATGCCAATATAAATGTACAGTAACAGTTCAAGTAAGAAGAGAACTTAGGCATAGTCCTCTCAGAATCCTTGAAACTATGAATACTCCCTCCAATATCCTTTTAACCAATTTTATATAAAAACATATTCGGATTCAATCTCTATCTCCAACCAGATTATAACTGTTTAAAGAAGTTGTTCTTTTCTTTCCACCAGCTGCTTCTACATAGAAGTTCAAAGGGTTTGTCTGAAAGTTTTTAAAGGAACTACTCCATCGAAATTACACTCCAGAATACTATATTTTTGCCTAGAATATTTTTCATAAAACATCCATGAAATTATTTGCAATTATATTATGAAAATTCTTTATTTTGCTCTATAAATCATGGTTCAAAGTCTCGGTCTTGATCGTCATTGCGTTTCGATCTAGATCATCTCCATCTCATCACATTTCGGACGAGACATAACTTTACGCATTAAAGAATGTTTTAAAAAATTCAAAAAAATTATATAAAAAATAAGAAAATCATATTGGAACCATTATATAAGCAAAACAAATAACTTGGGACACATAATATGGTCAAAAATATCAAAACAGGCCCTAGTGCAAACTTGAACATGCACTATAATTAGGTTTTGATACCTAAAATAATACCAAATAACACAAATAAATATAAAATATCAATGATCAAGTATACGTTTTGATCGAAAGGCATTCATTAAGATTTCACTTTTTTCAATAAAAAACCCTACTATATACTCGATTTGTTCTTAGATACCGTCTCACCCCTGAACGAGACCGGGTTAACCCAGCAAGATCATCTCAGACGAGACTTTGAACCATGCTCTAAATAGAACCACCGTATTTTGGACAACAGCCATTACATATCACATGAAACATTAAACATTACACAAGTGGAACTGATAAACAAAACTACCATTATACAGCGTGACTAGACTTGCACATACAGTATCCTATCACTTATCAACAAAATTGCTTCAACTAACACAGTTCAACCGCCAAGCAAGCCACCATGTTCCTAAGGTTTCTGGATGCAAATGGCAAGCAAAAAGATCAATACTAAATTTAGGTTAGAACTAAAATCCTAACCACCAAAAGAAAATTTGAAGATATATAAAATCCATTCTCATAATCTCATCCCATAAGCTATACCTAATTTACATGAAAGCAGGGCTTAAAACCAGCACTCTTAAATCTTAAGACAGCCCCAGATTGCTTCTATTTCATATAACACAGAGGAACAAATACATTGTTGGCATAATTAATTTATAGCGACCAATCCAAATTTGTTTCTCTAAATAGGATGTACATGAGCTATGTTACAACATAATCATCTCAAACATTATATAGCAGTAATAGGTATACCTATAGTACTACCAGCAGAACAACATGAAGCAAAACAAAAAATATTCGCATAATTTTTTTTTTTTTTTCAGAAATTGAGTTTCTAACCCTATCTCTCTCACCTTCACAAGAAGTATCTCCTGGGAAATTAAATAGCAATTAAAAACCCTAATAAATCCCAAGTAAAAAAAATAAAAATAAAAGAGAGAGAAAAACTTTCACCATCAGGCAGCCATGAAACCCTATGTCTATGAGAAACTCAATTACCCAGAAAATTTTTCCAGGAATAATTTTCCACAGAAACAAACAAATACTAAAAAAGAACCCTAAGTCAAACAACAACAGTAGTAAAAGCTAAACCCTCAAACCAATGATGGATTACAAATTTTTTGCACTATTTAAATCAGAAAGAAACGATCAATGGTACCAATTGAAAAGACAGGCATGAATTAAAACAATATATCCTGCAATGTATAGATATGGGTGTGTAAAGCATGTACCTGAATCTTGGCCTTAACGTTGTCAATGGTGTCGCTGCTCTCGACTTCGAGAGTGATGGTCTTCCCGGTTAGGGTTTTCACGAAGATTTGCATGTTTCTTTGGCGTTGAAAGAGAGGAAAACCCTGGGGAGGAGGAGAAAGAGAGTAAAGGGATGGATAGTGAGGAATAATTTGTATAGTAGGGGTATTTATTTGTAGGTTTGGTACCACAGAAAGAATATAAGATGGAAATTTGGGCTCCAATTGGAGAAAAGATTTGGAAACCAGAGTCGGATGCCGCAATTCCACTTCTAGAGATTTATCTCATATACTGTATTTTATTGATATTGCCACAGCACACAACGCTTTTGCCACAGCACCAAATACATTTAATGCCTATTTTGCCCCTTCGTCACTCTCCTTCCCTTCCACGTATGAAACACCCTTTTCTCTGTCTCTTCTCGCCGCAGCAAAAATATTCCTCCGGCCAAAAAAGGTCATCAAATGCATCATGCCCTCAAACAGCCCATTGTCGTCTTTACCATTAAATCTTAGATTACCACCTAAGCCCAAAACTCTCTGTCTACCATCATTTATACAACAACTGTTTATACTAAAATTTTTCCCACTAGCATGTGTTATTTTGTAACTAAAAGGTTAACTCTTTTGTTTATAAAAGAGTAAGAAAATTGATCATTTCAAGTTCAGGATTTTCAAGCCGATAAAATTAACACAAAGGGTAGATAGTTAGAGAAGTGATGTTCTCTAATCAATGATAATTTTAGTCAGTTATAAGTGAACCACATGGCAATCATGTAGTTAGGTTGGTTGGATTTTTTATTAACAATAGCTTAACACATGTCTTGTGGAAAAACAACTTGGTTTTTATGCATGATATACAAGTGAGAGAACGTGGGGAGTTAGTGAGTGATGCATTTAGCTCGAGAAAGTTAAAATAAACAGGTAGCAAGATTTCATAGGCCGAAGATAACCGCCAAACAGTTATTTGTTCAGGGCGAAAGTAACTGCAAGTAACTTCCAGCTATCTTTTAAAGGAGTGGATAGGTAGCATAAGTTCGAGGGCTGAAAAAAAAAAAAAAAAAAAAAAACAACTTTCAAGTAACTCCTAGCAGTTATGGAGTATTTCCACATGTGCTGACACATAACTATTAGGTAGTTATTTGTTTAGGCCGAAGGTAACCACTAGGCAATTATTGTTTCAGGCTTAGAGATAACCGCTGGTAACTTCCAGTGGTTGGGAATTGGCTGCCATCTATAAATTTCAGAAATGAAAATGAAGAAGAGGTTCTTCAACCACCCTTCATAAGAGTAGTTTAACTAAATTTATCCACCTTCATTTTCAACCCTTAAGTGTAATTTAAATTTCCAGCAATCCTTTTCACTCCGAGCTTTGTAATTTGCTTTCAAGTTTATGTTTGTGGCTTACAAACATTCTCAGTGGATACTTTGTGCTTTTAATCATGTCATTCTCATGCTTTGGTAATGTGTTTCTTACTTTGTTTCCATATTCATTTTGCTTTATTGTTAACAAGTTTTTCAAGTTTATCTCTCTTTAGACATTCATGCTACAACCTGAAAGAATTACCCCTATCATTTTCAATCGTCTGAATTTCTTATAAAATGACTGACTATGCAGATATAATCCACGACTATAATCTCTGGGCTTGGAAGGTATTGGGGGTCGTGTGCACAACTTTGGGCCGAACTTGGCCTTAGCACGCCCCGTGCAATCTACAGACCATGGAAAAGACCATTTTTAGTGCGAACAACTACCCCCAGTGAACTCCATTTTTTCTGGCAAGTATGAGAGGGAGAAGAGATTATCAAACCCCATATACATATACACATCTATCTATATATATATATATATATGGAAAAATAGAACCCAAAAAAAAAAAAAAAAAAATGGCGAAGAAGAATTTGGCACGGAGAACCCAGTACTCTATGTTTCCCACTACCTTAGAGTTGATTAATTTGGGCGTAGCGGATGGGGGGAAGGAGCTTCTGTACTTCTTGAACTAAGGCCCTGTTTGGCTAAGCTTTTAGATGGTCCAAAATCACTTTTGAAGCTTAAAATCACTTTTGGTCCTGTTTGGTAATCTAAATCATAATCACTTTTAAGCTCAAAAAGTGATTCTATAATAAGCAGACTGCCATCAACTTTTAGTCAAAAGCTGGTGTCAGCTTTTGCGGAGGATTTTAATAACTTTTCATATTTCCAAAACTACCCTTAATGGTTGAGTATGGAAACAATTTTTTCCACCCATATCTTTTTAACAAAACGATAATAACCCCACTTTAGACCCAAGTCCTTTTCTCTCTTGCGGCTGTGCTCTTCTTTCCTACTGGCATCAATGTCTTGGTAACTTCAACCAACTTGGACCCATACGATCCTAATTTAAACTTCAAATCTTTTTTTTTTCTCCCGTCATACATTCATTGATTTGTACTTATTGGATTTTTTTTTTAAGCAAGGAAAAAATAAAATAAAATAAAATAAAAAACGTAAGCAAAATCTTTAATAATACACACCTTTGTGGGGTTAGACGAGAGGTCAAGTTTTGTGTGTTTTCTAAATGTTATTTTTTTGATGCATCACCGCTCTTGTTGTTTGTGTGGTTATGAGACGTTTCACCTAGGTTGTTAGGGGAATAGTATAAGCTCAAATTTTGATAAGAGTACGGCCTAGGGTACCCTCAATCATTAATATTTAAAAAAAAAAAAAAATCACTGCTAATACTAAATAGAGCAAAAAAAAAAAAAAAAAAAAATCATTAAGGGACAGTTCAGTCAATTTGGGGTTATGACAACTACAACAAATGTTTTTCCCAAACAGATAAAAAATCACTTTCAGCTCTAACAGCACTTTTGAATACAGTTTCCAAACAGAGATTGATTCTCTTTTGCTTCTCGTAACTTCTGATTCTCTTCTACTTTTGCCTAAAAGCAAAAGCTACAGTTTTCCCAAACAAGGCCTAAGAGACAGAGATAGAGGGGAGACTATTTCAGAAAGTAGAAGGGAAAGGGAAAATAGAGATAAAGAAGGGGCAAAATAGTCCATTACCAATTTAATGGAGTAAAATAAACTGCTGTAGGAGTTTTTTGTAGTGTGGCAATATCTCCACCCTTAATTTTTAAAGGAATATCACAAATGCGAGTTCGGATCGTTGTTGTACTCAAAAAACATAGCATGATGTTGTGCCTTTATCGATTGCACGTTGCAAAAACAAAATATGGACGGTGCAGCAAAACATGGACAATGACATGACGTGACGTGTTTTTGTTTCTTGATAATCCTACTCATGAATTGAAGCCACTAAACCTTGATGGGATTGAGATTAGACTATTGCTCAACCAACTTAAGAGAACCCTTGTGAATCCCTCCTTTGTGGGCACATCGAAACCCTTTCTTGTCATTGGTTAGAGCTAACTATTATGGTTATGCTCAAGTAAAGTCGCCATGATGGATTGCCTCTCATTTCTACATTTTTTGCTTTTAATTAAATAAAATATTAAAAAAAAAAATGACTATTTTTAATTTTTTATGAAAAATTAAAGAACCCTAAATGTGATTTTTCAAATAACAAGACTAGCCATGGTGGGTTAAAGAATTAAAACGTCATAATGTATGGTCAATTCTGAGAATGGATGGTCAAGTCTGTGGTGGGTTCATCCCATCTCTAAAGAAATAAATGCTAATTATGTATTAAAAAAAAAGAAAAAAAATTGTCTAAGAGGTTATTTTTCCGAATCTTTACCCAATGGACCAGACCATCCTGAGTTCCTGACCCAATTCGAGGGTGGATTGATATTTTGAGAATTGAGACACAAATAGAGAACTAGACAAGGCTTTGGGAAAGGGCTGTGGGCCATCCGTTTTACTTTCTAAGTTGGGTTTGGGTTAGCAACCAACCCAACCCAACACAAAAGGAGATTCAGCCCCAGCTCATACCTGTAGAATGTAGATACTTCTATATCAAATCCACTATGTGTTGGACTGTTTGCTAAACTTTACCACCTCCACACTCAACTACAGAGTGGGCTCGGTTGGACCAAACTCAACTGAGATATGGCTTAATTCAGTTCTGAACTTAAGCTCTTCTCTCGGGCTCAAAGCTGAGTTCAAATCAAGCTAGTGCCAACCCTAGTTTAAGCTGGAACCCAAGCACAAAATGCGCCCATATGAAGTTGAATAGCAGGGTCAAGTCTTCATCCCCTAATTTATATTGATTTGTTGGTTTTAATTATCATAATGCAATGGGAGTGGGTGTCTTCTTTTATTTTATCTTCTTTTCATGGGTGGGGCGCTTATATTATTATTGATATTTTATTTATTTATCTCTGTTTACAGATCAATATATTAAAATACGATTGGAGCTCTATACCATATTCCATGGGATAACCCCTTCTAAATATGTACATAATACTTGGCGGGTTTGACACTAGAGACCTCCCAAGTGACTTCATCACGCTATAAACTCAATGGCAATAATGTTATTGTAATCTTGTACGATGCCTTTGTTGGACCCCAAGACTTGTAAGGGGAGATTTTAGACAGGGAGAACCCTAAACCCTACCCAGCAGCAAGGGAAAAAATAAAAAATTAAAAAAATCAAAAGCCCTAAACTCTAGACCCTAAATCCTAAACCATGTCTTAGCTATACAGCCATCTTTATTGTTATGTTGCATTGTTCCTAAAAAGATATAATAATTAAGGGTCAAAATGACATAACCGTATCTTTCCTCTTTTTTGTTTTTGTTTTTTGGACAATAGATAGAACCTATTCTTGTCCCTAACTTCTCTTAATATCAACAAACGAATTTCAATGCCTTTCCAAGCTTGAGCCCGAGATCACTCTCATGACCCCACTTTTCAATTTACAAAAATTCCTTCTAATTATAGTTTTTAAGAAGAGGTTCCCAGCAACATATGTCATCATTGACACCCAAAGCACAATAGTATAAAATCAAAACAAATGTTATATTATAAGAAATGTTATTTCTTGGATTATGTAAATGTTACTTCCTTTATGCCTAATGGCATGTACATCCCGCCGCCCAATAAGCAGGGGCAGGGGGGGTTGAACCAAATTATTTGTATTTAAAAGTTTGATCCTGCAAATTTTTATTTAACTCTTAAAAATTTTTATTTTGACACTTTATATGTCTTTTTTTACCCAAAAAATTGATGAGTTTGACCATTTCATTTATTATAATAATTTTTATGCCTTATAAAAAGTTAAAGAACAAAATCCTAATGTGATCTGCCATTGAGAAATTTTTTTTTTTTTTTTTTCCCAAAATACTTATCACTAGTCTTAAGTCTTGACCTACAAGACTAATGTTCTGATTCCGCCATTGCCAATAAGGACACGGGTTTGCAGAGGTCATGATTTGAACTGTTAATGATGAAAAATAAAGCTATAAATTTTTTTTTTCTGTCTTAAATTATAACATTAATGTTGTTCTTCTCTTGAGCACAAACAACAATTTTCCACAAATCTGGATGTTTAAAACATAAAAATAAAAATAAACATAAACGTAGTAATAATAACTCTATTTGTAATTATGGATAAAAACAGGGAAAACCAAGTATTTATGAACTTTTGGTAAAAAGAAAATCTGTTAGTAATGGTGGGATTCCCTCAGTTTCAAAAGTTAGCTAAAAGAGCAAGATGGGAGAGTTTAGTTTGATGTAATAATTGCGTCACCTGCCATTGAATATGAATAGCATATTGACAAAAACTGGAACTAGTGGTAATAATTATGGTCATTCATTGGAAAACTCTTACAAATTATTTATTTCAACGATAAATACATAATAAAAGGCATTAAATGTGAATATTTAATATTACATTTGCCATTTTCTCTATATTGGACATTATACAGTTGTATTGTGTAGTATTAACTCTATAAATTAAAGAGAGAGAGAGAGAGTATATTCGTCATTATGTAATTTAATTATTAGAGATGATAGCATAGACGGTAATGCGCGTGCATGTATACGAGAGCAAGAGAAATACAAGAAGGTGATTTACAATGTGCTAATTTTTCTAATTAAATAGTATATCCATAATCCGGCCTCCTCCTACTATTGTGACTAACTATTATCGAGTAATAATTTTATTGCTTATTATTTGGGGGTGGAAATAATGAAAGTGATAAATTTGCTGATCAAACTAAGAGTGAATTTTGACCCAAAAGACGGAAAAATCAAAAACAAAGAAAAGATTTCTCTTTGTTTAGTCGTAGTTGAGAAATGACTTTGTAATAAAAATTAACTTAATTCAACTCCTTATCTCGACTTAATGTAATTAATTACTAGATGCAAATCTTTTCTGATCACTGTCCATTGTGTTAAATTTGTTATTTACCTACCCAGTTATTATTTTTCTAAATATTGAAAGTAGCATTATAAAAATTTTTTTTTAAAAAAAGGGGAAAAAAATAAAAGCTCGCAGCGCCAAATGCCCCTTTTCATATGAATTATTGGGTTGGCATGGTACAAAATAAATTTGTTGTCACTACTGGGTTGCCATGATCAATAAGATTTAATCTTGCATGTTAAGACCCAAAATCGACTAAGTTTTAATTAAATTTTGTCAACCAACCCAGTTATTATTTTTCTTAATATTTTTTCCCCTTCTAGGAACAATAATTAAGAATAAATCCTAGACTCACTCCTTCCTTAAAGTCCTTACCACCTCCACATATATATGCCAAGTTGGCTTTAATGACTTGTCCAATTACTTCATGATATTGCTGATCTACCTTAGCCTTATCATTCAAAAAATAATAATAATAATAATGAAAAAACCCACCCTAGCCTTACCCTAATGGAGTATTTTTTTTAAAGCAATAATAAAGTTTTTGACTTTATTGGCCTTATTTTGTCACAAGGCAGTAGCCCCATTAATATTGATTCAATTCATTGAATACTCTGAATCTAAAATGCCTTCATACCCTAATAAACAAGGCGCGCTCCAATTGCTAGGGCAGTCCTCCTATCAAATATATCAACTTCGGAGTATTATTATTATAATTATTATTATAACTACTACTAGTAGCTTGAGAAGAATTCAAGAGTAGGTTTGCTAACTTTTTGAAAAAAGTCAAACAGTGCCATGCTTCTACCAAGGACCAACAACTAATTTATTTATTTATTTTTTATACCAAACCCCGCACTCTATCCTAAATCATAAGCTCCCAATTAATCTTTTTTTCTCCTATAACGACCCCAGAAATAAAAAAATCTTTTTTCTTCCATGAGACCAAGAGAAGGCAACTTTCTTGACTTTTACAAGAAAGATCGAGGAGAAGAGATATTGCCACGTTATAACTTATAAGGTCACTAGATTGGCGTTCGATGATAGCAACTAATTTATATAAGATTTTGAAATAATTAAAAATAAATAAGATATTAATTTTGTATTTAATAAAGTAAAATGTACACAAAAATATGCAATGCGTTTTCAAACATTTGGAAAATACATAAATATATAATCTTAATTATTATTAAATAAATTACCTAAGAATAGAAGGGGCCCAAAAAAATAATCATCATTAATAAGTATAATAACTATAGGAATACAATTTCAGAAAATAAATAAATATAAATATGTGAAACATTACTCATCCATCCAAAGAGCCAAAGCTGGCTACTGGTATTTCCAAGCATTTAATGCTTGCCATTACTGACTTCTCACCTCTTCTTGAATTCTCCCCCCACCCTCTCACGAACCATAAATATATACACACACAATAAATGACTTAATTAACCCATTTAATTTAATTAATTTTAAATAATTTATAACGGACTATTTCTCTCTCTCTCTCTCTCCCTCTCTCTCTCTTTCTATATATAAATATAGCTCTATTTAATAAGCCCATCAGCCTCTCTTACAATTGCTTCATCTTTCAAACTCTCTCCTCTGTTTGTGAATGGCCACCGAAGTTAGCTCTCTGGTTAGGATTCTCAACGGGTACTACTACAAAGACGATCAGACGGTCAGGAATGAATCGGGGAAGCCAACGGCTCTGATCACCCGGGACTTGCTTGGTGCTTCCAAGCTTGATGATTCCCAGGAACTGGACCTTGACGTGCACGTCCCTACTGGCTGGGAAAAGCGTCTCGACCTCAAGGTTTGTCCCTGTTCATAATTTTTTCTGGGAAAAAAAATTATCATTTTCTTGAGAAAACATGGAATATTTTCTTGGGTTTCCTTGGCAATTAACCAAACGGGCCATCAAGGGTTCGTTTGTCTTGTTTGTTATCTTAGATATGATGAAGTTTGGTGTGAATTTATTATTCCTTTCTAATTACCACGAAGAGAAAATTTTGTCTTTACGCGTATGATTTTCATTTCTCGCGAAAATATTTTCTGTCGAAACACCAAAATTTGTTTTCTCGGTATATAGGTGGGGTAGGTTTGCTTATATGGTATTATTATTATTAATATTTAATTATTTATCTTACTTTTGTGGAGAATTTTCTTAATAGAATTTTCACTGTTATTGTTGATTTTTTGTTTCCCTCCAAATTCTGTTTTCCTCTGTTCAACGTTTGGTTATCGAGAAACCAGAGAAAAAAGAGAAAACAGAGGATAATTCCGACCTTATATTTTCTGTTGGTTTTGATTCTCATTAAATGTCAACTCAAACTTTTCAAATTCCTTTATTCGCTTTCTTGGCAACCAAACAGAGTCCTTGTGTTTTCCATTGGATTTTATTCAAACCTCCAAGTATCTTAATGGGTCGACATAATAATCAATTTCTTCTTTTTAAATTTGCTGGTTTTTCCCTTTTTACTTTGCATTGATAACTCAATCCCATTTAAGACTTATATTTTTAAATGGTTCGTTTTTCTTTTCTTTTCTTTTTTTTATCGCATTTATTATCATTATTACACCCTTCACTTATTTAGAAGTATCATTATTTCTCTGTATTGATATGTGTGTGCGTGTGAGATATATAAATTAAATTCTGTATCTTTCCTATTTTATTTTATTTTCTATTTTTTCACATTTTATTTGACTCAATTAATTGATTAGTTTTTAATGCTTCCAGTCAGGAAAAGTCTATCTCCAGAGATGCACTTCTCCAAATTCACCCTCATCATCATCAGAGCAGAAGCACAATCACACCAATCAAATAGTTCCAAAATTCCAAGATTTAAATTTCCCTCCATCATCATCCTCCTCCTCATCCTCATCAAAACTGCCACTAAATCTATTTGATGAGACCTCCCTAGACCTTAAACTTGTCCCATCATCCAGCCATTACCAAAGTGTATGCACTCTAGACAAAGTCAAATCTGCCCTCGAAAGGGCCGGAAGAGAATCGATGAAAAAGCGATCGTCGCTCTCGAAATCATCATCGCCCTCACAATCATCGTCTTCAATCAAAATAACCCAAGAAGAGGAAGATGAAGAAGAGAGAATGTCATCGTCACCAAATGTGTTTGCGGCCGGTTGCCCTGGGTGCTTGCTTTATCTAATATTATCAAAGAGCAATCCTGTATGTCCTCGATGCAATTCAACCGTTCCTTTGCCTAAGATGAAGAAACGTAGGATTGATCTCAATATATCAATATGAAGGGATTGAAGTGAACCATTTATGCTTTATGTCCGATGGTTTTAACTTTTGTAAATGATAGAGAAGATTATTGTTTTGAAGATAGATATGCTAGTGGGGGGGGGGGGGGGGGAGAGTATATTCACATTTGGTGGTTTTATTAGCATAGCTGACAAATATTTCATGGCTCGATCTTCTTTCATCCTTCATATGGCCAAATTTTCTATGTTGTAACTACATGTGTTGGTTCTGTTTTTGTACATAGAAAATTTCTGAAAATTTGAAGGTTGTTTCGGTTGGGTTCTGATAATATGACTCTCATACACATGCCATGCATGAATAAATTCGAAATTGGAGCTTGTGCTCGCTTAACATAGGAAAACATAAGAAAGCCAAAGCCATAATTCTCATAAAAAAAAAAAAAAAAGAAAAAAAAAAAAGGGGACAACCATAGGTTTGCTACAATAATATAATCCAGTTAAAATATTTAAAAATTATGCCACATTGTACTAGACAAACACCGATTTCTTGTGCCCGTCATTGATTACAATCCTGAGCTGGGTTAGTCTATCCTTACAAGCAAACACTGCCCAAGATGTGGACGTGTATTTAATTAACTGCATTAGAAACTCCCAACTGATTCAATATAAGGAAAAGTCTTGGATTCGAATTTCTCACCTTTTCTTTTCTTCTTCTTTTTTATTTATTTATTTATTTTTTTTTGTCGGAGCTATCCATTAATTAACTTTATCTTAGGTGTTAATTGACACGGAGTGAATGGTGGCTTTATCTTTGTTCTAAGAGATTAGTGCGGTTCAAGGTTTAGGTACTCCTGTTGGCAAAATATATCTACACTATTATATAAAAAAATAGTGTCACATGGCATTGGGTGTGCTCTGTCATCGTTTCAACTCATTACAACTATTGTTGCCTGTATAGGTATGAATCTTTTCACACGGATCGTTAGAGAATTAGTCTAGGCTGAAACCTTGGCGGGAGTAAAGTATAGGACACCTCTAATCGTTAATTTAAAAAAAAAAAAAATCCTTGAATATTAAACTTAGCACATCTCTTAAGCCTTAATTAGAATCTTGAGAAGAAAAAAATAATAATAATTAAAGTATGGTAATGTTTAATATTGAAAATTAACATGCCCAGCTTAATTAAACCTGGTTACTCAATAATTTTTAAAAGAAAAAAAAAATAAATAATCAAGGTATTGTAATATTAAATCCTTAATTTAACTTATCTACATACACATAAAGCACATGATAATGAAATACTTTATATTATTTCGCGCATCACACAGTTCACTGCTTGTGTATATATGTAAATAATTTATTTTCATAATATAGTAAAAAGAGTGCACTTTGAAAAGTTATATTAATTTAAGGTTTGTTTGGTTGTCTAATTCGAAATTAAAAAATTCAAAAAATTTTACATAGTATTGAAGGCACAATCTATCATCTTGAATTAACAAATTTAAGAAAATGATGGTTGTCATCATAAATAAAAGTGGAAATACAAAATAGTGGCATTTCATGAATTCCCTAGAATAGATTCTACAACATCAACCACAGTGATAACTTAAACATTTTAAAATATTCTAATTCAAGATAACGGATTTATGCCTTCAACCTTATGTTTTTTTTATAAAAAAAATTGAAAAAGCGTAAATATCATAGGAGACCTAACATCCCAACTAGGTTGGCACCTTAGGAATCCCAAATCATGTGCTATTAGCTTTAAGTATTATTAATAAAAGACAAGAAAATAATACAGAAGAAGAAAAGAAGGAAGAGTGTAAATAAGCAAATTTAATTTCGAATTGAATTGAATGCCCAAATTTAAATAGACCCTTTGGAAACCTTATAAAATGCATTAAGATCCATCTACTATATTTTTGTATTTTAATTTTCCCATAAATTTATGAGAGTTTTAACATATTTTGCTTTATTTTCAATATTTAATTCACATAACTTATGACAAAGAGTAATTTGAAAAATTGAATAATACCTTTGTGTTGACCCTTGCATGATATCTGTGATTTTAGCATTTTCTTCCATAGAAACCCTCGAGATTGAACCGTGGCATGTGCTTGTGCATTTTGGGTGCTTGGCTGTTTGGTCATCTCTCTGAGGCGGTTGGAATGTACGTAGTTTTTTACTTGCATGTCTACAAACTTTTTGTGGGAATTAGAGACTGGTCCGCCTAGGGGCAAATAATTATATATCAATACCAATAACTACTAACTTGGTAGTAAATGACTATTAACTTAACTAAGCATGACTACCAACTGTAAGTTTTTGCCCGAAGTCAAACTAATATGTAATGGGGCAGCCACAAAATTTCCTAAGCACCCACCACTAGTTTTAAAATTTCAAGGTTTTATGAAGAATACACTTCGTAAAAGGTTTTAACAAAAACTGACCCCATTGTCTACTAGAAAATATCATTTTAAACAACTTTGTAGGAAATTTTTTTTCCAAAATCTATCATTTAAGTAGATTTTTTGGCATTTACAATTTTTTTTTTAAAATTTTTTTATAGAATTTTTCATGAAAAAATGATTTAAAAAAAAAATCAATTTAAAAGACAGATTTTGATTAAAAAAAAAAAAAAATTCTCTAAAGTTGTTATAAACGATGTTTTTTTACTAGACAATGTGGTCAGTTTTTGTTAAAACTTTTTATATTTTTCATAAAAACTTGAAAAATTTAAAATAAGTGGAGGGTGTTTAGGAAATTTTGTGGTAGTAATAGCCACACCCATTTGTAATTCCCCCAATTTTATTTATTTATTTATTTTTTTGTGGGATATGATATTATGATGGCATGATGATGTACAAATTAAATATGGTTGTTGCATCCTATAAATGATTGAAAAGAGCATTTTGCTAAACTTTGCAGATGGATATGATTTATGGTTGCTTCATAAAGATCATAATGGCATTCACTTGTGCAATTCATTTACATACCTAACAGATAATAAATGAGAATTAAATTTTATTAGCCTTTAAAGTTGCATACCTACCGTCTTACATGAGTTTAATGTTCATTTCTCAACCAGATATTCATCCCTAAGGCTCTATTTGGTTTGTGGATTTTATCAAGGAAAAAAAATATATATATAAGGAATTCTACTTTTCTTTATTTGGTTGCAATGGAAAATTGGAAGAAAAAGAAGAATTAGAATAATTTTGACTTGATATGGTTCTATCTTTTCCTTTCATTTTCTTTTCTCCTCATTTTTTTTTCCTTCCTTTTTTTTTCCCTTGGTAGAATCCATAAACCAAATAGAGGGTAAATGAATTCTTTTTTCTGTTTTCTTTTTGCTAAGTAAACCTGAAGAACAAGGGAACAACATAAAAGAGAAAGGAAAAGGAAACAATCAAAACTAAAAAACACAACAAAAATCCTTGAAGCAAGCTCTCACTTCGGGTAAACAGTTTGCGTCAAAGAAATTAAACCTAAGAAGCCCGTGTCCAACGCCCATTTGGTCATTTTGTGAGCAGCTTCATTAGACCTTTCAAAACTAGTAATCATATTAAAGAATCAGATTGTTATCCAAATTTGATTAGAAAATCTATCGTCATTTTAATTTGATTATTTCAATACCACCATGAGTTTAGTCATCGTAGTATCTCTTTCTCTCTTGTAGGAGGAGGTTAGGATTTCGAATCTTATACAGAAGTATTGATCTTGATTTGTTGATAGTAATTGGTGAGAAGGGATAGGTTAATAACGATTGTCCAAAGCAAAAATAAATAAATAAAAAGAATCCCAAAGGGTTGGAAAGGCCTGTTTTGTGCATGGGTGACGTGAGGATGGTACCGAAAAGGGAAGAAAAAAAAATTATTTATTTGAATTTGGGTATTAATTAATTAATTAATTGGTTTACAAAGAAATTAAAACAATTTGAATATACAATTTTTTGTTGGGGTCATAAGTAAGAAATTGAACCGTACCCATGAGAAAGTAAGCTTAATTTAATGCAAGAATATATGAGAAGTTAGTTACTCAACTCTAGGGCCACCCCTCAGGAATTAGGACCACGGCCCCATGGGTCCTTCTCTTATTTATTTATTTATTTTTATTTTTAATATTAAGAGGTTCCGATATGTTTACACCTCAGTTAATTCCCATGGTCACATCCAATCCCTCACCCCACATTCACTGCTCCAATCGTGGATTCTTACGTTTTCGCAATTAATCTCTTTCATGCACGCAGTGGGTGCACCTTTCATATGTAGTTTCAAGTAACCTATTTATACATATCATAAAATAATATGTTTTAAATTTTTAAAATTCAAAAGAAAAAAAAAATTGCAGGCTTATATGCATGGTTGCATGCCCAATCATGACGCAAAACAATCAGCCTCACATGTAAACCATTTCAATTAATTTGGTGTTTGGACATATCCATCTGGCCGGTACGTTCAACAAAACCTTCGGCTTTGTCTTACCTGTGAATGCATATTGAATTGTTTTTTTTTTGTTTTTTTGTTTGATGGTTATGGTGTTTGGCCCAGTTTACGCGCATCTCGATTAAATTTCTCTTTGTATGATCTTAAGAATGTACTCCCCTACATTGGCCTAGTGCATTTAAGAATTAATTTCTGGAGTACTCCCTAGAGAGGAATCGAACCCAAGTTAGTAGAATAGAGGAGCTCTCCTCTTACCTACTGGGCTAACTCCCTTAGGTACATATTAAATTGTTTTGTTATTGCCTGATCGCTTGTGCAATTACTATAGAACTTTATATCATAGACTAGAAAGTAGGATATTCGGGAAAATTTAAAGGTGGGCCAACCAAATCTTCGGCGTCATATCACGTAATGCAAGTTAGAAGAGAAGAAAGTCTTCAATCCAAAAAATAAAAAAATAAAAAAAAAATTTTTAAAACGTAAATGCACATAGTAATAATAACAATAATAATAATGGTAATGAGGAAAAAAACTATAATGAATGTGCCCTAATGGGTGGTATTCTCGAGTTTCTCCTCCGATTTGAAAAAATATTGCATAAATCTCATGACAAATGATGTATCCCAAGTTATAAGACTAGGCCTCCACCGAGGAGCTCCACATATGTACAAGACTAGCTTCAGCATAAGATATTCAAGGTGTTTTGATCAGTATTTTCTGTCAATTTTAATTACTGTGTGTTGACTTATTTTAGCATATTTCATTGGAGTTTATACATTAGGACACACTTAGCACGATAACTTTAATGATGAGGTAGTGCTTATCTGACATTATGTGCCCCATCTAAATTAGGGTGCAGCTATTTTTATACCTTATTTTGACAAATTCACACCTCTTATGCCTTGTTTTCACATATTATTACTTATTCTTTTATTCACAGAGGAGTGTAAAAATAAACTCATTTAAATCATTGAAAAACTAGGAGAGCTCATGGGAAGAGACATGAGTTGGCCATATATCTTAGTAGCCTCTATAACAGTTAGTGTCTCATAGTCAATTATTTTTGGCTAACCTTGTTCAAGATACTTGGAACCTCCTTTCTAGCTTTGATCCAGTGCAATCTGTACGTGTTTAGGCAGGCTAACAGGTTACAGATTGTGTTGTAAATTTGGGTTATAATTATAATGACACTTGTATTTAGGAAAATATGTTTTTTAGAAAGTTTTGGTCAATTATTCAGAAATATGGTTTTTTTTTTTTTTTTTTCCTTTTTTCATCTTCATAATCATCATAGCAGCATAAAAGACATCTGACATCAACTAGTAAACTTCTATCAAATAAGATCTTACTCAAAAGAAGTTTATTTTGAATAAATTGTCCCATGAAACTTCTAATTTTTTGGAGCACATTTCAACTTCCAAATTCAATTGAAATTTATAATTTCTCAAAGAAATACATCATTATTATTATTATTTAACTATTAGGGCTTTGTTAGCATGATAGACTGTCATGGCTAAACCAAATTATGGCCACAGCTGGATTTTAATCCATTTTAAAAAAATTCAAGGTTTATTATTTTTGGGGCAACAAAATGGGTATGCAAATAGGTGACTCTCCATATCCGTTAGGAAGCATTCTCCCTTAGCAACCTACAACTAATTTGTAACGGATCCTACTGCACCTATGTCGAGGCCAAAACTTAGGTTCTACCGTGAGTTTTGGGCGCTAGAGAGTAGGTTTAGTCCTACCAAGCAACTGTGAATCACTTGAATCCAAGTATAGAATGAGAAAATTTGAATACTAATTACCTTAACCAATTGCTCGCGACGTTATTTTATTTCTTAATAATATTTCCTTCCTTCTAAAATAAAAATATATATATATATAAAATGAAAGTGTTTTCCCAAGAGAAGTACGTAGTAATGACCAAAAAATGACGTTTCGTTCTCAGTTAACCAAAATTCACGCTTCCAAAATAGACCCATCAAGGGTCTTCATATCCAACTTAGCCTGTTAAATGTTAGCATCAGTGCATTAAAACCACTTGGGATCCCATTCACTGCTTGGTTGGTCCCCATTACTATTAGGGTTTTCAAGTTTTAAATAAATGAACCTCTCACATTTATGATCCCATTAATTGCATTTTCAATGGCCTAAACCAACCATAACAACGGCAGACACGTGGTAGTCTTTGCCACACCGCGTATGCTCGAAGATTTTTCTCGTTTACCACGTAGTTAATAAGGATTTTATGGGATTTGAGTCAAAGGTGTGAACATGAAGCGCATTTGTGTCAAATAAAATAAATATAAAAGCAGGTTCTTGAATATTCTCCACAGTCGAATCTGATAAGGCCATATTTATTTCGTTTTAAAATTTGTGGCAAGTTAGGAGAGTTGACGTTTCAAGAAAGCAAGTATAAATAAGAAAAGGACGGTTCTGTTTCCTTCATAAAAAAACAGAAAGAAAAGAAGAGGGCTATTCAAGTGTAGGATATTTTAGACCAATTCATGTGCGATATGCGTATATTCACGTATGCGTATAAGTTATATACAAATAGTCGTGATCGTATAAGATATTCAAAATATTTATTCTGTATATAATCAAAACTGTAAATAAGAATCAACTACCGGTCTTTGTGTCCTAAGAGACCAAGATTGATAGGAGTTTGGGTAGTGTCAAGCCTCTATTCTTTTCCAATTTAACTAAAAAATTATACGAGTAAATGAGAATGATGCTAGCTAGAGAACGTCAACATGAAGGGAAATTTTATATATATGTATATATATATTGTTAAAAAATTTAGTGGCTATGTTAAAATGTGTGATCTTTGGCTTAAAACAGCCCCTAATGATAATTTAAAAATAAAAAAAATTGAGATCATTTTAGTAGTTGAAGTTTACACGCACTTGTTACAATAAAATCAAAGTAATTAAGTAGGCCTTTTGAAATCTGAAGTCCATCGAACAATAATAGTCTTATTTCTTAAAATTTCAACTTCCTTCTATTTACTTATTTATATATATTTTTTTGGGCCAGGAGTATCATATGCTTCTGTGTCAAGTATGATGTTGGCCATTTTTCAATTTACTTTGTCTATTTTTTTTTTTCTTGACATTAAGAATTGACCCAATCACCAATTACCTGTTACATTTGGGCAATGGCGGAGCCAGGGGGTGCTTTGCGGGCCCATGCCCTCACTGGCCTCAAACAAATTTTTTTTTTTTTTTTTTTTTTTTTTGGGATAAGTTACCATTTGATAAGTATTTACTAACATAATGCCAAAACAAGGAAGATGGTAGTCATTGTTAAGTATATATACAGTCCGTTTATAATAATTTGACACAAAAATCATTTTTTTGGCATTACATTGGAAAATGATTACCAAAAAGTAATTTTGTTAAAAAAAATATAGAACTTTCAATTCTCACTTCACAGAATGATAACACGGTACTCCCATTGGAAAAAACTCCTGATTCCACCCCAGCATTTGGGTAACCCTTAATTAAGAGATTTCACGTTAAAAAAATTGGGAGTTCAAAACTAAATTTGTGGGCATTATCTATACTGATCAAGATACGTGGCACCTAACATATGCGATAAGAGAAGGATAGGGTAGGATAAGATAGCTAGGTTGGACTGCGATGATTTCTATCATTTGGCAAGATAAGAAGGAAAAACCAAAAATAAAGAACTATTTCAAAGTAGATGGGGTCAGCATAGCTATGTACCACCTAACTGTCTAGGACGTGCGGGATGTTTTAGACCTGATTAAAATCATATGATATACTGATGTATCCCAACTCCCTTCTAAGGAAGGAAGTAGTGTTCACACCCATGTGCATGATACATGCAATTTGAGTTTTCTTACAAAAAAAAAATATAATGGTTTAATTAATTAATTAAAACTCAAATCACGTCGACCCTAGAAAGCTTTAATTCCAAACTAGCTACCTACACGGGGTCAGCATGTACAAATTTTTGGTTGCGTCCAATAAATGATTGAAAAAGGCTCATTCAATTCGCACAAACTCAGTCAAAGGAATATGCAGAAATGCATAATAAAAACTTGTGAGTAGTTTCAAGGCCCTAGACCATTGACGGAAACCCTAAATCTCAGATTGTGACTCGTATTCATCTACTTTTGAGTACCCCAGCAGTTTGGTCATTATTTCTCTATCTCTCAAGCACCTCGGCCTCGATCCCATGGTCCCAATGTGTGCCACTGACCTTTTGCAAGTTATGATGGTGTGTTGATGTACAAACCACGGTTGGTGCATCCTATAAATGATTTGAAGAGAGCAATTTTCTAAACATTGGAGGAAGGATGTGTAGAGGATTTATGGTTGCTTCATAATGGACATTTATTTAAGCAATTCATTTGTGTACCTAACAGACAATAAATGAGAAATTAAATTCTGTAATATCAGTCTTCAACCTTGCATACCTACCGATCTTGAATCAGTTTAATGTCCATTTCCTGGACCACATATTCAATAAATTCGATAACTAGTTTTTTTTTTTTTTTTTTGTTAGACAATGGGATCAATATCCAAATTTGATTAGATGGAATCCAATCCCTTTAGCCAGATTTGGTATAACATTGTCATCTAATGATATGCCAACTTGTTTGTTCTAATAATTTTTTTTTATTTTTTTGCCAAGCAACGAGGTGTCTGAACTGTCAAAGCCTGACTAATCCCCGCTCCCCATACGGGGCTACCGTCCCATGAGGTCGTTTAACGTCCAAGCTAATAGCCCTAACTGATGGCTGGCCAAGAGAGATTGAATTTGGTTGTATATTAACAGACTTTATGGAAAAGAAAAATCCAAATATAGTATTTTTTTTATTTTATGATAAGTAATAATTTTTCACACTCTTTTTTGCTAAATTACACTCTTCTAGCTTTTGACTCAATTTTTTTTTATGCTTAAAGCTACAAGGTGAATTTTTTTTATTTTATTTTTATGGTTTGACGATCAAGGTGTTCGACCCAACTTGCGTGCATCTTGATTAAATCTCTCTCCGGGTGATCTTAAGGGTGCACTCCCCCACATTGGCCCTGCATTCAAAAATTAATTCCTGGAGTGCTCCCTAAAGGAATCAAACCTAGGTTAATAGAATAAAAGGGTTTTTCTTCTACCAATTGGACTAATTCCTTCAGGTCGAGATGAATTTTTTTAAGCATTAACAAATTGAGTAAAAAAGTTACATATAATAGGAGTGTGGAGTAGCTATAAATTAAGGGTGTGGATCGAAATTGTTCCCCCCTCAAATTATCTTAAACACGTGTAGTAAAATCATATTTGTACTATTTACGTAAGACGAATTAGCTAGGTTAATGTGATAGGCCTTTCATGCATTGATTCCCACCTAAATACTTGATTTTCATTCATTTTCTTCTTTCATTCCTTGTCTCTTTACTTTAATAATGATGTAGCATTGTCCACTCTTTAGGATTTTGTATTTTTACCATTTTTTTTTTTTAAATGTTTCCCTCCTTTCGCTCTTTTCTTCCTTTTCAATATTCTTCTCCCCTCCAATTGATTAGGTTGCACCAAAAATCAGTTTATGATTATTTTTATATTTTATTTATTTACTTGATTTTTCATATTTTGTATCTTTATTGGTTTGTTCAGATCCCTCACGTTTGTTTGTATACAATTTAAGCTCCGCAACGTTTGGTCTGTCCAATTTGAGCATTGAGGAGGCCACGTAAAGACTTGATTCTGGCTGGTACTGAGATTTCTATAAATAAAAAAAATCATGAAATTAATACGGCTATAAATTCTTTTCATGAAACATTAATTTGGTCAAGTATGAATTTATTTTGCATCATAGTTTGTAGTTTTTTATTTTTTTATTTTTATACTTGAGATCATGAATAAATATTAAAAGCATGCATGGTAATATATAAGAACCAATGGCATTAATAGAATAAACAAACTCTAGGTGACATAAAACTTTAGAAGCTTGAAGTATGTAGTCGTCCTCGATCGTTTTCAAGAATTATTATTTACCATCGGCGATGTTCCCATGCAATGACTTTCTAACGTCCCTAATTATATATATATATATATATATATATATATATATATATATATATATCCACACACACACGAAAATGATAAAGTCCGGATCATTTTAGATGGGATCACATGGCCTAGAGAATACGTGTGAAAATCATATACGACTCTAAACCATGTGAATTGTTTTGTACAGTCTGTGATGACAGTAAGTTCACTGTCTCACACAGTCGAAACATGATGTTTTTTATTTTATATATATATTTATTTATTTATTTTTCTTTCCGTTTTTTCTTTTTTTTTTTTTTGGAGAAAGCAACTTCATGGAATAATGGCTTCTTAATCATTTATTATTTCACTGTCCAAACCTGAAGTTTTCCTTCCTTCTTACTTTGATTGACCATCAGCTTTTCTTGAATCTATTGGCATTCTCCAAGATCATAATTAAAGAACTACATATCATTAGGTCCCATCATTTATGTCTATAATAATTAATCTAAACGGCAAGGTTTGTGCTTCAATTTTACCAATTTGCATTAGTGCAGATCACTTGTAGGAATGCATCAAAACTTACAGTGGACAATTCTCATCTTGGCAGTCTGCAATGAGCTAGGTTAGATCCACTTCATTAGATGCTGTGTACTATGTTGGTAGGATGGACCCTAACTTAAAGTTTAGGTCAATCAATTTGGCACAAGATCAAACAGTACCAAATGATGTCATGGCATCACTTCATCTCACAATCTAATAGCATCTCCGACAGGACTAGTTATTTTTTCTCTATTTTAGAGAACTTGATAAGTGCTTCTTATTTAGTTAAGAAAGTCTAGAGGTTTTCCAATATATAAGACTAGTTAAAATAGAGAACCTCCTTTTTAACTTAAGGTTCCAATAGGATTAGCTATTTTTTCCTTGGCGGATTAGCTACTTTTTTCTCTACTTTAGCTAAGAGAGTCAAGATGGCTAACTATATTTGGAGAGCTTCAAAGGGTTTAGCTATTTTAGAGAGTTGGATAGCTAGCCTTTTGGAGTTGGTGCTACTCTCTACTTTAATTAAAAAGTTAAAACAGTTAGTCTCTTAGAGATGCTTTAATGAAATCCCATCTCACCTCTCCCAAAATATTCTGCTAGAAGTAGTTGTCAAGTCAATCTTTAGCAATTAACCTTTGATGGGTGGACCCAGTGGTCCTAGGGCCTCTTGCCAAGCAAGAGGTCTTGGATTCAACTCTCACTACTCTCCCTCAAGGCCACCTTATGGATTTTGTCATGTAATTGCTCTATACATGTGGGACAAGGAGACTGCATGTGCACAGGGGGATTAATTAGTCAGGTACAAAACATCTGAAACCTCCCGATACTATTAAAAAAAAAACAAAAGGTCAAATTTTAACAATAACACCATTAGAGCATCTTGTGTCAAATTATAGCGATTGGTAATGTTGAATGCTGTCTTTCGCACGGAATTGCTATAAAAGATCTAAATCCCAAAAAGTAGGACGCATTTGTGACCAAGCTGAAGCAAACCAACTTGCATCTCAAGTAGTTGCCTTGATTTATTGCAGCAGTTATGCAATAAATCAAGTAGTTATGCCGCTGGTGCCCAAACTTGTTCTCAATTAACGCCAATTCAATGCTTTCAAAGCAGATCCTACATGATTAGTACCTGTTTAAAGTGATTGTAAGCCATAACTTTAGAGAATAGGCTTTTCTAGTTTTATTCCAGCAAGTATATCCACATTGGATCAGTTAGACAGACCAATTCAAGAGCATGTTTTGGTTGCATCTTAAATCCTTTGAGAAAATTTATATGCATGCATGCAACATGCCTGTCAACGTACTTCAATAAGAAAAGGGACTAGACGGTCATGCAAAATGTACGTGAATGTTAAAAGCTAGGATTGTGGGATACATGCAACATAGAGGCCATGTTTGTTTGGTTGGAATGGAATGGATGGAATATAATCACATTCTAATTCATTCCAAACAACGTGTTTAGATGAGGTAATTAAATGGGAATGGAATCAAACAGTAGTAGTGAATTATAACGATATTCATTTTGTAATGTTTATTTTAATTTTATTCCATTCCAAACTATTTTGAGCATGAAATCAAATTCCATTCTTACCCATTCCATTCCAACCAAACAAGTATGGCCAGAGTGCTACTAGGTATACGGCAAATGCATGCCACAATGATAAATTACAAAATTATTATTACAGAAGTTGAGCCCGTTGGGGGCTTTTTTTTTTTTTTTTTTTTTTGGGGGGGGGGTCAAACGATAAGAGAACACATACACCTAGACACGGGCTCTCTTCCTAAATATTGTTTTTTATTAATTTATTCCGGTTTTGGTGTGGTTTTCAATTTTATTTCAAAACAGTGATAAAATGTGGTTGCTAGCCACATTTTTATTAAAATCGCAGCTATACCAACCACGATTTTAATGTATACAGGTTCTATATACTTGTTTAGTCGACCATATGAGGAATCATATACCCAACTAAAAATCGTGGTTGCTTGTCATGATGTTATTAAAAACGTGACTAACAACCACATATGTTTTATTGCATGTTGTCTTGGAATAAAATTAAAAATCACACCAAAGACAGAATAAATTAATAAAATGGTAATATTGAAAGAAAAGAGCCTCTACACACGTACACCCATGCAAAGTCGAAAGCAAAACCTCCGTAAAAATGTAGATGATTCCATACTCTGTTTTATTAATTACATGATGGTGCTGATAGAAAAAAAATGAATTTTATTCTCAATCAAACTGCTTTTCAAACAGACCCCTTTTCAATGGTGCACAGGCGTCATGACTTTTGGATTAAATTCTAGGGTTTTCCTACCCGACTTACTGGTAAAATGTTGGCATCAATCAATTAAGATTGTTCGAGGCCAAATCAATGCTTAGTTGGTCACCATTATTAGGTTCAAGTTTAACCAAATGTCCTCACTTTTATGATATCTTCAATATTAATTTGAAAGGTCTAAACCAACCATAATGATCATGACGGGCCGTTAAGGTTGCTTACGATGTGTGAGAGTCGCTTCTTCTTTCAGTTTATCCTTTTTTCCTTAATTCGTTGGACCATGTATTTTTTATTTTTTATTTTTTGGATAAGTTTGGACCATGTATTCATCTACGCCAATCAAATAAATCTAACCACGGTGAGAATGGCCATATATATATATATATGCCTAGCTATTTTCTTTTTCTTTTTGTTTATTTTTTTTAATGCAAAGTATTATACATCTGCAATTTAATTTGAACGAACAATAAAATTATTTTTATAAGTAAAAAGAAAAAAAAATCTGTTTATTATTCTATAAAAATGAAAAATCTTTTAATTCAAACTTTGCATTTGTTATATATCCCCGTATAAAAGGTTCTCAATTTATTGAAATGTCTAAATTAATAGTTATTATAACATTCCCGTATGTTTTGGTGTTTTACATACAAAATAATGGAGAGATATCTCCTCATTAAAATATTCTCTTTCTTCTCCATACATAGGTCTTGGAGATGCATGAGTGCTCACCATCAAGATTGTCTACCACTTAAGGCTGCAAGTGAGCGGAGCCGAGTTTTGGAGTGTTCAGGTTTGATTCGTTAAAAAATTTGTTCATTAATAAACAAGCCGAACTTTTTAACAAGCCTAAATTTCGAGTTTGAGCTCGACTCGTTAGAAAGTATTCAAACTCAAGCTAAGCTTGGCTCGTTTAGATTTTTTTTTTTCTTTTGGATAACTGATTTTAAATCATCATCTCAAGTATAAACCATAAAGAACCCAAAATCAAAACCCCATAAGGTTATAATTGTTTTCAGTATTACTAAATAAAAAACTGCGATAAATTAAAAAAAAAAAAAAAAAAAAAAAAACTAAAGCTATTGGTTGGAGCATATCATAACACCCATATATGTTTCAACACCGGTCACCATGCCATCATACTTCTATTGAATCCCTTAAAAGAAGTATCTCTTTTACACCAAAACTCTACTAGGATAAGTAGAAGCATCAAGCTAGCATCTACTAGTAGAGAATGAATATCTCTTTATAGTAGTACAATTAATTATGCCCCCATGCACTCATGAGCTCTTAAACGAGCTCACTAATGAGCCTCTAAATAAGCTTCTCATCAAGCTCTTAACGAGCTTGTTCATGGGCCTAAATGAGTTGCTTGAACTTGACTTGTTTGTTGAATGAGCCTAAAATTCGGACTTGAGTTTGGCTCATTTATTAATTGATTGAGCTCGAGCCGAACCTTTAACGAGCTTTGTTGTGAGCTGTTAATGAGTGGTTCAACTCGTCAGCAGCCCTATCACCACCTCAACGACCTCTACTTATTTAGTTATTTGGTTTAATAATGCATGTATTAGTTTCTTTTAGGGGTCCTAATGTCCTAGTAGTTTATTACATTTTTAGCTGTGACTCAATCTTAAAATTAAAAAACAAGTTAACAAACATTAAACGAAACAAAGGTTTCGTAAAAAAAAATAAAAGAATGCAGAACTACATTATTTGCGCACTTTTATCATTAAATACATCTTAACATGTGGTCCAACGGCAAACTTGAATATGATTTGATTTTTTTTTTTGAGGGGGCGAGGTCAATCTCCACAAACTTTCAGTATGAATATGATAGGATAAAAGCTATGCTAGTGATTCACGAAATATGATTGTGTTCTTTCTATAAATGATTGAAAAGTGCATTTACCTAAACTTTGTAACTAATATGTTTAGTGGTTGTCTGGTTGAAGCAACTAGGGCATTTATTGAAGCAATTCATCCATATATACCTACAAGCAATAAAGAGAATTAATATTAGTTCATTGTCTTCAAATTGCTCACCTAACCCCGGTACTTAATGGGAGATATAAGGATAATCTTTATTGTGTGTGATTTTTTCTTTTTCCTTTTTTCAACAGGTATCGCCTTTGACCTTTGACCTGATAACTTCCCAGAAAAACAAGTAAGGCTATAGTAAATCTACTTCCCATTAATTAATTAACAGTCAAGATAAATTCACTTCATGGCTGGGCCTAAGCGCATTTACCTAAGCACAATGACATCCGTGATGTTGAAAAATTTGTTCATTTTAAAGAATTTATCCACACATGAGTCCATGAAGAAATAGAAGATCAAAAGTTGAAAGTTGTCAAGCAAGTTGTTGAAGATCTTTTTCATGACAAATATTCGTTAAGTAAGGATCTAATCAAAATATTAGGATGAGTTCAAATCGCAAAATCAAATTGTTGGCATGACTCATATTCCATTAAAATCCATTTAACAATGTGATAAGATAGATTGATTTTATTGTTGGAGAAATATGTGTCACTTTTATAATTCTGTAAAAACAGTAGCCATATAAATCAGAAATAAACAAAAATAAATTCTGGAAAATAACGAACTTACAGTAGCCAAAAGATGATTGAAACAGAAATGGAATGATCAAGACTAGTGTTTGACACTATGTCCTTCAAACAGATTTCGTCCCTCACTTGGTGCTTTGAGTCATTCGAACGTCTACCTCCCTGAATATAATGATCTGTACCACAGAAGAAGTACTGCAATCTGCGCATCTGACGACTCAAAATGATGTGAAAAGTAAACTCTTAAATAATCAGTCTCTAATTTTGTGCAAAATGCAGGTTTATATAGACTCAGAAGTGATTTTGCAGAACAGTCAAGAGACACATTGATCAAGTGTGTCTTTTGGCCATGACTGTTTTAGGTTAACAAACAAACACAACTTAACGGTAATAATTTAAATTAGCAAAAATAAACTTTGCTTAAAAAATAACACACATGGGTTGGTCTCACTCGGTCTTCTTGACCCCACTCGACCCAGTTCAGTACCGGCGGGCGTGCGTGTTTTTGGGTCCAAACCCAATGTTGGCTAGGTCCTCCCCCCTCGCAAATAAAGACTACAACGAAGACATATAATTCCAATGGCACAATTCAAGGAATATATTTTAAGAAAAAAAATTGAAGTAGTTAAAGCATTTGAAATATCTTTTTATTTAGAAAGTAAGACTTCAAGATCAAAAGAAGAAGGACAAGTTTTCTTCCAGTGGAGGAGTATAGTATAGGATAAGGAAATCGGACAAATCACAATTATTAGATGATCATTATTATTATTATTGTATTATTATTGTTTATTAGGTAGCAAAAATTTTAGAATATTTCTAATAAGTATTGGGAGCCTATAAATATGTCCAAAAGGGTAAAATTGAAATTTTCGACTATTGACAAATAAAAACTTTATTGAACTTGTGTAAGGGCCTTCCTCACGGATTCTAAGGTTTATTATTTGGGTTGAAGGTTGTAGTCTTCCTTTGTTTTCTGTGTGTTCCTACTACGCCATTAAGTTTGACCTAGAACTATTGATTGGATTTGATGTAGATTAATCTAAGTTTACAAAAAGTGACCGTTCATGCATACATATTTTCCTAGCTAGTTGTTGTTTTAATATTTAAATTAATTAATAGATCGATCACATGAATTTATTGAACCAGACATTCCAAACTCCATATTGCATATTCCGTAACATTATCTTACTAAATGGGATTTATATAACTTCTTAAGTAGGTCCCAAGTTTGAATCTCTTCTCCCTCATTATCGGATGGATGAGATTGCGGGTAGTTTGTATATCAGGAGGGGATTAGTCTAAGTCTAATAGCTTGGGATACCCCTCGTTTGGCAAAAAAAATTTTAAAATTTTAAAAAATTTAAAAATTAGGGCTTGCTTGCGAAACCTAAAAAGCTTGTTAATTGATTATGAGTATGACCAAATTTTGATTTCTATTGTTTGGTACCCATTTTTTCCTGATAACTTGTTCAGCTTTATAATATAAACAGAAAACAAGGTATAAAGATAGTTCTTTTTATAAACTACTCATCATATATTATTACGGGCCTGTTTGGGAATCTAGCAAACCAGATCAAACTGGTCCACTTCGTAATTGTTTTTAGGTTTTTAAAAAAGTTGTATTTATGCCTTGTTTTTTAGCAAAAAGTTGAATTGACTAAACAAAGGGGAAAAAAAAAGACAAAACACACCAAATATTGTGAAATCAAAACTTGTCAAACTTATTTTTAGTTGGTTAAGTTTTCACGTTTACCGAACAGCTTTTAAAAAAATAGACTTAATCTGATCCAGTTTTTTAAAACTCTCAAATAGAGCCTTAATGGCTTAAAGTATTGAAATACCAATTAAGATGGTCGACCGTAGTGGATTTCTTTAGGCGGTGACTACAACTTCAACAAATTCAACTTTCGCAGTATTAATTCTTTAATGTTAGGTGAGCTCTATCAAGTTGTAAAGCGATTGGACTAAAAATCTATGATGGACGTTCAAAGATAGCTTAGAATTTAGAAATTAAATCAAGTTATTGAATATGACAATGTATTCAAAATATGTCATTGTCTTTATAGAAAATATATTCCATAAAATATGAATCACATGTATAATTTTGAAGGATAACCTAATGCAAAGTTAAATTAGATTAACCTCATAAGAAAGGTACTCACTCTGTGTGTGTGTGTATATGGAATAGGATCCAGGGACACAAAGAAAAGCACAAATTTTGACATAAAACTTAAGCCTTTAGATTTAAACAAATCTAAGGGTGGAGATTAGTGCTGACGGGGATATTACTTGGGATATTACCAAGGACTTAAAAATCGCGATATATCGACGATATATCGCCATATCGGAGGGTAAAGATACAATATCCCCTTGCGGTATTTGAAAAATTCAGAAAATGCAACATATCGACGATATATCGCGATATATCGTCGATATCGAAAAATATTAGATAAATCGTGACTTATCTCTGGAAAATGGAAGATTTCGGCGATATGTGGGAGATATATCTATGATATCAGTCGATATATCCTCTCCTGTCGTTGCAAATTTTGAAATCTTTCAACAGAAGAGAAAGAAGAAGAAGAAGAAGAAGAAGAAAAGGAGATAGTTCACGCCATCAGTCCCTCATCGACATCCTTGTCGCCATGAAAGAAGAAGGAGAAGAAGAAGAAGACACTTTCAAACCTGGTACGTGTTGTTGCTAGCCTCACTGTTCTCGTCGTCACCATCGTCATCTTTGCCGTCATCCTTATCATCGAGCCTCCATGGCAGTACGAAAAAAGCCCTAGCCTCCTCTTTTGCTGGTCTGACTCTCAAGCCCTCTTGAGTCGTGAGGCTCAAATGCCCCCCTGTTTGTTTGTTTTTTTTTTTTTGGTAAAGCAGCATATGCTTTAACTTTCACTTTATATTATTATAACATTTTTTAATGGAAGATAATAACCTTGTTTTTTTTAACAAAAGACTCACTTTTAACATTTCTTTGCAAAAACAACCATATAATGTTTTTTATCTTTATATTTTTATATTTAACTTTGTACATTTTTAAAAGGGTCCTACATTTTTTTTTTGTCTAGTTATATAAATGATTTAAATTACGATTAAAAATATCACTCCAATTTATAACCTTTGTTATTAATCCAAATATTTTATAATATACTTACAAAACACTAATTATAAGTAATATCTATCTATATATATATATATGTACCTTGTAACCCACTAACACACAAAAATCCCCAATGCCGATGTTGATATAACTTGTATCAACATGTCCCTACCTGGCCATCATCCTTATATGATACATAGATAAAGATGATAGATTTGAGCTATCCAACCAAGAACTCCATGTGATACTAGCCAATAGGCAAAAATGTTTTTTTTTTTTTTTTTTGTCTAATTCATGACATTATTGATTTATTATTATGAAAATGATATGTATTTATGTGACATTTAAATGTTAAATTTGTGTGAAAACTTTTCATTTACTAAGCGCGGCACATTTTTTATACCTTACACAACACATACTTATACTATACACATTTAAATTACAATCGTTTGGTTATAAATTGATTATTAGAGTCTAAATCATTGTTTCCCAGAATTTAATCAAAATATCCATGTTTAACTCATAATATTCACCATATCTTTAAAACGATATCGATATTGTCGATATATCCAATAATATATCCGATATATCCACATTTTTGGACCTTCAATATATTCATCGATATCGATATTAAAGTCCTTGGATATTACTTAAGTGACTGATGATGTGGCGTTGATAGGACAAAATAAATATTTATTTATTTATTTAAAACAAACAAAAACCAAAATCATATTTCAAACTCAAATCACGTTTCTCTGTCTTTCTTAGGTCTCTCAACCACACACAAAACCCTAGTTAGACTTTAGCACAAGCCTGAAACACCTTGGAAACCTTGCATTCAATAGAACAAGTCACGACATCACCATATCAACCGAAAAAATACAAAGACTAGGCTGGATACTCTTGTTTCATTACTTGCCTTCTTTTTTTTTTTTTTTTTTTTTTTTTTTTTTTTTTTCATATATATCAACTGAAAAACTTATAAAATTCTTCAAATAATTTGTAAAATTAATTATTAGTTCAAAGACTTAAAATTGATTTTTCTTTTTCTTTTTAAATTATCAAAATGCAATGTTCCTACAATCTCTACAACTAATTAAGGAGAAGGAAAGCAACTAACAATCAGGGAAAAAAATACAACCATAAAGATGAACCACTCAATTAAAATTTTAAAGAGAAAAAAAAATAAAATGAAAGAACATCAAGAGATAAAAAAGATTCCATATTATAGTGAACAAATTTGAGGATGTAAAAGAGAAAAAAATAGATCAAATTCTCATGGAAAAAAAAAAAAGATTTATTGTCATAATAGTATGCAATACACCCGAAACAATTAATTCCATCAAGGATTGGTTCAGAGGATCCGTTTTCTTGCCATCATCCTCGTCAAATAGTCGTTGTCCTCATCTATGTGATGTCCCGCCCCTTCTTCCGGTTGCTGTCTTCTCCCTGTCGACCATCGTTGCAATTTCAAGAGCACTGGAAAATAAAACAATAGATCTGAATTAGGAGAAGAAATAAAGGCATGCCATCATCGTTGCCGTTGTCTTGCCTCCTAGATATATTTGAATCCAAAGCTAGGGTTTGGTGAGAGGAAAGCAAGAAGAAACAGTTGCGTTGCCGCCGTTTAGAACTCGGCTACCATTGTCTAGCCTTCATCGTTGATGTCGTTGTCTTCTAGCCTTAGCCGTTGATGTTGCCAGTGTCCAACTGTTGATGTCACCGTTGCCATTGTTTGCCATTGTCGTTCAACGTTCTCTGGGAATGAGAATAAGAGTTAAAAGATATTAGGTTTTGTCTTTTGCGGAAAAGGCATAATTTTTTTTTATTTAATTGTGCCATGTCAGCACTACATCATCAGTCACTTAAGTGACATCCACATTAGCACTAATCTCTAGCCTTAGATCTGTTTAAATCTAAGGGTTCAAGTTTTGTGTCAAAATTTGTGTTTTTCTTTATATCACTGGATCCTATCCCTATATATATATATATGACAGACTGTAGAGTGATGATGTTTTGAAATACATACAACTCTTAGTTGTACAATTAAAGCTCCATTCTATTGTTTGCAGGATGTAACGTAGGTATTTATTGTCCAAGTTATAGTCGGTTGGCTTTAATTATTGTCAAAACTAGGTTTCAAGTGTATTTTATTACGCCAATAGTATAATAGTCTAATGGCATTCACCTTATTAATTACCTGAGTGAACTCGGATCTAAGTTTATGGAAAAACATTGGCATTCATTTCTTGATAGTAAAGATGATTAGGGATAAATGTTGTAGGTTCAATTCTGTTGAAAATGATCAAGTTGTGTGCTCTAGCTACACTTTCATGCACACAACTTTCATTTCGTAATTTGTGTCCTTTTCATTATCAATCATGTTGGGTCAAAGTCAAAGCACTTGCATGGACACGTTGGGCGGCTTACGTGTTTGGGCAAGGGAATAGTGTTGAATAATGGTGCGTTGATAGGGCTATGTCTAGACGAGTTTACTTTCTCCAATGGACAATACTTGGCTCCTCACAGTGGAGGAGCAACTGCTCCTCCCTCCCATTTATATTACGTCATGTGTAATAGTTATTTTTAAAAAATATGGATATGTAAATATAGATACGTGGATATGTGAATACAAATATATAAACACAAAATCATATTCATTTGGACACATATACATACATATATATCTATACTACCTATAAAAAGATGAATGTAAAAAAAACTTTTGATTGACTAATATACCCTTATTTTAATTTTTTAAATACACAACTACCCACCCTTCTGCATATATAGGAAATATAGTAATATGAAAACTATAATTTTAAAACACATACCTTAATATATTCTAAAACACATACCTTAATATATAAAACACAAATAGGAATTCAAAGGAAACGGAAACTATAATTCCTATATAATAAATAGAAATATATAGGAATATGGAAACTATAATTCTAAAACACATACTTTAATATATTCTAAAAAACCTAATGCTTTCTCCAAACGTTTGCTCTAAACATTATGTTTCTCTGAACCATTGCTTTACTCATTCCTCCTTTCGTCTTCCCCTTCATACTCCATAATATGGAGTATAAACAATTACAGGATGTCCTTTCTTCTGTTCTCAATAAATTGATATTTGTTACTCCTTTCATCATTTTCTCTTTTCAGTCAGGCATAATCTCCAAAAGAAGTCTACAAAATAGACATAATCTGTCCCACCTTTTATTTTTTTAGGTTGCAGAGATGGCATAATCGATGTCATTCTAGAGTCTCCAAATCAGAGAATATCAAGGTCACCAGAAGAAGGTTCTCTATCTTACAAGTTAATTCAAATCCAACGTGAAACCCTAGCTTTTTTTATTGTCTTCCATAGTTTTACATCGACTAATTACAGCATTCGGTGGCTTTGAATTGTATAGGTTCCATGACTCAAACAACTCAAATTTGGTACATAGAGCCACACGGATATGTAAGTTTCTTTGGTTAATATGTCCCCAAGTCTTATTTTTATTTGGATGCTTTTTTCATTCTTTGTAGATTTATTTTTTTCCTTATTGGTTTACATCTATTAAATATGGAATTGCACACTTAACAATGATCAGAAGGTCAAATCGGGGAGACGAAGCAAGACAAAAAAAATTTGAATTTTAGATAATATCCCATTATTCTTTAACTCTTTTCCATTGCCGATACATTATGATCAAAACTGAGTTTTAGAATATGTATTTTAATTCTTATTTATTGCATGATGTGCATTATAATATATAGTGAAGTTAGACGATGAAGATATTATTCAAGCTATTGGCAATTTAGCAAAGACAATGTTTGACAAAATGCCTGAATGGGCTTAATGTTGAAATACTTCCTTTGAAATTTTACTTTATCAAGGCTTTGTGTAAATCAAGTTAGGTTCTATTTTGAAATAAAAATAATAAAAAAATTAATTTTGTTTAGGAGTCTTAGCCTAATTTAAAAAGAAGAAATAGAATTCAAATAATGTTAACTTATGAAGTCACTCATATAAACATGTTGTCCATGAAATTTTTTAAAATTTTGGTGCTTATTTTACTTAGTTTCAAACTTGGAGCTTTCCTTGGATTCCTAACATTGTAGTTTGCGCTTGGAAAATGATATTACTTAGATACAGTTTGGTTTTGTTGCATATGGAGTTAACAAGAACTAAATAAAAGCAGCAACTATTTCTATTGTAGTAACTTCAGCATTGCACGCAAAGGCTGAAGAGTTTTTGTGCTATCATTTTTGTTAAGCAGTATCAATTTATAACACTTCACTTGTTATCTGGTAGTATGAGTATTGTACTGTATTTGACAGGGAAGCAATTTACCAACATTAATTGGTTGTAAATCTCTAATAATGGTGTTTCAATGTTTATGAGCTCAAGTACAATTTTTATAGTTTTGCAAAATGATTGGAAAGATCCATGAGCTCAGAATTTTTTTGAATTATGTCGTATCAATTCTTGTATTTTAAAAAAATCCTTGGATGATTGCGGTTACCAGTTGGATTAGAAAAGGTAATTCAGATTGTTATCTTAATATTGTGAAGAAATTTTATGGGTTGTTATACCATCTACACAATATGGCAGTGGTAGTTATTGGAGATTTTTGGATCACATAGGTTTGAAATATTAATATTCATCTTATTAGAATTACAGGAATTTTTTCATGTTAGCAACCTAACGAAAATGCATTTATTCAAAAAAAAATCTCAAAACCCTTTTATAGCTATGATACTCTTACCAAATAATGAAAGTATCCATGAAAATCAAACGGGCTAGGATAATTGAGTCCAAATATGATTCCAAAAACTAAATTATAATTCTATATTAAAATTTTTAATTAAATTTCTAGATTTTTGTTTATCAAAATCGCAGAAAATTAGCCACGTGCAATGCACGTGTGCACTAACTAGTATATATATATGGACACATAGATGCATGTCTATAATAATATAACATAAGGATACATGTACATAATCAATTCTCATTTGTTTGTTATACACGTGGCATAATATGAGTGGGAGGGAGGAGCAGTTGCTCCTCTACTGTGAGGAGCCAAGTATTATCCTTCTCTAATTGTCTCTGAAGATTATCATGTACAGGCAATAGCGTTTTGAATGGAGTATGGTTTGCAAGGATTTGGGCCACCTTGTGGTTGGTTGTGGTGAGGAAAAGTGGGGTAAAGGGTAGAAGTAGAATAGTTTAGGGGATCGAACCCCTCCCATTGGACCCAACCTTTTTTTTTTTTTTTTGGAATTTTAGATTGGTCGGATTACCAAAAAATAATTAGAGTTCAATACAAATTACTACTAACTTCCTAGTAAATAACTACTAGCTTTATTAAGAATGATACTAACTATAATTATTTTCCACCAGCCTTATCAATCTAAAATTCCCCCTTTTTTTGGTACAACGGGTCTCCAAAATCACGTCAAGTATTGTAACTAAGAGTTGTTTATAGCATTTCCCTTATGTTATCCTAAGAGCATGAAAGCTCATTGTAAAAGGGCGCTCATCATGTAGCTTTTTCATAATCCTTGTTTACATTATATTTGTGGTTATATACCTAATACTATTTAGAGGGACAACGATCAAATAAATACGTGTTGATATAAGTTATATCAATCCTCACATTAAGGGTTGTAGCTTGTGCATTAGTGAGTTACTGGTATATTGGGTTAATGCACGGGACATAACCCTTAATACATAGTGTTAATAGAAATTAGGTGAGCACATGCTCACCAGATCATGACTATTGTTTAGAGTGTGAATTTATGGAAAAAAATTGAATGACTAAAATGTTGGATATATTGTTAGGAATTTCTATTAAATCAATTAATAACACAATAATCATCAACATGAATATAATGATAATATTACAAGAATTAAAGTTCAGAAATAGCTTGTATATATTATGGACCAAAGCACACTACAAAGCGCTATCCTTAGAAAAAATACGCCCCCGTCTGCACTGGGTTTGTATGACGTTTCTTTCCCAAGATACAATGATCCTCCGGGTAGCCTTGTGTGTAGCTAAGACTTCCCATGAACCTCAAATCATCCGTATGCTCTAAATACACAAAATATATTTATAGAAAATATGAAAAGAAACCAAAGTGTACAACAAAAATGGAGATATTGGTGTTGAAAATTTCAGCATATGCAAGCTATTCTCTACACTTCTTCATCTCCACACATAACACTTATAAATAAATAACCAAAAGAAATAACCTCCAACAATAATGGTATGGTAAAGTAGTGGTGGGGGAGTTACCTCCACCCACTTACTCACCTTCATAAAGAAATATAAAGAGGTAAATAAAAGGTCATTATAGGTTACACCTAGATTAACCAAATAGAATAAATAAATTAAAGACTATAAATAACAACAAATTAATTGAATTAATTTTAAATCAAATATATATACAACAATCCCCCACATGACTTAAAATTAAACTAATATATATAAGGAGCATTTTTACTGTGCAATGGGTATAGGTACCTTCCGGGTTTGAACCTACACTTAGTGTTAGCAAGTTTCCGTTCAAAGGAGCCGTAGTGAACTAGTCTTGAACTAGGTCCTTGAATTCAAACTTTTACTTACCACACACACAGTACAGGTAATTCATTCGGTTCTAGTCTGGTTGGCGCTTTAAACGGTCATGCGCTCGTATCTTGTATCATGAGTATTTTTAGGGAGTAGCCTATTTTCCCACAGTAGCGACCCCACTACTATACTCACTTAGGTGAGACCTCCAAGGGTGATCTGTGATTAACAACTTGCAGAATTTCTGCTTTGGACTCATTCAAAGCTAAGCTCTTCCTAAACCATCACAGTTTTGAGCACTATCATCATAGGCATGGGACTAGAGAATATCCCTCAAAATATTTTAGTGCTCCTCCTAGTTACCCTACAGTTTCGTTCTTACCCATTGAACCCCCTTCATGGGATCTCCAATCATAGAAGTTGGGTGTTCACTGCAATGACTAATTTATAAACTTCAGTCACATTCCCCTCGATGATTTGGATTTAGCCAATACGCTAATCCTGAGGCAATCACTCAATAAGAGTTATATAATTTTTATAATGCCTCTTTTTTCAATTTATTTTTTATTTTTTTATTTTACACGGCTTTTAGCTGTATTTTACGCACCATATTATGCATCTCAAACATGTGCTTTACATGTATGGTCCAATAATGTATGTGCTTTCACTTCTACATTCTCAAATAAAAATTAAACAGATGATTAAATTTGAATAATAAAATATCACATAATAAAATATCACATAATAACTATAAATTCATCATCATGATTTCAAATTGTGAATCTCACAATTTATCTTTTAAAGATGATCAAATACTAAATTAGGACAAGATATTCAAATAAATTATATTCATATTGAACCACGTAAACAACAATCACACATAGAAATAATCTATAATGTGTAACAAAGTACATCATCTTATAATCACCTACACATTAAAATAATTTTTGTAAAATTCCACATACAATGAACATTATTCAATAGAACCCCCACATTAAAATAATATTCACAATATGCCACAATCATGATTGTTTTTTGACAACCCTCACATAAAAATTATTTTATTTTCATTTCAATTTTATGAAAATATAATCTCAAATAACATGTGACTTCATTCAAAGAGCATTTGTATTAAAATTCAACATTTTTTTTAAAATTAGGAATAGCATTAGGCCAATAAAACTCTTATCAAAATGTGTTCGTATTTTAAGATAACATGAACCAGCGTAAAAATAATAAATCACTTTTATATTCAAATGAGAATCATCAAAAGAAGAGTTATTTCACTAGATAGCTCATGATCCACAACTTGAGAAATATCACAACAAAGCATTTACGTGTAAAAGGGTTTATATACAACTTCATACACCTTTATATGCTACCATTCTAGCCACAAGTGTATGTGTCAAAGCACTTCTTCCTAACATAAGGATATAAACATTGGTAAAATCAATCTTACCTGTTAGAGGGACTCTTTAATCCGATTTTTGCATCACCACGAATATGAAGGAAATTTTCTTAGTGATAAGTATTAATACAAGATGAGTTCTCAAACTCTAACACTGCATACAATATATATTAACTTTACATTATATATGCCGAATCAACATATATAGATCTATGTTCACTTTTTATGTCAACATTTTATAATAAATTTTTAATTTATCAAGAACAATCTAGAGATTTAAAGATATCAAGAATAGTATATAAATGACAAAGAAAACCTTGATATATATGCACTAACAATTGAATAACTATAAAAATAAATCATTATCAAATTCTTAAAATACAATATCAACCATCAATACAGTATGGAAACTATCCCTTCACAAGTCATAAGTCCTAATTGTAGTTATACACAATGTAAGCCAATGGATAAGGAACACATTTGCTAGCCAAGAACTGTATAATATAAGGTATAAGCAAAGTCACGTGGATCGTTCTAAATTGAAATTCATAGCATATGTAAGAAACTATAACAATTACCCGTCAAAACCGTAACACAAGCCATCAATATTAGGATTTAGAAATCCAATAGACTACATCATCCATGTTCTTGTGTTGCAATAGTAGCAATATGCTCCAAAGGTATATATATTTATATTGGTTCTAAACTCGCATCATCTTTGTAAGTTAAAATACTCAAAGATTATAAAAATTAAATTAACAGAAATTCCTACGTGTTTTCTCTAAGATTGTTGGATATAATGTTAGGAATTTCTATTAAATCAATTAATAACACAATAATCATCAACATGAATATAATGATAATATTACAAGAATTAAAGTTCAAAAATAGCATGTATATATTATGGACCAAGGCACGCTACGAAGCGCTATCTTTAGAGAAAATACGCCCCTATCTGTACTGGGTTTGCATGATGTTTCTCTCCCAATATACAATGATCCTCCGGGTAGTCTTGTGTGCAGTTAAGACTTCCCACGATCCTCAAATCATCCGTATGATCCAAATACACAAAATATATTCATAGAAAATATGAAAAGAAACCAAAGTGTACAACAAACATGGAGATATTGGTGTTGAAAATTTCAGCATATGCAAGCTATTCTCTACACCTCTTTATCTCCACACATAACACTTATAAATAAATAACCAAAAGCAATAACCTCCAACAATAATGGTATGGTAAAGTAGTGGTGTGGGAGTTACCTCCACCCACTTACTCACCTCCATAAAGAAATATAAAGAGGTAAATAAAAGGTCATTGTAGGTTATACCTACATTAACCAAATAGAATAAATAAATTAAAGACTATAAATAACAACAAATTAATTGAATTAATTTTAAATCAAATATATATACAACATAAAATATCTTTAGAAGGGACTAATTGACCTATTACTCCTTGTTTCCTACTAAGAATACTACGTAGTGGTATATATTTACCTACAAAAAATGTCCTAATATTTTCTTAATTTTTCAAACAAACCCATTAACGCAAATCTCAACAAAAACCACCTTACGACCCTTAGTTCTTCCCTTCCTGCGAGTAGTGATGATGTTTCACCACTATACGCAAACAAAATCTTCTAATTTAATTTAATTTAAACAATCACTGAGGATAGGTTTGGTCCTCAAAATCTGTGAAGGAAAGAAAAGGGGAAGGAAAGAAAAAAAGGACAGAAAAATAAGATGAAAATTTTAAGTTTTTCCCTCTACTTCTCTAATAATTTTTTTCCTTCCAATTTTCTTTTACCACCAAACGAGGAAGACTAGATTTCATAACATTTTATTTTTCCTTTTTCCTTTATAAAACCCAAGAACCAAACAAAGAGTAACGGTTTCTCCACTTTGTAATCCATCTAAAAAAATTAACTTAATTAACTAGTTTCTCCGCAATATTGCAATTTGTCCTTTAATTGCGTTGTTGGAGTTCAAAATTTGAATCCTTCTTCACATTGAAACCATAGGTTCTATAACAGGCCATGGTCTTTAATTTCATACCAATCTCTCAATCTCTCAATTTCTCCCATTTCTCTTTTGTTTTTATGCCCCGTTGACATCCCTATACACTACTCTTTTTTTCTTTTTCTTTTTTGATAACCGATCTTAGAATTTGCATTAATGGAAACAATGTTGTAGATCAACAAAAAAAGTGTCCCTAACAAAGTCTGGGACTTCCTCCATCCAAACACATAAATCCTCAACATCCTGAGCATACCTTGCGAGACTATGTGCTACTGCATTACCTTCACGACGGATATGAGAAAAAGACACCATAGCAAAGGAAATAGTTGATTCAATTAGAATATCTTCAACGATGAGACCAAGAGGAGTAAGCAGGGCCGAATTAGCTGTGAGTGCATTGATAACCTCTAAACTATCTCCTTATACCTCTACGGACCGCAATCCCAAATCGCGGGCTAGACCCATAGCGAAACGGACCGCCATGGCTTCCACCACTACTACCGGGTAGATGCCCAAAATTTTTTTGGACCCTGCAGCAATAACTTGTCCTGTATGGTCTCACACCACCATCCCCAAACCAACACAATGATGTTCCCCAAAAAGAGCCCCATCAACATTGATTTTGAAGACCTCGGCCCTCGGAGGCTGCCACAAAACCGTTGGCCTCAACCTTGAACTCACCTGACAATCCACAACCTCAGAAAATTCCCTCCATAGCCTAGCCGCCCTGTCAACCACCCCACTAGGCTCCTCCTGAACCCCATAAAAAACTAGGCGATTCCGCCCACACCAAATCGCCCACATAGTCATCAAAGCTTGTGAAAACATCTCCTTACCCAAATGCTGTTTGGTCTCCCTCAACCATACCCCAAACTCTGAGGATAGTGCACTACCCCCCCCCCCTCCCCCACCATGCCAGGCCACTGCAACTCCAAACTAAGTTCGCAAAACTACAATCCCTATACACTACTCTTGGAACAATAGCCATACACATTTTAGGTAATCTTAGCATTTTTTAGCGCAAAGGGTTAGCCTAATGACAAGTTGAGTCTTAATAAGCACCTTAGGAAACGTAGGTTGAGTGTTCGAAATCCCATGAAAGCGTTGATCTCTTTTGGAGCTACCCCCAAGACACGATAGGCCTGAAAATTATTCAGTGTGTGTAGAATGAGGATTGCACATGACTAAAAATTAGTTGGGGCCAAAGCCTCAAATACCCTTGTTGTTAAAGAAAAAAAAAAAACCTAGCATTTTCCATATTTTATAACAATCCCACCCTAGCCTTTCTCATATTTAGTATAAAAAAAAATATTCAAGATAATTTATCATTATATGTAGGGTGCCGTTATTGTCATCCCAATATTTTATTTTCACACTCCATTTCTTAATAGTTCAAATATAAATATATGTATTTTTTTTTAAAAAAATAATAGTAAATTGCACTTTATGATTCAAAGTTTGGGTCAAGTTTTACTTTAAGGTCCGAAAATTAAATTGTGTCAATTCAATACCCGAATTTTTAGTTGAGTTGTAACTTGTGGCTTGTTGTCAGAATTTTTTGTATTATCCCTACTTTGCTTGTTTTATGGGTTTGAAAACCTTATTTTACCCCTTTCAACATCTAATAAACTTTTATATTTGGACTAGATCTGAATCACTTTTATCTTCTTTCTCTCTCTATATTGCCCCTACCAACATCTCATAAACCTTTATATTTTTCTATTTACAAAACCACAAATATGATAGTGGATTGATTTAGATCTGGTTAAAATATAAAGGTTTATTAAATGCTGATAGGGATAGAATAGGGTTTTCGTACCATAAAAGGGTAAAGTAGGGATAATATAGAAAATTCTGACTACAGACCCCAAATTGCAATTCAACAAATAATTCAGGTACTAAATTGACGCAATTTAAATTTTGGATCTTAAAGTAAAACTTGATGTAAACTTTAGATCCTAAAGTGCAATTTACCCCTTAAAAAATTTTTTTTTTAAGTACACCACATGAGTTCCCAAAAAAAAACAAAGTTTCATTTTTAAGAAAGTTTATAATTGAAAATACGGCCATCACGCGAGGAATGTCCATGCAAACAAGCAACTCGTTACATGAATTTACTATGGGGGCTGCTATTGTCACCCAAAATCTTGATTTTTATCCCTCACTTATTTTACACTTATCAAGGTTTTAAGAAAAATATTAAAAGGGTATTAATGAAATTGGCCGCATTTTTCACCAGAAAAAACGTTTTGATCAACTTTGTAGAAGAAATTTTTTTCTAAAATCTATTGTTTAAGTGGACATTTTGGTATTTTTTATGAAATATTATGTAAAAATGAAATAGAGATTGTAAATGGCTAAAAAGTCCATTTACATAATAGATCGTAGAAAACTTTTTCATACAAAACTGTTCAAAATGATGTTTTTTAGTAAAACATGCAACTAATTTTTATGAAAATCTTTTAAATTTTTTATAAAACATCGAAATTTTTTTTAAAAAATGAAAGATAAAAAGCAAGTCTTAAATGCCAATAGCAATCCGACTCACTTATCTTATTGGGAACGGCTATTGCAACCCCCCATTCTTATAACCCCACCCCTTTCTTTTTAGTTTTTAAGATTTTATGAAAAATATAAAAGGTTTTTGCAAAAACCAATCACTTGATCCACTAGAAAACATCATTTTGAACAACTTTACAGAAGAAAGTTTTTCCAAAATCTATCGTTTAGGTAGACTTTTTGGCAAAAAATGAAATAAAGGCTATAAATGGCTAAAAATATATTTAAACGATAGATTTAGGAAAAACTTTCTCCTACAAAGTTATTCAAAATGATGTTTTCTATTAGACACCATGGCCGGTTTTCATAAAAACCTTTCATATTTTGCATAAAACCTTAAAAACTTAATGAATGTGGGGTGGGGTGGGGTGATAAGAATGGGGGGTTGCAATAGCCATTCCCTATCTTATTTTTATCCGAACACATTCTTAGGGCTGCCAAAAGAGATTTTGGGCCCAAGAAGCAAATCCATAGTTTACGTAGTAGCTTTGTTGTTAAATCATCATTGCGTCTCTCCCATTCCCATTCCCATTCCCATTCCCATCTTCGCCCTGGCTAAGAGCCTTCTCTCAGCCCACTGTAAACGGGCCGGGGATCCGATTGGCATTCCCCGACCGATCCATCACCAGACCCACTATGGCCTATCTAGGTTTTATGCTGAGTCAGGGTCTCTGGGAAGAGTGTTTTGGTTTGGAGCTGCAGAAAGCAGAAGCCCTAGCTCTACAGAAGAAGATAATCAACACACAAACACAGAGGGGCCTCTATATATATATATATATACAGTATATAGATATAGACACACACAGAGATGGGGAAGAGGAAGCAGAAGGAGAAGATAATACTACCGCCGGAGCTACCACCGGAAATTCCAGAGGACGAAGTCGAAGTCTCCGATGAGGATTTGCAGTTCGTCAACGAGAATCTCGACTACGCCGGCTTTGTTTCTTCTTTGGACACTCAATCCATTAACAAGTTAGTAATCTTAACCACCTTTGTTGCATACATACACTCTCGCACACACATATATGTATTTTTGTATTTGCTATTGTTTTTTAGTTATAATTTTTGATGCTGGAAAGCCTGGAATGATTATGGCTACTGTGTTTTTTTGGGTTTATTAAGATTTTGGCTACATGCTTACATGACTGTGGTTTGTGGTAGTAAATATTGGGTTTAATGCTGAGAACTTAACTAAATAAAATGTAATACAAATCATCTAATGCTTAAAGTTATGTAGTTAAAGTTTGTAGGCCATGCTAGTTTTTTTTATACTAATTAGGTACTTAAATTTGATTGTAATCAGGGCCGGTCCCGAGTTTTTTGGGGCTCTAGGCGAACTCTTAAAATGAGGCCCTTTATACATATTCATACATGCATAACAAAATTTACACCCAACAATTTTTTTTCCCTAATACACACAAAATTTGCCTAAATATATGAGTACTAAAATTTGCTTATATAAATTAAGATAAAAAATAAATCTTTATAAGAACTATAAATAAATAAAATTGGACCTTCTTACTTTGTAATGTAGAAAAAATCACATATACAAGAAGAAGCAAAAAAAAATGCAAAATTTAAAGCTATAATACCAAAAAGAAATGAACCAACTATAGCAAAGTATCACTTAAATATTACTCTTCTCGCATTTTTAGCTGTAAAATCACTTATTAAGTTAGCATAATCAAGCACTTTTACCATATCATATTCAATAGATAATATAGCTAATCCGGTCAATCTTTCCTGTGTGATATAGTGGAATGTAGGTAAGATTTGATCAACTTCAACTTTGAAAAACTTATTTTTGCAAATGCAAATATAACTGATATAATCAACAATATTCTATAAGCAATCCAAGCATTTGGGAAACAACTGTCCATTTCTTTCAAATAATTAAGTACTTCAATTGGCCTTTTTAAATATGTTGGTAAAACTTCTTTCAAGACCTTTAATTCTAAAAATAAATCTCCCCCAATAATATCAGAGTGCCCCTTATATGTATAAACTAATATTATATATATATATATATATATATATAAGAAAAAGTAAAGAAATTAATTAATTAAAGAGAGAATGATTTAGACGTTTGGTCTACTTGACTTCTTTGTCTAAGAGGTAATCAAATACTTTTAATATTCCACATAGAATTCTGATATGATCTGATTAGGATGGAAGCTTTGAGAGGTTGAGAGCACTAAGAGAGGAAGAGAGGAAGAGATTGGAGTTTGAAAGCTCGAGGCAAACTGACAGAGGCGTTAGATCTGATTTGATTTTGGGTTAAATGTTTTTTTTTTTTTTTGGGGTGGGGCTTGAGTTGAGTATTTATTTGGCCATTTGAGTTATTGTCTATGGACTTGGGTTAAAAACTTAGGAACTATTTGGGGCCCTTTAACTTGGATTAGGGTCTTTTCTCATCTAGTTATTAAAAAAAAATGTTTTTTTTTTTGGACTTATTATAAAGGTAACAACTAAATTGGGGCCCTTATTTTTTGTCAAAATTTTGGGGCCTTAGGTGGCTGCCTAAGTGGCCTGACCTCAGGGCCGGACCTGATTGTAATTATAATAATACGGAGTAATAATTATTTTTTTGATAAGGTAAAATGTGTTTCATTAGAAAAAAAAAAAAAAAAAAAAAAAAAAAAAAAAAAGAGGCGGGGAAAACCCATACACTCGTGGTAAAGAAAAGAAAAGGAAAGAAAAAGAAACAATTACAAATGTAGACTGTTCAAAAATTCCGGGAAAGAAGACCGGTATAATCCCAGATTTTTCCATTCAAAAAGTAACTCAAGAATACTCCTTTTTATTTTCTTTATCATACAATCCACCTCCTCAAACGTCCCCTGGTTTCTTTCCCTCCAAATGGACCAGAAAATTGCATAAGGAACCATCTTCCAAACCAAAAGGAAGAACTTATTAGAGCTACTATACCACCACACCTCCATCAAACAAAAGGGAGAGAGGCACTACCCCAAAAATGCTAAAAATCTGGAAACAGAAGGTTGACAAGCCAAGCCACTGTACAATGAATCAAGAGGTGATCCAACTACTCCAAATCATTTTGCACATCACATGTTTATAAGGAAACACAAATCATTTCCTTTGAAGATTATCCAAGGTCAGTAATAGGGTCACTGGGAGCATGAGAGACTTCGATTCTTTTATTAGGGATTGTAGTCTCCAGGATCCCCTTCTTCATAATGCCTCTTTTAACTAGTCTAATGTTTAGGAGAGACTATTTTTGTTAGATTTCTTTTCTCTTTGGAATGGGAAAAGTTGTTTCCCAATGTGCTTTAAGAGACCTTGCCTAGATTGACCTTTGATCATTGTCCGGTTCTCTTAGAATCTACTCCTATTAAGTGGGTCCCTACTTCTTTTAGATTTGAGAATATGTGATTGCTTCACCATTCTTTTAAGGGGCTCTTTGACAAATGGTGGAATGATTAAGTGGTGTAGGGGTGGTAGAGGTTTAAGTTCATGAACAAGCTCAAGCAAGTGAAGGCTAAGATTAAGGAGTGGAATTCTAGAGAGTTTGGTGACTTGAGGATTGTTAATGAAAATATTTCGAATCAAATAGGGGTGTTGGATAGTATTGAAGAAAGTGGGTAGTTGAGTGATTCTTTAAGGCAAGAGAGGTTCACCCTCAAGAAGAAATTTGAAGAATTGAAGAAGAAATTTGAAGAAGTGATTTTTAAGGAAGTGGTGAGTTGGAGTCAAAAGGCTAAAATCAAATGGATCAAATATGGGGATACTAAACAGTAGATTATTTCCTAGAGTTTCCAATGGGAAAATAAAAAAGAACTTGATTAAAAGATTGGAGGCAAATTCTGGAGAAGTCTTGGAGGATACTAAGGCCATAGCCTAAGAGTTAATTGGACTTTTCTCTCAGCTCTACTCTTCTAGTTCGAGCAGTAGACATAGGATAGTGGGTTTGGATTGGAGTCCCATTCCTAGTGATAGGGCTATGTGGTTAGAAAGACTTTTCAAGTGTTTGATATGAGTAGGGATCAATCTCCTAGGCTTGATGGTTTTATTATAGTTGTGTTCCAAGACTGCTGGAAGGTGATTAAGGAGGAGTTATTGAAGGTTTTCAAGGAATTTTATGAGAATGGGGTGGTGAATTCTTGCACAAATGGTACTTTTATTTGCTTGATTCCAAAGAAAGAGTGATCTTACTGTGTCAAAGATTTAGGTCCATTGGCTTGGTTACTAGTCTTCATAAGATCATGCTAAAGTGTTGTCTAGAAGAATAAGAGAGGTCCTTCAAGATACCGTTTCTAAGGCGCAAGGTGCTTTTGTTAAGCACCGGCAAATCTTAGATGAGCTACTTATTGCTAATGAGGTGGTGGAATAGTACAAGAAGCATAAGAAGGAAGGCTTTATTTTCAAATTGGATTTCAAGAAGCTGTATGATCATGTGGATTGGGGTTTCTTGGATTACGTCCTCAATAGCAAGGGTTTTGGTTTAAGATGGAGAAGGTGTATGAGAGGGTGTCTCAATTCTATGGATTTTGCTATTATGGTCAATGGCAAACCTAGAAGGTGGTTCAGGGCTTTTGGAGGCTTTAGACAAGGGGATCTTCTTTATCCAATTCTTTTCACATTTGTGGTTAATGTGATTAGTAGGATGGTGATAAAAGTTGAGGAAGAGTTTTTGAGGGGTTTCGATGTAGGAAAATAGAGTTAGGATCTCTCACCTTTGGTTTGTAGGTGATACATTTTGCATAGGTGATGAATAGAACTTTTTGAACTTAATGTAGAGGTTAGAAAGATTAATAGGTTTGCGGCTTTAATGGGGTGTTCCATTATTGAGTGGCCTATGAAGTATCTTGGTATGCTTTTAGGGGGTAATCCGTTGTCTTGTAGTTTTTATGATCCGGTTGTGGAGAAGGTGGATAAAGACTAGATGTGTGGAAGAAAGCATACATTTTTAGGGGAGGTAGGCTTTCTCTGGTTAACTATGTTCTTGATAGTATTCCTGCTTATTACTTTTCTCTCTTTGGGATCCCAAAAAAGGTAGCCAATAGGATTGAGAAGATGCAGCGAAATTTTTTGTGGGAAGGAAAGGATGAAGATAAAAGGATCGTTGGGTGAGGTGGGAGGTGGTTTCTTGCCCTAAGAGTAAATGAGGTTGAGGTGTGGCCGTGTGGGTAATGTGGTTAATAAGAACTTGGACTTTACGGGTAAGTGGCTGTGGAGATTCCCCATCGAGCAAAGTTCCTTATGGCATTCTGTGATCAAAAGCAAATATGGTATTCATGATAATGGGTGGGATTCTCCAAGTGCAGGGAGAGAAAATTATTGTTTTCCTTTGAAGTTTATCCCGTGAAGTATTCAATGTTTCTCAAACCACATCACTCTCATTTTTCATAACAGGGCCTCCATTGTTTTTGGGAGGATGTGGGTAGAGGCGGAACTACTCTAGGGCCTAGGGAGGCCATGGTTCCCCCCCCCCCCCCCCAAAAAAAACAAAAAAAAACAACTTTTTACTAATATTACACACACACACGCACACACACATTGGTTTTCTACATAATCTGAACCGTCAGTTCATACTTTACCTATTATGATAACGTACAAATATGGTGATGTACTGAGATGGTAAATTGGTAATCTACTGGTTGCTGCTCTATGTCTCTCCATCTGATTGATAGACTGAACTGAGCTAATTGGTTTTAAATTAGAAAAGTTCCATAACAAGTAAACCAAAAGCTTGGGCCTAATGGGGTGATGGGTTTAAGATAATTTACCTGTTATGGTTAGGATTTATGAGAACTGAAGGCAGGTGGCTTGTTCAATTGAAATCAGTCCTAACATGAATAAAGACCATGAAAACCAAAAAACTAGCTACTATCAACAACTTATTCACGGAGTCAAGATTGTAATGTTACTGATCAATATGTTTGGTTAGCAGCTGAGTGGGTGAAATTTTCTCATTGCCATCCGCCCATCCCTTTATTACATTTTAAGTTTAGGAGATGAGAGAACCTAACCCATTTTGATATGGCTCAAAAACTATGTATTTGAAATGTATTAAGAAATAATTATTTTGTGTCTTTTCTTTTGATAGATTATTGAGTTGAATTGTTTTTAAAAATAATTATTTTGTGTATTTTTTGTTTGTTTATATTTTTTAACACTAAATAGATGCTAATTTTATTGTTAGTCTTGAATCTTAGTATATGTCTCATTCTTGAATGGTGAAATTTTTTTTTTTTTAATGCTTTGCCGCGCCCCCCCCCCCCCCCCCCCCCCCCCCCCCTCTTCTCCTTAAGATGAAGTTCTGGTTCTGTCCCTGGATGTGGGGATGGAAAATTGTTTATTTTCTAAGTCCTTTCCCCGTTTGTGTCTTCTTTCTCAGTTCAAAGCTGCTTTTATTGCTGAGTTATTTTCTCATGACTCTGGATCTAGTAGTTGTTACTTTAATTTCTGTCGTAATTTTAAAGATAGAGAATCTTCAAAGCTTGCTTTCCTTTTGCTGTCTGTTCAGAATTTCTGCTTGGCTCTCTCCAGCTTCGATAGAAGAAGCTGGTATTGTCACTCTTCCAGGTTGTTCTCTTGTTAGTCTTTCTCTATTGATTTAATTGAAGATCCTTCTGTTCCGGATTTCCTCCCTGCCCAAAGTTCCTCTTAAAGTCAAGATTTTGGTTTGGTTGGTTGCTCACCAGAAAATTAACTTTAACGAGATAATTCAGAAGAAAAGACCCATGTTTTGTCTTTCATCACAATGGTGCACAATGTGTAAAAATAGTGGCGAGTCTGTGGATCATCTCTTCCTCCATTGTGAGGTGGCTATTGGCTTGTGGCAGCGGCTTTTTGAGAGGGTGGGCTTGGCTTGGGTGATCCCTGCCCATGCGTTTAATATGTTGGAGGTGGACTTCCAGGGTCTTGGCAGGAGTAGAAGACATAAATCTCTGTGGGATGTTGCTATTTTGGTGGTTTTTGAGTTGGAAGTTTTGTGGGATAAAGTGTGATTTTGGGCCTCTTTGTGGGCTTTAGTGGATAAGCCCTTTGATGGTATTTTGTTGTGATCATTAGATTGGAAAGAGGTTTGTTATTCTAAGCACCCTCAGAGGAGATTATTGGCTGGTCACTTTTATTCTTCACAAGGGAGTATAGTGGTTGTAGCTGGGTTCTTGTGAGATGTATAGGGTGGCTTCTTTTGGGTAGCATTTTTGCATTTGTGGGATGGCTTCTGGCGTATAGAGCAGTTTTTTTAATATCTGAGGGCATAGGTTTCTTTTCTTGGGGGGTTCTTGATTAGCTCTGGGCTAATTTTTGTATGCCTGTTCTTTGTTTGATTCCTTGTCCACACTGACTACTTTTTCTTAGTTATTAATACAATTTGTTTCTTATTGAAGAAGAAAAAGATTATCCAAGGTCAGCCATTTACTCCACATAGCCGTTCAAGAAAAGGGAAACCTGAGACAGAACCTACGAGACCCACACTTTAGTAGATGGAAAAGTTCTCCTCCCAGAACCGTACAGACTCAAAATAAGACTTGATTGTAAACTTAGAATTCTTCCTCCAATAGATCCTATTTGCTTGCCCCTCTGCATGAACTGCATGGACCCTTTCCAAAAAGTAAACCATCACCTCCAACTTCCAATCATTTAAATCTCTCTCAAAGGTGAAGCCCCACCTCCTAGATTTTCCTTCCCCTACTACCATAACATCCTTAACCCAAGCCTTGTTCTCAATTGCCAAACAAAACAAGAGAGGAAAATCCTCTTAAAGAGCCTTATCCCCACACCACACATTCTCCCAAAATCGAATACTAGCACCACCCCCAACCTTAAATCCTACCCCCTTTTGAAGGAATCCAACCTGAGCATAATTGCCTTCCAACCCTGACCGCATAAGGTCTTCGCACCTTCCTAGGCCACCCCCCAACTTCCCCGAATTTCCAAAGAATCACCCTCCTTCATTGGGCATCTCTGTCTATTGCAAATCTCCAAAACCACTTTTCTAGAAGGGACGGTTCACTAACCTAGGCAGTCTAATGCCAAAACCCCACTTCCTTAGGAGAGCACGTAGTACTCATTTTAAGTTGCACAATAATGAGGGGGTTATTCTTTGTTGTATTTATGAGGGCTTGGACTAGAATGAGCCTCTCTCTCTCTCTATGTATATATACACACACATACATATATGTAAATAATCATGTTAGCAGTGAATCGGTGAGTGAGTTTTATGGTCTGATTGTTTCTTGTACTTGTTGCCTGTAAAAATATACGTTTTATTTTTTAGCATTTGATCAACATTATTTTATATTTGAAGGCATGTTAATCGCGTTGCCAATGCGAAAGGAGATACGTTGGAGGCCTTATATGAGAGGCGGTTAAAAAGAAAGTCACAGGAGAAAGAAAGTGAGGAACATGGGATTCAAGTTGATCCTGTAGATGCCCTTCCTGTCAAGACCTTGGATGGAGAACTCTACTACAGGACAGGTAACTCATCATTCTCTTTTCTCTTTTGCTTGTTTGGACTAAAACATGAAGGTTCATATGTTTTGTTCAATGTAATTGTTGTGAGATGCAGCATCAAAGATGCCTAAAGTATCTGAAAATGCGCCAACTGAAGGTGAAGGCACTGGGGATGATGAAGATGGTGGTGCAGATAAAGGCATAATGAAGCTTACAAAAGCAGAAAGGAGGGCGAAACTTAAGAAAAGTAAGAAAGAGGCAAAGATGCAAGTAAAGGAGCCAGCTAAAACGGAGGAAGTACAACAAACCCCACAAGAGGAAGTGCTGGTATTTTCACTTACGCATCTCCTTCAATGGAATTGCTATTTGTGTTTCTCTTCTTCTATCGCTAAAAAATTTAGTTCTAAGAACTTTTTGCTGGTAATTTTGTCACATGGAAATAATAACATGAAATTGAGATGTTATTATTATTATTTTTTAATGTGGAAAGGCGCAGCTGTGAGCCAAAATGCTTGTTTGATAGTGCTGTGACACTTATTAGGACCACCACTTGCACCAACATGGTATCTCTTTATTTGCTATTCTTGTATCATCTACGGAAGGATTTTGTATCTGTTTGTTACTCTATTTAAATTACTAAAAAAAGACCTGATCAAAAAAAAAAAAAAAAAAAAAAAAAAGGGACAAAAAGAAAAAGAAAAATAATACACTACATTGTAAATTTTGAAATTTTGATTTTAATTGGCTTAATTTTTAGAACGTTTTTTTCTTTTTTCTTTTTTTTTTTTTTTTTTTGGGTTGTAGATCATAATTTTTTAACTTGGAAAGATTTCACAGCATTGTATAGTCTAATGATCTAATCCAATATGCATCTATGATTTTTTAAAATTTGTCTTCTCATCTGTTAATTGGCTTTGAAACTTGAAGGCATTGTTTTTTTCCTTTATAAAAAATTCCAATTAGAAAATAATCACTGCCTTTAATATCTATTTATTGTCGTAGTAACACTGGTACTTGTATTTTGAAAGCTTTCGTTGTATTTAGACTACAAAGTTCTTGCAGTATTGTTTGATACCTCTACAACTCATGTGCATAGAATAGTTATAATTATTTTTGAACCGTGTTCTCTTTGTTTGTTCTTTACTGGCACCATTTTAGTTTTCCTCTTTGAACCGTGTTCTCTGTCTGGAGCAAAATGCTAGTTCTCTGTACTTGTTTTAAGTGTATCCCACAAGAAACTCTGTTCTTTGTCTAGGCTGAGGTGAAAAAAGATCTCACAGCTGAACAGTTACTTGAAAGCAACAAGCGTAGACTTGCAGAACTGGGAATGGCACTGCTTGCAGATCCAGAATCCAATATTAAATCTCTAAAGGAGATGCTGCAAATCTCCAAAGATGATGATCATGCTATTGTCAAACTTGGGATGCTATCTTTGTTGGCTGTTTTCAAAGATATTATTCCTGGGTGAGACCATAAGAACCTTGCTTTTATTCTGTTGTGTTCTTTACATGTTCTCTTTCATGATAAATTTCTTTCTCTGTTTGCATCATAGTCCCACTTTTTTAATCTACTTTTGAATGTGTACAACAGCTACCGTATCAGGCTTCCTACTGAAAAGGAACTGGAGATGACTGTTTCCAAGGATGTCAAAAAAATGCGTTACTATGAGGCCACGCTTCTGTCTTCATACAAGGTTTGACTTGGTCCTTTGTGGAATGACTAGTGTTTTTAATGATCATGGAGTCTTAATTTCAACCTAGAATGGGATGCTTTTTTTTTTTTTCTTTTGCTTAGGAACCTAGAACAGGATGCTAGCTGTAGGATCTGCTTCCTTAAGTTGAAACTACTTTCCCATTCTGTGTTGCTAGATCTGTCTTTACGTTGTAATTTCCTTTTTGTGCTTTATGCATTTATTCCAGATTCTGCAATTGGTACGCAGATGATGTGTTTTCATAGCATGTCTTCCCCCTCTGAAGCTTGTTGGTCCCATTAGTACAGATACTAGAATTGTGCTTAAACTAAATAACTGACTGGATATCATATAAAGTTGCAGAATTGTTGACATTTGAGAATTAGTGGTGCAGGATGAATACGGGAGAAATAAAAGGTTGGATGGTTGTGGGCTTTGTAGATGGTTTCAGTTGGGTTTTGGATTTTTGGGTAAGGTTTGTAGGTTGTATATTGCTGGAACTTCAGGAAGAAGCTGCTGGAATTTATAGACAGCACTATAGCAGTGATTTCAAGGTTTTGTGGTGGCCTTTTGAAGGCTTGGGGTGTTAGGATGAAGGATTGATGGTTGGAGAAGGTTGTGTTGGGTTAAAATACTTGCTAGAAAATTAGAGAGAAAGGGTAACAAGTAGTAGAAAAGTCGAAGGAATAGGAAAACAGAAAGATAACTACTAGCCTCACACCAGTAGGGTCCTAGGAATCACTCCTACTGAGAAGAAGGCATCACACCTTAAGGATTGAGAGAAAGCTCACAATAAGTAGCAATTGTAGTAAATGTTATTCACTGATTTAAAATCTGCTATTATATGCCTCTATAAAGGTCTAAAAGCAAAAAAACTTCTAAAACAAGCTTACTTGGAGACTAAGTTAGCTTCCAAAACATGCCAACTTGGAGACCAACTAAGCTTCCAAGAGAAGCTAGAGGACTTGGACTACACAAAAAAAAAAAAAAGACCCAACTAACTGATCCAAACAGAAAGGCCAAAAAGTAAAGCCCATACATGCCCCAATTATGCAAGGCTCCAAGTGGGGCCCACATCATCCAACATGTGCCAAATCAAGGTTTGGGCCTTAGAACCCTCCTTCCCACGCCTTTTATACAGTTTTATAGGCTGCTGCCACTGATCTCCATCAGTTAGGTTTTCGAAAGCTTGAGCTTGTCTTCTGTTTTCTTTTTAGATATGTTAAAACTATAGATTGGGGTTCTTTCTTTTTTGGTTTTTGGTTAACACTTGTATATATCTTAAGTACTTGGGCTTTGACCCTTCTTTTCTTATGCAATACTTCATCAACCAAAAAAAAAAAAAAAAAAAAAGCTTGAACTTGTCGTTCATACACACCACACCAAAAGTGCATGTACTAAACAATTAATACCGATTACTGATTTTCTTAAATCTTTTGGTTCCAAAGAGCATTAGCTTAAGACTGACTTCATAAAAAAATTAAAAACAAAAAAACAAAAAAGCTTAAGACTGTGATCACTGATTTTCTTAAATCTCTTGGTTCTGAAGAGCATTAGCAGAATCTACTATGCCCAGTTTTTGTTTGTCGCACTGGGATTCATTGATTGTCAGAAAAATTAAGATACAGCCAAATATTTCCATTAAATAGCTGCTTGTTTAGCCATGCAAAAAAAAAAAAAAAAAGGTCTACTTAATGGCAACTAAAATTTGTTCTGCTGAAAAATGGCAACTAGAATTTGTTGGATGGAAATTCTTTTTCAAGTTCTGTCATGTTTTATGTTAGTCTGGAGGGATTTCTTGTTTTTGAAATTTTTATTAGAGTATTAGTACTCTTAAATATTGGATTTATCAATGGAAATATAACAATTTAACATCTTTGAGTTTTAAACTTACAGGCTAGATCAATATCTGAATTGCCTACACAAGTCCTGTATTACGATAAATTTTTTTTTTTTTTGAAAAGTGATTATTTAAGCTTCAAAATTGATAGCTGGCCATTGGAGCCTGTGCGAGACATTTTGGATTACATCTGTAAATTAGATTATCTATTTAGATTTTGTTGCCATTTTTGCTTATGATTTCTTTTCCCTTCTTGTCGCTGTTGCTCCTGTTATTGGTAGTAGCATTATAAATATACTTGTAAGGTTGGGATGCTGAATTGTGTATTTGTTTTCCCCCTTATGCATATAAACAGGCATACCTGCAGAAGTTGATAGCCTTAGAAAAGCAACCTCTATTTCAGCATGTGGCACTTCGCTGTTTCTGTACTCTGCTAGATTCAGTTCCTCATTTCAACTTCCGTGACAACTTGTTAGCTGCTGTTATAAGAAACATCAGCTCCCCAGATGATGTCGTAAGGTTCAGATCTCTCTCTCTCTCTCTCTCTCTCTCCCCCCCCCCCCCCCCCCCCCAATTTTTTTTTTCTTTCCTGGTTCTTTACATTTTCACAATCTTCTTTAGGAATATAGTGAGGGGTTATTCGGCTCAATATTTTCCTTGCAACTTCTGTGATGTTTTAACATCTTTGCGTATACTATATTCAATAATTGATTGATGAGAGTCTATGAAGCACGGATACTCCTACACCCCCTAAGCATCCATATTCGTATCATATCGAATACCGATACTCCTAGGATACTCCCAACACGTATTGGATACAGTCAGTTCGTATCGGAACAGTAAAAAATATTGTCACATCATCAGATACTTTTTAATACGCCCTGGATACGGAGGGATATGTTTGGATACAGATGGGATACGTTTAGGGTCACTTTGTAATTATTATTATTTTTAAAGGGGTTTGCATCTAAGATTAAAAATTACTGAAATTGCTTAAATGTATACATATGCCGATTGAAAACCCATTTTGGTTTTTTCTTCCCGCTTCTCTCCTAGATCGAAAACCTCAGTTGATAACTTGTTCGAAAACCACAATTGAAAACCCTGATTCTTTATTTTATTTATTTATTTATGTGTGTATAAGTGCATTTGTATTTTTTTTTTCCCTTTTAAAGTTGATTTAATTTTATCTGATTTTCTTTTTATTGTTGGTGGATTTTATTAATAGTTTTTCATTATAGGTTAATGACCTATCAATGATGAACATGGTTGATGGCTTGGTGCCTATGGACGTGTATATGTTTGTTATCAAATATAAATATTAATATATGTGTATATATGTTTAGAGTAGCGTTCAGCTAGGCGACAATGCCTATTTGCATCCCGCGTGACTTTTCATCATAGCCATCCAATAGAGATCGACGGCGTGAGGCAAAAAGGCATTAAATATATCTTTTACTAGAGCGCTTTGCCTCCTTCTCTCCATCCCAACTCTCTCTCTCTCTCTCTCTCTCTCTCTCTCTCTCCATCCATTAGTCTCTCTCTTCTTTCCCTCCATACCACCGCTGACCATCTAAACCCTCTCTCTTTCTCTCTCTAGCTCTGATGACCATTTCAACCCTCACCATATTTCCATTTCCGATGCTATGTTTGGATCCCAGTTCAGCCCCACTTTCAGAGTACTTCTAAAGAATGCATGCCGTGTAATTAAATGGAGTTGCTATAAGTTGAACTAAGCAATTGGCCTTTGAGTCATGGTTACCACTTACCAGCTTAGGAATTGGGAGCAAGAGACTCCATTAGCATTCCTTCTTTATTATTATTTTGTTTTGTTTTTGGGTGACCATGAACATGAATTTTGTTTTTGGCAAGTATGAACAAGACAATTTCAAAAACACCTACCATGGTGATAATGGCTGCTATCTGAAATTTCATAAAATTTCCTGATTATTTTTCTCCGCAACCAAACAGAGGAATAGAGATCTTAGGTTTTAAGTCCGTACCAATCTCCAATGAACCAAATTTGTATTTTTAGTAACCATTTGCTGTGACGAGTTTTGAAGAAAAAAAAATTCCCATAAGAACAGTTTGCAAATTTTCAGAGGAAGACAAACCAAGAGGGAAACTAAATCACCATAATAGACTAAATAGTCCAATTTGTTGTGTGAGCTTGCATAAATGATGAAAATGGATTTGTATGACCATGCCTTCTCATAGGAATATGGAGTAACAACATTACAATTTCCTGGCCTAAACCAGCGATAATATTTGTATGCTTTGAGAAGTTGATTTTTTTGGATTCATCAAGGATGGGTGTTTGCCGGCATCAAATTAGAGAGACGGGTGAGAGAGCCTTCGATTGCTTCTTGAAGACACACAGGTGCTCTGCCCGAGGCATGCTTTATCTGACATGAGGCAGGCATTTTTCTTCTTCATATTTGGGTCGGGTGCATTCTTAACAGATGATATTGTTTAGCACCCGAAATGCCTAGGCGACGTCCCCTGGGTTAACGCTTCTCCTCTCTCTCTCTCTCTCTCTCTCTCTCTCTCTCTCTCTCTCTCTCTCTCTCTCTCTCTCTCTCTATATATATATATATATATATATATATATATATAAAGATACTCTTCATCAAATTAATGTATCCATGCCGTTTTGTATCATACATTTTTTAATAGAATTTTCGTATTGGTGTATCCGTATCATATCTGTATTTTGTATCCGAATTCATGCTTCATAGATGAGAGTCATCATTATTGCTGTTAAAATGTTGAATTTTTTTTATACCATGCTCAGATTCTTGTCCCACTTGAAAGTGTACTCCTTGTTGACAGGAAACTTTGTTGTACAACTATTAAGTCAATTTTTACCAACGAAGGAAAACATGGTGGTGAAGCTACTGTGGAGGCTGTTCGATTGATTGCTGATCAGGTGAAAGCTCAAAATTGTCAATTGCACCCTGACTCTATTGAGGTATGTTTTTCTTTTCTTTTCTTAAAAATAAAAAATAAAAAAAATAAAGATCCCCCACCACTGTAATGATGTTTGTATTTTAGTTAATAGTTAGTAATTTGTTTGCCTTATGAACTTGTGATTGTGTTCTACAGTATAACTCTAATAATTAAATCCAATTTACAGTCTGGATTGGTGTTTTTATTTTACTTTCACTTTCTCTGTCATGAAAAATGGGAAACTATTGATTGAATAAATTGGATCAATATGAAAATGATTGATTGATGAAGACAGAATACAATTCCAAAGTTCCATTCTATATTTACTGTCAATACTCTTTCTACATTTTAGCCATTGCCCAATCTTGGGCTCTGTGATCAACTGACCAGATGTGGATCTCTTGGTTAAAAGACGAGGTTATTCTTTGCAATACTATATAGATGATTTATCCACTGGACTGAGTTTCATTCTGCATTTGTTGCTAGTTATCCTTTTTCACCATGTTTCTGGTCTTTTGGAGGACTTCTTCTCCTTGTATTTGATTAAATGGAACTGTTTTTCCATGGAAAACCTCATACTCCTGCAGCCAGGCTGCACCTGGATTTCTGCAAAAAAATGATATAGAGAAAAAAAAAAAAAAATTGAATCTACTGTATTCCTTATTGGAAAATAATATTTATATATTCAACTTCAGTTCAATGGATTTATGTTGTGAACAGCTGTAATTTCAGTCATATAATGAGTTAATGACTAATGACATATAATCAGTTATTTGGCTGTCATTCTTTTTTGTCATGAATTGTCAAATTATAGTCAACAGCTGTTTGAAACAGCTGCTGTTTTAGTTGAGTAATGACTAATCAGATGTTGGGATTTTGTGCCATGTACTTCTGAAATGAAGTCAACTTCTGTTTCTATAAGACGGTAAATTGTGTGCCCAATAGATGCTTCCTGAAGAATCTCTGGATGTTCTTTAAAGATGCTTTGCTGGAGTGAGTTGTTCATGGGAACATATGCTGTTAATATTGTCTCTTTTGATGAATATGGTAAATTGTTTTCCTGAAATAAGTTAAAACTATTTTTGATGGTATTAGCAAATCATGTGCCATTAGACTTTAATGCCTTGTTAAATAAATCATCAGGAAAGTATTTTGGGTATTATAAGTAAAATACATAATTCAGATGGTATTTCATAGATTTGTGGAAAAATTACAGGTGTTCACATTTGTCTAAATTGGTGTTGGACATGTGGACATATGTATTGCATCGACATGGTCTGACATGCTTTGAATTATTTTTCGGGAGAAGTATCCATTGGATCATTTGCCAGAAAGTGAAGATTACTGGGGAAATATAATACTTAAAAGAATTAATTTAAAGAATGAAAAAATAGTCTCCTTTGACCTTTTTTAACTACCTTACTGTTGCCTTTTGCTGATGCTTTCTCAGGTTTTTATGTCCTTGTCGTTTGATGAGGATCTTGGGAAGCCTGAAGAATCAGATGGGAATAATAAGGTCAAATACAAGAAAAATAAAAGAAGAAATAATTTTGAGGAGCCAGGTCAATTGCAAGACAATGACAAAAAGAAAAGTAGGCACGAATTGATGAAAAAGATGAGAGAGGAGGTATTTTTTCTTCCATGAGAACCATTGACTTAAATGTGTTGGTTGTTTCCTTTCAACATGTTCATGTAAGGTTCTTAATGCATTATGCAGGTCAATGCTGAGTTTAAGGCTGCTTCATTTACCCCAGATGTTATGGAGCGGAGAAGGATGCAATCAGAAACTCTTTCAGCTGTATTTCAAACATACTTTCGCATCTTGAAGCATACAATGCAGCCAATTATATCCAGGTTTGTTCCTGTGTTAGATATTTAGAAAAAAGACCGCCCCCGGGGGGGGTTGATGAAATATGGTGACACTGAGCAACTATGACATGTGTTGGGCGCTTGGTTGCTCCAATTCAAGGTTATAGGTAATATTATCATTGCTATAGACCTATAATTAGTCAAGTGGGTAGTCGGTGCAGGGAAAAATAAAGAATGCAAAGGGACTTTCCTTATTATGATTTTCAGTACTTGAATTTAATTTGGTTCTATATAATCTCGCTTTTCTTGATGATTAGGTTGGTAAAAGGTTGGGTTTGGGTTCCTTCTAGATTGTACATTGAGAAAATATTATGACATTCAGTCTACCACCTGGATTTAAGAATGTACCTATGTCCAAAAACGAGCTGGTTTTTTTATTTCAAATGACCTTCCATCCTATGGGCTCATTATATTAAATCAAATGTTGAAAAATTGATCATGCTTTGGTCATTAATAATAGTTAAATTCAATCTAATTCTTAACCTGAGAGTGCTTTGCATAAGTTAGACAAGTCAAATGTCTGAAGTTCAATATTTTTAAGGTGATCTCCTAAATGGGAGTGGGACTAAATGTTGGTGGGCCCAATCTTTTTCTTTTATGCTGATATATGGTCAGACGTGATGGGTTTTGAAAACTAAGCTGGGTGCAACACTGTAACTGCATGAGAGGAGTCAGACCTATGTATGTTTGGTAGCCGAAAGGCATTCTACTGGTAGTAGTGTTTTGTACAAAAGCAATCTACTGAAATAAATGATTGTCTTGAAATAAGAACTGATGGTTAACTAATTTAAAGAATTGTTCTACATGGGAGGTATCTCCGGAAGAAAAATTTGAGCCAACTTCTCATTTCTTCTAGCTTCATACAATAGGATATGTAATCATAATTCATATTTTATAACTATATACAAACAATGTACAGATATATATCTTTTATATGATTACACATTACTTATTTTGAAAGTAGAATGAAGGGGGATATCTTATATAGAAGAGAGGGAAGGTTTCTAATTGTGTGCCAATGAACTCTACAATGTGTAGTAACGTACCTGGGGAGAAGGGGGATATCTTATATAGAAGAGGAGGGAGTCTTCCTGTTATAAAAAAACGATGCGGGATGTGAAGCTAATGCCATGACATGGTTTACTTGATTACAAGTTTTGCATATTGTGAAGAAACGTATGTGGGGGAACAATCCCCGCATTTTTGGGCCTGTATCATTTGTTGGGCTTATAGGCCCTATATATAATGGGCTTGTATATTAGGAAGCCCTTATATGTGTAAAAAAAATATAGTGGGCTCATGACCTCCTTTTGAGTTGGTCTAGCAAGGTGGTGTGCAAAAAATCAAAGTTGGTGTGGAACATGGTCTCTCATGCCCCTTTTTGGAGCATTTGGAAGGGAAGGAACTTAGGAACTTTTGAAGAGGCTGAATCATCGATTATTGACCTTAAATCCTTGTTTGTGAAGACTCTTTTTTGTTGGTCGAGTTGCCACTCTAAGGAGTGCAAAGTCTCTTTTGTTCATTTTATAGACCCTCTATAGTTTTTGTTTTGGGGCTCTTTTTTGATAGTTCTTGTATATTCCTTATGTACTTGAGTTATACTTCTTTTAATACAATCATTTAATTCATTAAAAACCAATGTGTAAAAAATAAAGATTCTTATAAACTGGACTCGAACCAAACAAAACTGACATTTTTATACTAGGCGGCCTTTATATTATTCTGTTTGATTTGGTTCCCGTTTCTTTCATCCTTTGATTAGATTTTGGGTTGAATTTTTAAGAACCGAATTAGGTCAGTTTGGTTTTGAGTTGGTTGCAAATCAAACCAACTCGAATCGAGGTGCACCTATGATTAATTGTTTTTGGGTTATCATGAACCTCTAAAATAAATTTAAAAAATTCATAAGTGCTTTTTGAAGCTCTTAATTTTTGGTCGAAGCTAGGTCTAATTTCTCGTCCCAGTTGCCATCTTTTAAATTGTTTTCCTATGCGTAGTTGATCATTTGTTTATTTATTTTTATGTTTTTCTGTAAATATTGGATATGAGTTTTAGATATAAAAATTTAGGATTCTTGTTCAGTTAAAGGTTGCAACTTCAATTTGGAGCCACTAGAAAATCCCAAACTAGAGTTGGGCTAAGAAGCACCAACATGAATATGCGAAACGATTACTACATGACATGGACATGCTGACATAGAAAATCCTCACAATCTAGGATACAACACATCGAGGACAGGATATTAATAAAATCTAACACACACACACACACACACACACAGTCCTTAACTCCTTTTAATATCAGATGCATGTAATGCAACTTTGCATCAATTGCACTCCAAAACTCTTACCCGCAACTCGTCAACCTTTGGATTAGACAGCCTTTTTATGTAGGCGATCTATGTCAAAAATCAAGTTGATCCGAGACTGATTGATATTTGATCCCCTCTGTTACCTGTATACTTTAAAGATGGTATCAGAGCATCATCGCCGACCCTAGCCACCTGCCTACCATACAAACCTCATCACCAACCACCCTTCATCCTACCAAAACCACCAGCGACTGCAGCCTAAGTGCCATCGAACAGTAAGGACCAATAACAATCGCTCATTTTTGGATGAAGCATATCTTAATCTCATTCATGGATAAAGCAGCTCTTAATCTCAAATCAACTTTAATCGAATGGTTGGTTCCTGCAAAGTACAAATCGCGGGTAAGAATTGTGAAGTGTACTTGATCCAAATTTGCATCAGGTGCACTTGAAATTAAAAGTACTGTATATATACAAGTAGATAATATCATGTAGCATAACATCCAGCATTCAAAATGCATCATTTGTATCGATTTCGGGAACCCTAGTTCGTTGTTCGTTGATAAGATTGGAAAAAAAGGAAGATGAAAACGAAGAATAAGGATGGGAAGAGAGGTGTTGTGTTGTGTCCAATATGTGTCTAACATCGCCATGGCACCTCCAGGGAAGTCTATGCTACTTAAGAGTTGGGGAAGGCTGGTGTAATGGATTCACCCAATTAAGGGATAGGGAATAATTGGATGCAGTAGGATGTGTGTTGGAAAAGGCCTCAAATTTAGTTTTGTCTCTAGTTTTGAATGAAGGAGACTCTTCAACTCTTATTACTTGGGCAAATAATAGTACATCAACTTCTTGTAGGAATGTGCATTTGTTTTGTCACATCCGCTTCCCTCTCGTTATTTCTTTGGATGCGGTGTTTAAGTGAGGAACCATATTTTTTGGTTAGGAGTAGAGTGAGTGTATTGCAAAGCTTTAGAGGATACAACTGTCCTACTTGAAAGTGGTGCTCCTTTCTAATGTAGTCTTTTTGGTTTTCGTTTCAATTTTATAATTGGTTTGTTTCTGTTTGGTTACAAATGTATTTGTATAGGACTTCTTCTCCTATCTTTTCTATTTTGATTACCTTTCCATTTTGGGATGTCCCAAAATGTTTGATCACTTTGAAATGTTAAAGAAAATCATTACCTTACCTTCTCAAAATACCCTTTACCATATTTAAATTACCATTATTATATCAACTATCACATCAAGTGGCATTCTATCATAGGAGGGTAGGTTTGGAAAGTTATCAAATTGGATGACTTGGCAATACATTACCTTAATATGTGTGTGTAGTGAAAGTGATCAAGCAAAATGGGACAGAGGGAGTATATTAATTTATCAAAAAAGGAAAAAAAGAACAAGAAAAAGAAACAAGGATGGTTTGTGGAGGAATACTTTCCCCATGGAAATCTGGTATGCATTGAGTTCGACCCTTCTTATTTGTACAGTTATACTTACCTGACAGATGGCCAGATATTCTCATAGTCAGCATATGAAAAGATTATTTGATTTGATTTTTATTTTGTTGGGTTTAAATTTCACACTTGGGTCAGACTACTTGCTTATCTCTCCATTTTGTTTCAGATCTGAAGTGAATACTACTCTATTAGCTGGTGCATCTGGGGCCCACCCACTACTTGCTCCATGTTTGAATGGATTGGGAAAATTTTCTCACCTGATTGACCTAGATTTTATGGGCGATCTTATGAATTCTTTAAAAAAGCTTGCTTGTGGTGGGAGCAACTCTGATGGTTCCCCTGGGAATTGCTTAAAAAGTCTGACTGTGTCTGAACGCCTTCAATGCTGTATTGTTGCTTTCAAAGTAATGCGGAGTAATCTTGATGCCCTGAATGTCGATTTACAGGACTTCTTTGTGCAGCTTTATAATCTTATACTCGAGTACAGGCCCGGAAGGTTAGTACAAAACATGATGCCTCAGGAACTGTTGCTATTAATTTTTTATATTAAATCTAAGCATCTGTTCCACATGGTAAATCATCACTTGCGTGCTTTGCTGCAAAAGCTTAGTGAATAATAGTTTAGCATAAAACTATCATTTTTATGGGTTCTCGAGCAGCACATTTACTTAATCCACGATGGTAGCGTAGATGGAAAAGGACCTTGGCATGAACCGGAGGTCCTGAGCTCAACTTTCCATTTCCTCACTATTGGATGCACGGGCTTGCAGGTGGACTGTGCATCACCGGGGGATTATTCTGGGCCCAAACCTTGGCGGGAGTAGGCTTGGGCTATGTTATATGGACACTTCAAAATGCGTGACGTACCCATGTTGGACACGTGACAAGGGTATGGGATTTTGAGAAAAGAATTGGGTTGAAATTTGGGGCGAGGTTAGACCATTAGATTTTGGGATGACGCATGGTGTGGCAAGCACTTAGGGCGGATTTCCCTATAATGTTTGAGCTTGCGATCAATAATGAGGCTTGGGTGGCTGATTATTTTAGGTGGGCCGACGACTCCTTATGTTGGGATGAGGTGTTTGGCAGGAACTTTTAGGATTAGGAGTTGGAGGACTTGATGGTCTTCTTTGAGAGGATTTATTCGATAAAGATTGAGAAGGGGACAGGTTGATTCTATTGAGTGGAGAAAAGGGAGAATTGGTGGGTTTTTGATCAAATCTTATTATGCTTGGTTGGTTGGGTCAGTTGGGAGAGGATTTCCAGTCTTGAATGTTTGGGTGCCGAAGATTCCCTCAAAATATTTTTTTGTTCACCCAGGTTGCCCGCTAGGGTCAATGTTTAACTATCAATAATTTGTAGAGAAAAGGCTTTCAAACCTAACCGGTTAAGAGGGAGTCGGAGTCTGTGGGCTATCTTATCCATCATGTCATCAATAGAGATCTTTGGGATGCGATTTTGGGTCTGTTTGAGATTAGGTGGGTGATGCCAGGGAAAGTTATTCAGTTGATGAATTCTTGGGGCTGCAAAACCACAAATAAGGCTGCTTTGGCTATTTGGAAGTTGGTCCCACACGCCATTTTTTTGGCCTTTGGGACCAGAGAGGAATAGTAGGACCTCTGATGAGGAAGCATTTGTACAGTCTTCGAAGAGACGTGTTTTTTTTTTTCTTTCTGTTTGGTTGTAAACGGGTAACTTTTGTAATCACCTTCCCCTGCAAGACTTTTTGGCTTCTCTTGCCTTATAGTTGATTTTGCTGTATACTCCCAGTGTACTGGAGAGCTTTTGCCTTTTCTTTCCTTCAATAAATTTTTAAAAAAAAAGGTTTCTAAGCGATCTTTTATCCTCTATTTGTTTTGTGGGAGATGTGTTGTTTTATGCATATGCAGTTGTTTTAGAGTCTCTTCCTCTTCTGGAAGGACTTCTTTACCTCCCTCCCTACACTTTCTTCCCTAAAAATTTTTGATTTCTCATATAAAGAAGTTTAGTTGAACCGTGTTTTATAAAAATTATTAACCATATATATTTTTGGCAATAACTTATTAAAGTATAATTAAACAGAATTACATTACATTTTTACAGTAGAACCGTGTTGGAGGAAGTGGGAGAAAGTGTTCTTCAAAGGTTATCATTTTGGGCTGTTTTCTTTGTTGTACAAAGAATACAATTAACTGCAGTTTAGTTTCACAACTGATTTCATGATCTTAGTACTGTAATATTATTGTCATTATTCATCTTTTAATATACCCAAAGGCTTAATTAAACTATGCACCATCTTCTGTCAGAGCTGAAGAAAATTGGATGCTGTTGAAATTGATACTCTCATTGTTAATTCAAATATGAAAAGGTGCCAGTTGGGTCCATTTTAAAAGGGTCCCTTCAGAAACCTTTTGACTGCGACCTTTTTTTTTTTGGGGGGTGGGGGGAATGGTGTGTTAACCTTACTGCTTTAATTACTGACCCAGATCCCTCACATTTTCTTCAATTAACAAGCTTCCCTCACAATAAGTCCAACATCACTGCTCGCCTTTGCCCTTGCCCTTGCCCTTGCCTTTTTGATTATGACTTTATTATATAGATGATAAAATCTTTAAACATGAAATCTATGTATATTAGGCCACAGTACTTGGTTAAAATTATTCCAATTATTCTTCTTCTTCTTCTTCCAATTTTCCATTGCAACCAAATAAGGAAAAGTACAATTATTATATATATATTTTATTTTCCTTGGTAAAATCCATGAACCAAATAGAGCCTAAAGAAAATTATTACTCATTCCTCGTCATCTGTTTTTTCCTTCTATATTATTTACAGACACACACAAATGTATATATTATAGGTAGAGAACGGGAAGGGGAGGGGGGTGTTTGCCTGCATGCAGAATCCCAATATAATGTTTATGTTGTGTGTGGTAATTTCATGGATATAAAAATTCTTGCAAGATCGGCATTAGAAGTGATTCTTACTCATTTTTCAGCTGTGATATTTTAGGCAGTTGTGCCTTGTTAAAAAATTACTCACTTGTAATGTTTTTTGCCGCAAAGCAGAGATAAGGGTGAAGTGTTAGCTGAAGCTCTGAAGACGATGTTATGTCAAGACAGACATCATGACATGCAAAAGGTTGCTGCATTCATAAAGCGTTTGGCTACATTCTCATTATGCTTTGGATCTGCTGAGTCCATGGCTGGTAGATCACTTAATTGCAAATTTCTATTCAGTTATCATTAAATACTTTGTGTATGATTTTGTATGACATTATTATGTTTTTCTTTTTGAACCATTGCAGCCTTAGTCACGTTGAAGCATCTTCTTCAGAAAAATGCAAAGTGCCGAAATCTGTTAGAAAATGATGCTGGAGGTGGCTCAGTTTCTGGTTCCATCGCTGTAAGTTTTGCCTATTCCTGTTTGATATATAAAGACATAGTGAGGCTGCGTTTAGTACTTTTTAAATCTGGGAAATGATTCTAGAAAGCTTCTTCTGCTCCATGTTTATGCTATTTCTATCGAAGTAATGCATGATATGAAGTGAATGGGAGCTGTATAGCCCCAGCAGAAACTGGCTTCCTCCATTTGTTTTGATTCATTATGAGACCATTGAAGTTTACTTTTCAAAAAATTATAATCAATGTTCTAAGCTTTAAAATCTTGTAACCATTTCCCAGACCTACTTGCTATTTAACATACATTGCATGTGAGTTCGAATCAGAAATTATTTCAGAATTTCCCATTTTGTGAGTTCAAATCAGAAATTACTGTAGAATTTCCCATTTGGATGGCTGAAAGTTTCTTCTTTGTGGAGCACCCATAGACCTTGCCAATTTGTTCAGGTCATTTTGTCAAGGGGCTATTCGATTCCACATAAAAAAGAGATTAGTCAATGTTTACTGCTGTATTTGAAATTTCACTATTGATTTTTTGGGTGGACTTTTAAGAACATCATTTACAAGTTTTTAATTCAGAAACACCTTGCATTATTCAAACCAATTGTTCTAAGCTTGCTGGTTCAAGAACTGCTTTAGTTGGATCATAAAAAATGTGACTTTGGTTTATTTTCTTCATTTACACCATCTAATCACATCTCTTTCTCTCTCTCTTTCTGCATTTGATTTGTAGAAATATCAGCCATATGCCTCGGACCCAAACCTAAGTGGTGCGCTTGCTTCAGTCCTTTGGGAGCTCAATCTTCTAAGCAAGCACTATCATCCAGCTGTTTCAACAATGGCTTCAAGCATTGCAAGCATGAGCACTGCTCAAAACCAAGTTCATCTCTCCACCATCTCACCGCAACAAGCTTTCATGGACTTATCAATTGAGCGGGAATCATTCATTCCAGGGAGTGACATCAGGAAATTGAATCAGAAGAGGAAAAGGGGAAATGGATCAGCCACACCAGCTAATATTGGATTAAACCTTGATGTGATGAGTCCAACCAATGAAGATGAAATGAGGAAGAAACTTTCTGAGCATTTCATGCTTCTTCGTGACATTAAGGAGAACGAGAGATTGAGACGTGAGTTAGATCGTACAACATTATCCTTACAATTATATGAAGAATATAAGAAGCAAAAGCTAAAAATGACAGAAAAGCCAAAACCTAAAAAATGAAAAGTTGTTAAGACTGTTTTGTGATAGTTCTAGTTGAGGCAAATTTTGAAATTTTATGCTATGTTCGTTGCATTCTTCATGGTACTTTCTCTGTTCTAAGTGCTTATGGTTGGCATCCTTGTAGAATTTACCCCATGCGTTTTCTATTCTATTTGATGGTCCAAATTTTACTACAGTTTTGTGTTCTGAAACCCAGACCTGGTTGAACCCTGAGCACTGAGGCTTATTGGTTCCTTTGGAAAAAAGCTATCATGGACCCGGGGGGATCCATCGGCCCTCTGAAGTCTTAAATCCTTTTCTTTTTTTTTTTTTCCTTTTTGGGGTCTATGTTACTCATTTTGTTTTTTTTTTTTATTAATTATAAATTTGGCCCTTCTCAATATTGATTTGGTCACTCACTATAACTGTTCTTTTCATACATATATACATATATGTGTATGTGGTTTAGATCACTTGTGCGACGTCGTGTAGTGATTTAAACCGTCCGTGATAATCACACAGAAGCGTATGAAAACCACATGCGGTTTTGGACGGCTTGGGTCCTGCACAACATGTGCGATCAATGTCGTGCGGGAGAACTGAACCTTACGAATAATCATTGCTAGTTCAAAATTTTGTGTGTATTGTTGTGAAGTACGAAAAAATATTTGCAAAAATTTGTAATCAATTGATTCCTTTAGTATTTTGAATCAAGATAAGATTCTACAAAATAACAAAAGTTTGGCCATCAATCAAAATATTGGCTCCGCCACTATAAACAACTCTTACTTCGAGCTTCTTTTAAGTTCTTATTTTTATTCAATTTGTAAGAAATGATAAGTACACAATTGGATAACATTCATTTGTTTCCCCTTAGTGATTCTTTTACCAATTGGATGCTATAGAAGTCCTCAATATGATTCCCCCTTAGTGATTCTTAGATTTTGAGAGGCCCAAAATCTCTTTTGGCAGCCCACAATCTATTTTGGATCTGTTTCGATATTTTCTTCTTAATCTTTATAGTCAATTTTAACTATCAAAAGTGATTTTAGGCCCACTTTTTGTTAAGTTGGGATACTCCAACTTCTCTCAAAATTGACCGAGAATCAGGTTCAAGCCTTTAATGAAACTTATTGTATTACCAAATATATTCTTCACATTTCAACACCTTAATGAAAGAATACCAACCTTATCTTCTTAGCCTACTATCATAAGGTTTTGTCTCATCCTCAAATCTGCCATTCTCGCTCTCTTGTCTCTCTCTATGAGCACCGTCCACAACAAAAAAAAACACATCCTCTCTAACAAAGATTTCATCAAGTAAAACCAATTTCTCTCCCTTCAACATCTTTTTTTGGTATCTTTTTTTTTTTTTTTTTTTCCTCAAATCATACTTATAAAAGCCCTAAACCCTTAATTTTTTTTGTTCACTTCATTGCTCTCTTTGTGAGGGCAATAGTGTTATTTTAGTGTCAAAATCACTTCAATAGATGTTGTTTCCAAACAGATAAAAAATCACTTGTGATAACAAAATCACTTTAAAATATAATTCCCAAACACTAATAGGATTCTCTACTATTACTAATAACTTCTAATTCTATCTAACAATTTAAGTTGAAGCTACCCCAAATAAACACGAAGTGGTGATTACATATATCGACGGACCTCTTTCGGTACTTTTCTGAAACGCTCAAAATATTTCTTCTCTTCCAAATTTCTGCCACCCTCTTAGGCACCCATTTCATTCTCTCTCTTTCATTATACATAAACCATATAGAACAAGCCTACTCTCTCCCAGGGACGAAACTAAGAATTTAGTTTGAGGGAAGGGAAATCTTCCTGAAAAAGGTTATTTTTTCTTTCTTTTTTCCTAACAAAAAATGGGGAAAAACAATGTAAATATGCATAGTTCCTAACTTCAATAACAAAAGAAGTTCAAAAAAAGAAGTCCCATGCATGCAGAGGAACCACCCTCAGGGAGTTCCAAGTAGCTAGCATGTGTTCAAACTTCAAACATGGGGTACGTACGTGCCCATATATTTTCTTAGACCAGGTACATTTCAATTAAAATATAGGTTTCCCAAAGCAGTTGCAATGAATTTTTTTTAATAAATAAATACAACTGGTAACAATAATTATATATAGTTTAATTGAAAGGAGGAATGGGGGGAGTTAATACATGCTAGCTGGTAGAAAATCTTAACAGTTGTGTGAATGAGATCTCACCAATGATAACGTGAGCATGCATGCATGTGCACCATATCACGTACTCACATGAAAGCCTGGCCATTTTCTCGGATCTCTCCATCATTTTCCCATTAAGGAATCACTGCAGAAATACCTTAACTTCTCAAATTAAAAAAATAAATAAATACCAAAATACAAAAATAAATAAAAAATACAAAAATGATAATGATGATAACCTTGAGGGGTGGATCAAGTGGTTCTAATTAAGACCTTTTACCAAGTAAAAGGTTTTGGGTTTAATTTTCATCACTCTCTTTCAAAGCCATCTTTACAAACTTTATCTTGTAATTGTCGAGTGCATGTGGGACGAGGGACTGTATGTGCTAAAGAGATTAGTTAAGTGCAAAGTATCTAGAACCTTCTAATATCTCAAAAAATAAATAAATAAAAAGAAGAAAATAAAGATGATGATAAGTGGTGCATGTGGGAAGTGCGCAAATCATGGTGTCACGCGTCTCCGACAATATTCTTGGAATTAATTAAACAGACAGTTTCAAGTATCAACTAAATTTTGACTTGGCTTATATTCTTTGATATAGAGCAATAGGTGGTTCAATGATTAAATTTTATAGGACATAGCACAAATCAGGGCACGAATTTTTGAAACAGGTAGGCCCACAACCGCATGAACCAATCATGAAGGCCGCGCGTCGTACAGTTGGTCCAAGAAATATTCTTCGACTCCTCAGTGGTTAAGAGCTGTAAACAGCTTTATCTATTATCTTATACATAGCTTCTAGGATTGATATCTCTATGTATATGACTTAGCTTATGGCTTGTCCTACCTTGCTAATGAAATAAATAAATAAATAAAAGGCTAAGTATCCTTTTTTTCTTCCCTTTTTTTGGGGGCATCCTCTTTGCATCCTGCCATTATGATAAAAACATCTAATCCTGCATGAAGTCAATACAGAAGGTTGGAAGAAATCATCAAAACTTATAGTATATGTGAGAACATCCTTGATCCAATTTTAGACAACATGCACTCACTTATGATTTCGTGTTGTGCATAAGATGGCGTTGTGCACATCTAATGGTCGATGTGTTATCAATCGTGTTGTGTATAATTACATTCATTGTGTGAAGGATAACTAACAATATACCGGCTATTGGATGTGTACAACACCAAATCTGAACTCTTTTTACAGAGACCATAATTCTCATTTCATTTGCTAGTTGTCGCCTTCCATACTTGATGCAAAGAAAGGGTTAAAATGCATGTACATTTGCAGAGCGTGCACTCAGCATCTTTTTTGATAATGTCAGTAAACATTGCCTAATTCTATCAAATCAAAAAATTACTAAATTTCAAAAGGTTATTAATATATGTACAATTATTTACGTATTAGCAAGGTTATTTATCAAGAGGGGATTCACATGCTTGCATGAGCTCTCCTAATAGATAAGTTACTCTGTCTCTCTCTGATTTTGGTCTTATCATGGGCCCACAATGTGGATCACATCACTGAATTTCAACTTTGATCAATTGCCGTAACATTTGGGGCACTTAATCATGGGTTATCTTTAGTGATATAAGATCTCCGGTGGTGTGAACTATTTTACTTGGGCTATTGCTATTTTAGCACATATTACAATGTCAAATGCTATAATTTTATACAATGTGCTTCAATGGTGTAAATGACACTGTGTAATTTTTTGACACAACTACCATCTCTTTCTTTTTTTTAACTAAATTTGCGCTATTTTAACTTAAGGGTGTGTCAAATATAACACAAGGATAAGCTGTCGTTATTTTTTAGCACACCATTAGAGATGCTCTTAGACTATGTTTTGTTTAGCAATAGCACACCCTTTAGCACACTATTGAAAATGCTCTCAGACGAACGATGTTATGTGTGAAGAGTGATGTCATATTTACTAGATGAATTTCCCAACCTAACTAATGTGGCATCCACTTTTTTAAGATAAAAAGAGATTCATAAAAAGAAAAAAGTAAGGAGAAAATATTATTTGATATGACATGCATGAGACTTGTAAAGAAGTTAGGAATGTGGGGTATGAAGAAGATGAGGTAGCCCAAGTCAAGTCAAGTAGTGTGAGTGTTGGTCACACAAGTCGGCCGAGCTTCTTAGTTTAGCAGTTGGAAAGAATTTGGGATCACCATTATATTATCTACTCCCTAATTGTATTTAATCAAGAAGGATTAATATTTTAGAATTAATAAAATGTCTATTGGGCCGGCGTGGCCCCAAGTCTAGCTTGGCTCCTTATCTCAAGGCCGCAATGCCCATTGTCCCCATTCCACCTGTCCTTTCTCAACCGCCGTATCGTACGTAAATGCGGGTCCTATTTTACTTGATACACCAATAAAATTGCCCTTAAATTAATCAACTCATTTAAAATTTAGTTTATAAATAATATTATGTCTCTTCGTAAATTACTTACAAAATTACAAACCGTTGGTTTGACAAAGGCTGCACTAGCTGAAGTTCCGCCACTTTCCTGTGGGCTCATAATATTCTCCCACTACTACTTTGTCTTGTTTGAGATCCCTTAACCTACTCATTATTATATTAATTATAGTACTTATCACCTCTATTGTTTAAATATTATATATATATATATATATAGAGAGAGAGAGAGAGAGAGAAAGAGGATGATGATCAGGTAAGTAGGTGCTGATATAACTTATATCAATACCTGCATGATGATCAGATAAGCACATGCTGATATAACTTATATCAATACCTGCATTGAAAATTGTACCTTATATATTAGTAGGATATGAGATACATTAAACTAATGCAAGAGATCCAACCCCCAATGAATGATGCTGATATAACTTATATTAACACGTGCTGATAGGAACATAACCATATATATATATATATATATAGGAATAGGATGATAGTGAGGTGAGCACATGTTGATATGATTTATATTGGTCCCTATATTGGAGGTTATATCTCATGTATTAATAAATTACAGGGTACATTGAATCAATGCACATGGTACAACTGCTAATACATGGTGTTGATTTAACTTATATAAACACGTGCTCACCTGATTAGGACTACACACACACAAAATAATAATAATAATAATTTGTTATGTTTAGATACCTCCTTAAAATTGGATCCTCTAGATGTCTTATAAATTTGTATCTATATAGTCTATCTCTAAAAGGCATTTAAAATACCTTTTCTCACATAACTCTAAAGAATAAATGGTTGCAATGTACCCCTAATTTTTTTTTAAAAAAAAATTTAATAATTAGTATCATCGTTAATTACTGTTTATGAAAAAAGATGGAAAAAACATCACGTGACCGACCACCGTTAATTCTACGAACGGCAATTAACAATGAAGCAAATTGGTAACTTTGTGAATTGTTGGAGCCTTGGAGGACATTGCAACCATTTTTCATCCAGGGAGTTACGTGAAAAAAAGAAAGGATTTAAAACATCAGGAAGTTTCTTGTAATTTATCCTAAAATAAATTTATTGTTCTCTCACACCAAAAATTTATACATTGCATAATATAAATAATCTATGTATAATTGCATTTATACAAAATGAAACTCCAAACATTCCATTATAATGGAAAACCAAGACCCCGAAATTGATCGATATTTTCTCGGCGATGATTGATCAATTAATATTATTGGTAAAATGCACCAATATTTGGACTTTTGAAGTCAACAAATGAGAAAATGCATTTACCACATAACATATGGTTCATGACAATGAAATATCCATTAAATTGAGTTTACAAAACATTTTTCTCAGCCAAGCATAATGTGCACCTACAACTTACCAAATCATATGTTAGGTGGCAGATAAGGCATAAGTATATTAGGTGGGAATGACCCCCAACTTATGCATGTATTCTAAGATAATTGGATTATTAGTTTGAATAAAACATCTTCGAAACAAGTCCTTTTCTCTTTTCTCATTGATTATGATTGTGGTTAGGCGGATAATCTGCCAATAATTCGAATGTTTCTCTCCCCTTGGTCTCGATTGGAAGTCGTGGTTTGGATGATATGATGCATCAAAAGACCAATTATTTTTTGTTTTATTTTAAAACCCGCTTTTTATGTTAAAAATATACCGCGAAATGTGTTTAACATGAACAGAAAAAAAATGAGTTTCTCATGTTCTAACACAATTTTAAGTGCTGCATACCGCTTTCTTTCCAGAGACACTAGCTGCTTGTTTGTATTATTTACATCTAAAATATATATAAAAATATGATTTTTTTTTCATTTTTCACCCCCACGGTTTTTATCTAAATAGATGGAAAAAAAATGCTATTGCAATAACTGTTTTTTTTTTTTTTTTTTTTTTTTGGGGGGGGGGGGGGGGGGGGTGGGTTTGGCGGGGGTGGGATGCCCCTGCATTCCTCTGGTACCCTCTTTGGAAGGACAAAAAGAGGCTGTGAGTTAAAGAGAATTTCAAAAATATATAGTCTAATTTTTGTTGTTGTTAATAGAAGTGAGGAAAATAAATACCACTCCTAATCAAATCAATTATTTGTGTATGGGGATGAGAATGGGTTGGTTTTAAGTAGGTAAACTAAGATTGAAAACTGCCCATTAATAAATCAATCAAAATAGATTGTAAGATTGTATTATAAAATTTGAAAAATTGTCTAAAAATTTTAGAGGAAAATACAGTTTGCACCCTTCAACTATGATTCGGTGATACTTTACACTTTTATAGTTTTTTTTCAAACACTTTGCACCCCTATATTTTGGAAAATAGTCACTTTTCAGATCTCCATTAGTTAGCTGTTAGCATTTTGGATGAAAAATGGTCACGTGTGTGACACATGACTAGCTCTTAATATTTTGTTGACAAAAACACCCTTATAAGACGAAAATACCCCTTTTATTTTGATAAAATGTCCCACTCTATATCTTCCTGGATCACTCTCTATTTGGTATGTACACAATAGAAACTTCTAATGCAGTTCTAAAGCTCAAGACACCTCTCCTTGACTCCACAATGTCATGCCATGACCTTTTTCCATCCAAATTGCTAACAGCTGATTGAAGGACAGCCTAAAAGTGACTATTTCCTAAAATATAAGGGGTGCAAAGTGTTTGGAAAAATAATACTATAGCGGTGTAAAGTGTTAATGGGTCATAGTTGAAAGGTGCAAACTGTATTTTCCTCAAAATTAAGCAAAGGCACCAAGTGGTCAACCAAAAAATAATGGCCAAAAAAGCCTATTGAATGCAAATTCATATTACTGAAACGAAACAGAAAGAGTCAACCAGTTCTCAATCTAGTAATTGAGAAGAAGTTTTATTGAATATTGAATAAAGATTCAGTCTTCAGCTTCCTACGAAGGAGTTCTTGTTCTATTGCTCATATCCCTTTTGTGGATTTCTTTGGTTGACAAGCTAATTTATTCCCTGATATTTCACTCTTTTCTTTTTTTTTTGGATAAAAGAGTTATAAGCATCAAGAGCAATCCAAAATCCCAACTAAGTTGGCACTCAAGGCACTCCCAATCATATGTTCAATAACTCAAATAATTTATTAGATCAAAAGAAGAAAATTAGTACAATAGGAAAAAGGAAAAAGGAAAATTGGTCATGATAACTAGTAAAAGTCACAAGCCAACTGACAAAAGGAATCAACGCCGAAATCTGTAGGAAGGCATACAATAAATATCATGGCATAAAAGAGCCAAAAGATCAAGAGGCATAGAATACCACCAATGAAAACCAGGGGAAAGAAGAGACAAATTAGCGCATTTATCCGCCACTGCATTGCCTCCTCTAAAATATGAGAACAATAAAATTGCATATACTTCAAATAAATCCTAAAATTAAACCAACAAGTCCTTAAACTCCACGAAGGAATAAATGAATCACTCTTCATACACTAAATTACAAACTAAGAATCACATTCCGACCATAATGCCCTCCAACCCTTCTCCCAAGCTTGCTTAATGCTAAGCACAATAGCTGAAAGCTCTATATAGGAGGCAGTATGGAAACCCAAAGTAGCAGTAAAAATATTCTCAACAAAACTTCTACAATTACGAAATACTCCTCCTACAAAAGCACGTCCTGGGTTGCCTTTGGGCAAACCATCAGTATTAAGCTTAACCCAATTTGGGGGAGGAGGATACCAAGTAATTGGGGTTATGAAAGGAGCTTCAGAAGGTATTCTGCCAATCTTCAAATGATGTAAGGTAACTAAATCAGTAACACAATTAGTCATACAACCCCCAGTAATCTTACCAATGTAAAAACGAAGAGCTTTAATATGATGACAAACTCTTACAAGATTAGGATTTTTGTTATCAAATCTAATTGAGTTCCTCATTTTCCATATATTATGAAAAATAAAAAATAAAAAAACCACCATAGCAGCCGATATTCATAGATTTTTGTTATCAAATCTGACCTGATATTTCACTTGTGTTCCTCTTCTTTCTCCATTTCTTGTCGTCAGATTAAAAATACCTAGCAAATCATAATTTGCATTTCTCGATCCCTCATGTGAAGCAAAACACAATTTCATATTTTTCCCCCACATTAACAAAAGAAGAATTTGCGAAACCATATTTACAACCAAATAACTTCCTCTTTTTTTTTTTCCCTTTCTTTCTTTTCTTTTGAGTACAAGGAAGAACATCAATACATGGATAAACAAGGGGTTAGGTTAAGATGGGTTGGAATCCAAGTATTGGATAAATGGATACGGCATTTGAAAACTTTACCTCCAAACTAGGAGGCTTATACCTTCAAATACTCATTTTCTTTAGTCAATTATAAGCACCAAAATTGAGACTAAACCTACTTTTTAAATGCTATATTGATAGTCTGATACTATCGTGTACATTTACTTACTACAGCTTGGCACCCATCCACACACTCCCAAATAAACAAAATGAATAAATATGTGAAGACAAGCTGATTGTCATGGAAACAACAACATTATAGGTTAATGAAATACTTTGCGACCATTGTACCCAAACCAAAAATAAAATAATACTTAGCTACCCTTGATAGAAAAATAAAATAAAGAAAAATATATTTAAATAAAAATGGGGGTAGATGGAGAGCAGGGACAGAAGTAGGATATATCTCCAATGATGGTACGGTGCTATGATTCTATGAAGTGGGATTTTTTTTTTTTTTTTTTTTTTTTTTTTTTTTTTTTTTTTTTTTGTAAAACTTACTTTGGGTGATACTTTTTCAATGTAATACGAAAAATGGTTATATTTGTCAACTTATTACAAATTGATTGTATCTATGTTTTAAAATGACTACTATCTTCCTCTTTTTGGGATTATGTTAAGAAGTAGTCATCAAATGGTAATATCTCTCAAAAAAAAATTTGTTTTTAGCTAGTGGGGCATGTGGCTCCGCCACTGAGGGAGGAATGGATGGACATTCTTAGGATACTCTTTCTAAATATCAAACAGCATATTCCAATATCCCAAAAGACTTAATTTCATGGAAATAACAAACAAAATAAATAAATATGTGAAGACAAGCAGATTTTCATCGAAATAACAAGATGATAAGTTAATGAAATACTTAGCTACCCTAGATGGAAAAATAAAATAAAGTAAAATATATTGAAAGAAATAATAAAGTTGGGTGGGGGGGGCAAAGAACTTGACATTGACACCATGCTAAGGTCATCCACTATTGTTGGATTACGAGTTGAACGACTCAGATCAAAAGTTGAAAAAATTATTGATGGATAGATGACTTGGGTCAAAAGTTAAAAACGTTGCCACTTAAATGATCACAATAATCTTAATAGGCAACTTTTAAATTTTTTTATCTAGATCGTCCAACCCATCATCCATCGACAGTGATGACCTCAACACGATGCTAAGTTCTTTAAACTAAGCATTGAATCCATGCTTGGGAGAGTGGAGGGACATTCTTAGGATGCTTTTCTAAATATCAAACAGCATATTCTAATATCCCAAAAAGAATAGAAGTTTATGAGTCATCAAATTACAAAACCACCCCCCGCCCCGGGGAATATATCCACAATGACATATTGCAAACACAATCTCTAATTATTATTTAGTATTTAAATAAACTAGCTCATAATTGATTTAAACACAATCTCTAATTACTATTTGGTATTTAAATAAACTAGCTCATAATTGATTTTAAAAAATCCTGTATTTATGCCTCGTAGGTTGAATTGATTAGTAGAAGAAAGAAACCTTTGGTAAAATCAAAACTAACTCATCTTTAGTTGATGAAGTTTACCAAAACGTCCTTTTGGTGTGGTTTTTATTTTATTTTTATTTTTTTAACTCGACAATCCTCTGGAAGCAGGAAAAAGACACCGCAAATCACGGTAAATTAGTGATCTGTCCAAGAAAGACTCTTCTCAGACCGGACAGTCAATCAGTCTTTACTCTTCTCCAACACATCATGTTACTGGCCGTTTCTACTCCAACATCCAACGTACAATTTTAAAAAATTAATACCGTACTATCTCCGTAATTTTGACCAACTCCATGCCCACTTCTCTTTATCCCCAAACTCTCTCCGGCACCACCGCACCTCCAGCCGGCGACTCACCAAAAATGAAAAATTTTGTAATTTGGAATCCGAGTAACTGTAAGAAAATACGGCTTCCGCTTGGTTCCCGAGAAAATTAATAAATATAAAAAATAAGGCTCAGTTTGAGTGGTTCAATTTTGCTTTTCAGGATAAAAATTAAGTACACCATAGATTCGAATTTTTTGTCATATCTTTCTGTTCTCTTTCTTTCTCAGTAACTAAACCGAAATTTTCTCATGATGATTGACAGAGTTTGCAGTGACAGCTCCTCCCACCTTTTCTTCTCAGTTTTTATATATTTATTTTTCTTTCGTCCCCCAAGATTTCTCGGCCACCAAACAGAAAAAAGCGACGGAACATGAAAAAAAAAAAAAAATTAACAAAGCACAAGAAAAAATGAAAACGAAAAAGTAATCTCCATTGTTAGCGCTTTTCCAGTAAACAAGAGTATCTTAATTTCCTTTACACTAACAACAACTCATAAAGCCCTAAATTTCTCCTTCCTTGACACCGATGATGATTGCAAAGTATATATACAAAAAGAGAGGGGAAAAAAAACGAAGAACGATCCTCCATCATCAAGATCTCCCCTAACCTCACACTCCAAGAACAAAATTCAAAGAAAAAAGGGATGAGTGATCGGTGGGAAAAAAAAAACCCTAGAAAAACTCATCGGATAACGAACCGAGCAAATCTTGGAGATCCCGTGTCCCGCCGCCGCCGCCGACACGGAGCGCTTCGAGGACGCGTTCGAAGACGAGGACGTGGCAGGGGATGCGAAGCACGCCCTTCTGCTCGTACCCGTACTCCTGAGCTGATTTGTTGAGGAGCTTGATGAATATGGGGTGGTTGAGCAACTCGGCGCTGACGACGAACCGCTCCATCTCGTCGCCAACGTAGACGGGGAGGTGACCCTCCGGCACGTCGGCGGAGCGGCGGAGCTTGGCGGATATTCGCAAGGAGTGGGACCGGCGGGGGGCCGAGGCGCGGGCGGAGGAGTCGGAGCCGAGCAGGCAGTACTGGGAGGAGTCGGCGACGCGGGAGAGGCGGCGGATCAGTTGCTTCATATCTGATCTAATCCCTCAAGAAGCTAGAGTTTTAGAAAGAGAAAAGTAAGAAAGTTTTGGATCGGAGTGAAGAGAGAGAGAGAGAGAGGGGGGTTGTAGTGCGTTGTAACTTGCAATGTAGAGAGAGAGGGGGGGGGTGAAGTGGGGGGAATATAAAGGATAGAAAAGGGAATAAAATAAGGGAGGGGTGTAGGCATGGAAAGGTGATGATGGAGGTTGAGAGGTACAGGTAGGCGTACTTGGCAGGTACAATTAGTGAGTGTGAGAGGGATATATTTGTAAAACTATTTTTAATAATAATAATAATTTTTTTTTGGATGTAAAAAGAAAAAGAAAGGAAAGAGGGTGTGAGAGAAGTTTGGAAGATATTGCGTGTAAATCACGAGTCAGGTTAGTCCGTACTTTGGAGTTGTTGAGTCAATTACTTGTTCGGTCCGTTCGGAGCCTCTAGAACTTACCCAACTCTAACGTCCGCTGTTGTCTAAGCAAGTGCCTCCATTTTTCTTTTTCCTTTTTCTGGATGAAACGAGAGGTAACCTCATATACAGACTTTTACCTTTAATATTTTATTTTAAATTGCATGGTTCAAATTTTGGATAATTAATAACTCTTTTTTTTTTTTTTTTTTTTTTGGACAATGGATTGAACCTACTTGTACTCCTAGCTTTATATATGAACTAGCTTTAGAACCCGTACGACGCACGGATTAATTTATAAAAAATAATATTATTAACAAATTAAAATTTTAACAAAACTCTTATTCTCTAAAATAGTAAAATATATTTGTTAATATAATATGTCAATTAAATTGAAAAGATATAGACAAAAATAAATAAAATAATTTAATCAAAATAATCTTTGGTGTGATGTTAGCATAATGTATTACACAAAATTTAATTATATTCTCGAAAAGATAAATTATTTTGAAAAACAATTAATTTAATAGTGGAAACTTGTAAAAAAAAAATGAAGGAACTGATACGTTATGATATTTGGTGGAAAAATATTAAAATTCTCTAAAGCCTAGTCTATCCCACAATCATGGTTTTAACATGTTGGTATATACCAAAGCAAATATAGCCGTTGAAGGTGTCTCGAAATCCGACGGTGAAGATTGTAAAATGCATGACAATGATAAATCTTGACCTTTCATGAAGTTTCGAGTGGGTTTCACAAAGAGTGAAAAACCATGGGGAAAAATATCAAAAATATGTTTGAAATTAGATTATAAAAAGATGAGAGAAAAGTCTAGACTGAGAAAGAGAATAGGAAAAAAAGCCAGAAGAAGAAGAAAATAAGATAAAGTATAAATCTTTTCAACTTTATGTAATTAACCATATGGGAAGAATTTTGATTCAAATAGATTTTTTTTTTTTTTTTTTATTCATGTCAGAAGCAAATCGGGAGAATCTGAAGATTCTAGCGGATTGTGTTTTCTTTTTTAATCCTCCTTTTCTCTATTTGTTTTTCTTTTTAATTATGACTATTTATAGTTTTATACGTTTAATTTTTAGGAGGGGAAATGAATAGGCATAAAGAAAACAGAAAAATATATTTCAATTTATTAAGTTTGGATTGAACATTGTATAGTGTGGGTTTTCTAATCCTCTCACATAAAAACAAAGAGATATGTAGTGAACACCAAACGTCAACGTACCTCCACCATATAAGAAAGAGCAAGTAATATCAAAAAAAAAAAAAAAAAAAAAAAAAAAAAAAGAGAAAAGAAAAGAAAAAGAAGGTGAGGAATTTATCTTTTGGTGATCACTTCCCAGCTTGATACCAAACGAAGAAAGTTAGTACTCCTTTTGAAGCACTTATCAAGTCAATTTGTAGCAAGTTGACCGACAATATCATTTATTTTTTATAACTCGTGCAACGCACGGGTGAGGTCTGTAAATATAAATATTGTGAACAATATAAATTATATATATATATAATACACATCCGTGTGGTAGTTCAGATGGTAAAGAACCGCAGCTCCAAAATCATAAATCTTGAGTTCGCGTCTTCGCTCCTCTACTATCGAATGCATGGATTTGAGAATGATTTGTGCATCATGTAAATTAGTTTGGATCTAACAGTTTGAGATACTCCTTGTTTGGCAAAAGTATATTTGCACAATTTTGAAAGCATTTTTATAGTTTTCTAAGCAATTTGATACGTTAATACATATTCCAATGTGTCGCATTTTCTTTTTTAATCATTATTGCCTTTATTTGGCTCCTTTTCTGATTATAAATATTTATAATTTTATACGTTTAACTTTTGGGAAATGAGATGAATAGACATAAAAAAAACGAAGAAATATGATATAGTCTACTAAGTTTGGGTTGAACATTGTATAATATAGGTTTTTCGATTTTCCTACATAAAAACAAAAAGATATACAGGATACACTAAGTGTTAACCTACTTATTCCGCGTGAAAAAGAGCATGAAAAAGAGCAGTGAAAACCAAAAAATAGAAAAGTTAGACAATTTGCCTTTTGGTGATCACTTCTCAACTTAATACCAAACATGAAACATTAGTAGTCCTTTTGAAGTATGTATATAGTCAATGTGTAGCAAGTTGGTAGAGAATATTCTTTCTTTGACATTAAGTTGAATATTGATCACTAAAAAGTAATTTCTCCAAAAGTCATATCTTTTTGGGAAAATTACTTTTTAGTGATTCTTCTTAACTTAATACGACAAAAAGAAAATTGATAGTTATTTTGATGTAAGTATACAGGTAATTTGTAGCAAGTTGATAGATATTGTCCTTTTTTGGCATTAGATTGAACAATGGTCACTAAAAGGTAATTTTACCTTTTTCCTCAACTGTTCACAAACGGACACGTGGCACCAAAGGGAGGCATTTCCTCTGTTTTAGTATATATACTAATTTATAACCCGTGCGTTGCACGGGTGAGGTTTATAAATATAAATATTGTGAACAATATAAATTAATTATATATATATATATATATATATAAGGGAAAAAGATAGATAATATGAGATAGAACCACAGCCGTCATAGTAGTTCAGATGGTAAAAAACCACGGCTCCAAAATCATAAATCTTGAGTTCGTATCTTCGCTCTTCTACTATCGAATGTATGGACTTGAGGATGGTTTGTGCATCATGGAAATTAGTTTGGATCTAATAGTTTGAGATATTCCTCGTTTGGCAAAAGTGTATTTGCACAATTTTTTAAGCATTTTTATAGTTTTTTAAGCATTTTTATAGTTTTTTAATACATATTCCGGTATGTTGCGTTTTCTTTTTTAATCATTATTGCCTTTATTTGTCTCCCTTTCTAATTATAAATATTTATAATTTTATACGTTTAACTTTTGGGAAATGAGATGAATAGACATAAAAAAAATGAAGAAATATGATATAGTCTACTAAGTTTAGATTGAATATTGTATAATATAGGTTTTTCGATTTTCCCACATAAAAACAAAAAGATATGCAATGTACACCAAGCGTCAACCTACTTATATCGCGTGAAAAAGAGCAGTGAAAACCAAAAAATAGAAAAGTTAGACAATTTACCTTTTGGTGATCACTTCCCAACTTAATACCAAACATGAAACATTAGTAGTCCTTTTGAAGTATGTATATAGTTAATGTGTAGTAAGTTGGCAGAGAATATTCTTTCTTTGGCATTAAGTTAGAAATTGATCACTAAAAAGTAATTTCTCCAAAAGTCATATCTTTTTGGGAAAATTACTTTTTAGTGATTCTTTCCAAACTTAATACGATAAAAAGAAAATTGATAGTTATTTTGACGTAAGTATATAGGTAATTTGTGGCAAGTTGATAGTTATTGTCCTTTTTTAGCATTAGATTGAACAATAGTCACTAAAAGGTAATTTTACCTTTTTCCCTAACTATTCACAAACGGACACGTGGCACAAGGAGGTTTCTTTTCCTCCGTTTTAGTATATATATAATAGATTAATATGTATCAATACTCCTCTATAAGTCTAAATTTGAAATTATTTATTCTATAAGTAAAAATGTTTGAAATAGAAAACTTTGAAGAAAACAGAAAGGAATTTTTTTAAAATAATTTTAGTTTTAGTGTTAAACGGACATTTTGCAAATGAACAACAAACTTAATTCGAAGAAATTTAGTTCAAACTATTTGATAGTTATCAACAAGTCTTAATTGAATCTGTCACTTGGCTATATCCTCTTTTAGGAAGATTTAGAGATTGTCTTTATGGATCAAAGTTGAAGTAAGAAAGTACTAGTGCCTAGGAATTAGGAAACAATATTTTTAGTTTAAAAAGTGTAATTCACATAATTTAATGAATACTAAATTTGTGAATTATTTTGAGATGGCATAACTGTTATAAAAGCTCTACTACTAATATATGCGAGAATGCTGTTTCATCCATCAAAATTTTTGTCTGTTTAATTCTAAAAGAGTTTTAAAATTTTCATGCAAAAATATTAGTCACCGGTTTAAACATGCAAATATCATGGAAACTAGTGAATGTACGAGTCCAACAAGTTCATCTTATTGATGTAGCACTACCCTTCTTTTCTTTTTTCTATTTTTTCTTTCTTTTTGTACTCAGTGTTACTACTTTATCATTACCATATTAATTAGTAAAGTTTGAATAAATTTATTCACTATCTTTAATTTTTTTCAATATCTATGTAAAGGTATAATTCCAATTGCTTTTATGTGTGCTCCACTACAAGTTTTGTTAGCCCTTATTTGAGCTAAAGGTGTAGAAGAATTTTTTTTTTTCCTAATAAAAAAAGAATAATGGAACGGGAGATGGAGGAAGGGACTTTGTTTTTAGTTCCACTAGGGTGAGGAACATGTTACGCACGTGCTTAATGTTATTTGCCAATTGGTCATGTTATATTTACACTTTCAAAGATAATGCTATATGTTACATTATTGCTTGTCAACTTGCTACAAATTAACTATCAACATGATACAAATTAATTACCAACTTGACACAGCAATTTCTAAAAAACCCAAGACATGACACGGCGGGGATACGGCAATAAATAAATAAATAAATATATATAGCATTATAGTTTTATAGTTTTATTTTTCAATTGAAAGATAAAGTTTAAAACAAAAATCACATGACAAAAAAAAATTTTGGGCTTTTGCAAAATCACCCCTCAATTGTGAAAAACAACTAAAATTACTCCTTTTAAAACAATTTAAATTTATATTTTTTACCCCGCCGTGTCCGTTCCTGTGTCCCTCGCGTGTCCCTCCCGTGTCCGAAATTAATTTGATTTTTTTATTTTCCCGATACGTATGGAGCGTGTCGGACACGTGTCCGGATACGTGTCGAAAGCGTGTCAGAACCGTGTCGGAGCCGTATCCGTGTCCAACACGTGTCTGACACAACTACAGCATTATTTTCAGAGTGTCCGTGCATCCTAGACCTATATTATCCTAAAAAAACACATATGAAAAAGGAAAAAGAAAAAAAAAAGGGCAAAGCGGTCATTTTCTCTGTAGATGAACAGTGCATCTACAGTAAACAAGCTTATTCTCCTTTTATTATAGTGTTAGAAATGCAGAAAACGTTGGGAGCGTGATTAGTGGTCACAAAAGTTTCCCTCCTGGTTTCTCCTTTTCGTTTTTCCGTAGTCCGTTGCAGTACAAACTTCCGTGACGGTGAGAACAGAGAAGAATATACGCTGTCCCCTTTAACGCCTCGTCTACGTGTCACTTTTGGCCTTTCCTTTTTCTACTTTTCACGCTCCCTTCTGCTCGTGTTTCACACGCTCTGGTTGGAGATGCCCAGGTTTGTTGGATGTGATGGTCACGCTCTTGAAACGAGAGTGTGGGGAATGGGGCACATCTTAATGTGAGAAACAAGAGGATGTAAAAGAAGTGGCACTGCTGTTTCTCCATTTTGCGGAAAGGAATGGAATCTTAAGCAACTTGTTATTGAATCCCCATGCTCTTTTAACATTGCAGCCCCACGAAATAACCTTGTGGGTTATAGCACCATCACTCCATTTGATATGATAAAATCAAACATAATTACAATAAGAGGGACATATGCTTTAATTTTTGCCTTCAAAAAGAGTTCGAATTTGGTGTCGTGCATAATTGGTAACATCTAAGTCTTTGGATGTGTACTGCACGGTGTTGTTCATAATACTAAATCTGAACTCCTTTAAGTGGGTTAAATTTAAAATTTTAATCAAATTTAATTTGGATGTGTATTGTCTCAATGATATGGTGTTTCTTCCTTTTTGAGGATAAATTAAACTACTTTTTTAAAGAATATAAATTAAAGATTGGACAAAATTTGAAAATTCTAGAGAAATAATACCATCCCATTATGCATGGGTATATTAACGAGCTCGCCCTCTACTTCAAGAAATCTTGTACAAATTTTGAGACATACATCCTTATAATTGGATAAAAGGCCCTTTAAGGATTTCATGTAAAAGGTTTTATTTAAATAAAAAAAAAAAGGGATTAGTGATTTATTTAGACGATCGATGTTTCATTTTTTTCTCTCATCCACTAGTGTTCATATATAATTAAACTGTTTTTTGTTTTTTGTTTTAAAACCAAAATTTTTACTTCGTATCAATTTTGATCATGCATGTGGGTTCATTTTAAGACATTTTTGGATGATTTTTCTACAACCCCGACAAGATAACCTGATGATATGATGTATGTCTTGAAATTATAATCATGTCTAAAATAACTGAAAAGATGGCAAATTAAGCTAATGGCCGGTAGGTGGGATGAGCACACCCTACTAGGCTGCCCTACTCAATTTTGATGGTTTACCTTGTCTGTTAGGAACAAAGATTCAATCACAGGTTTTGGCGTTAATAGATTGACAATTTTTAGTTAAATGTGATTAAAGTTGAAGAAAAGGTTTAAACAGTGACATTAGGCCAAAAGCACCCACTTTTCCTCTTGTAGATCGAGCACCAAGCCAAGTACCCCAACCCCACCAATTTTTTTAAGAGGCATATCCCTAGATTAAGATAAGGCAGGCTAAGACTGTTGATAACTCTCTACAATTTAAACTAATTTACTTAATGAATCCTTTTCTTATAAAGGTGTCTTAACCAAAGTTGCATAAGGACAGTGCATTGAGGGTTGTACCTCATATATACAATCCTTAATGCATTGTACTTATGTAACTTAGGTAAAAGATATCATGACCTTGAAATTTTCATTTACTCCTACTTAATTTGCTAAAAATATATGTTGTTAACCATAAGGATGATGATCATATTTACTAATTTTTAAAAATGTTTTGGAAAAGAATATTTAAATGTGGTATGTGGAACTCAAAGATAAATTGATTCTGGCTACGCTTGTTCTATTAAACAAGAAAATAGTGTTATTAAACCTAATTTTTATCTCTAATACTTTTCCTCTAATAATGTGACCGTAGTCATATCAACACACGAATATATATATTTTTATTATAATATATTTTGAATGCATGTCATCTCTAACTACATCATTAAAGAAAAAAAAAAAACATTAAAAATAAAATCATCATCGAAGGAAAAAATTCAAAAGTTGAAGAAAAGGTCTCGATCAACATTGAAATTAGGCCAATATTCCCCACTTTTCCTTTGGCAGTTCAAACACGTACTAAGCCAAGTATGCCGTAGGGCCCCAACCCTACCAATTTTTTAAAGAGGTACATCCCCTAGATGAAGATAAAGCAGAAAGGTACCGACTGCGTTAAGACTGTCGATAACTTTTCTACAATTTAAACTAATTTACTTAATTAGTTCTTTTCTATGTTAAGGATGTCTTAATCTAAATTCCGTAAGGACAATGCATTAAGGGTTGTATAGGTAAGGAGATCTTAACTTCAAATGCATTCGGGGTTGTATAAGTAAGGACATCTTGACTTCAAAATTTTTATTTTCTCCTACTTAATTTGCTAAAAATATATATTGATATCCATAAGGATGACGATCGTATGCATTAATTTTTAGAAATGTTTTGGAAAAGAATATCTAAATGTGGTATTTGGAACTCAAAAATCAATCGATTATGACTACACTTGTTCCACTAAATAGGAGAATAGTGTTATTAAACCCCAATGATTATTATTAAGGGGAAATATCCAAAACCTCCTTCAAATATAAAATCATATCTAAAAACTCTATTAAATATTTTTCCTATTCATCTAATCCAAATAAAAAAGAATTATATCCATTAACTCCAATTAGTTAAATTTTTGTTTACTGCAGTTAAAAAAAAAGAGTGATCTGACTAAAATGTCCTTCTTTCACAATAATATGTTTAATGACAAAAATGCATATTTAAGTGAATTTTCTCTTTTGCCTCCTCTTTTTCCCAAACTTGCATATTTGCTCTCCCACTCCCTCTTTTTCTTCTCCCTTCCCTCCATGTGTACATTAGAGAAGAATTAATTAATGATAGTTAATTTTTTTTCTAATTACACTAAAAATGATAAAAATAGAAATTCAGTTAAATATACAATTTTTTTATTAAACATACTAATGTCAAAGAAGGGTATTTTAGTCAGATCACTCTTTTCTTTTAACAACAGTAAACAAAAAATTAACTGGTGGGAGTTAATAGATATGATTTTTTTTATTTGGATTAGATGGATAGGAAAAATATTTAATGGAGTTTTTGGATATGAATTTATTTTTGAGAGAGTTTTTGGATATTTTTCCTATTATTAATTCCTTTCATTAATGGTGTGATAATAGTCATATTGACGCACAATTCTTTTTTATAATATTTTTTGAATATTAAAGAAAAAAAAGAGAAAAAGAAATCATCATTGAAGAAAAATTTTAAAAATGTACTTAAAATAAAATGATATTAACACTCCAAAAGGAACCTCAGTGCGCTCTCAGTCTCTCACTCTTTCACTCTTGTATGAGTTTTCTTAAAGTAGGTACACATCAAACTGTAATTAATAATTTAATCATTCTCAATACAATGATTAAGCCATTAATTACAGTTTAACATTTAACATGTGCCCCTCCTAAATATAAGATCCTTAATTCAAAGTGGCCTGCTCCCATACTTCTCGATTGTGATGACACGACAGCCATGCATCTTACAGGAAACGTATGAAGAAGTGTAGGGGTCAGACTGGATTTATGTCGGAGCCAACTAAAGTAAGAAGCTGCTGCTACTTTTTTTTTTTTTCTTCCCAAAAACTATTCAATGTTTTTCTCATCTTATTTAGAGAAAAGGTGTACCTGAATTCTGCATGTTGCATTAGCAAGAGTGTGAAAGCCATTCATTTAGTTCACACTGCATGGGGAATGGACCATGTGCTCCCATTCATCTAGGCCCTTAAGAATCAATATCGATCATTTATTTGCCTTTCTTCTTTATGACAAACGTGCTCCCAAGGCTGTCCTACTGCCACTGCACATGCCTCTTTGATCTGGACTTTGACATCTGAGTAATTTTAAAAGAATTTCAGTTTGATTGGTCTTGTTGTATTCAATCATGTCGTTGTAAGGTTAGGTAACTTTACACGTTTTCCATTTTTTACCTTCGGTAAAAGAAAAAATATGGCACGACTTGTAAAATTTCATTGGAGTTCAAAACTAGAAGCTTGAGTTCAAAACCACTGTTCATGCCAATTTAGTAACATTTAACCATTATCCCAAAAATTTAAAAAAAAAAAATTAAATTAAAAAAAAAAAGAAAAAAGAAAAAAAAAGAAGAAGGAAAGTTCAAGCTTAATCACGAGTCTAGTGGAGCTTCTCATAAACAAGCATTCAAAACCATGAGAACAACGATGTAAACAAAATTAAAGTTGGTTTTGACAATTCAACAAGCTCCAAATGTTATACTATTCATCACACCTTCTTCGTTTTTTATTTTATTTTATTTTTTATTTTAAAGGCAAATCGATCAGTCTACGTAATTATCTTTCAAAGTTTCATATATTTTTCAAAAAAGTTCTTTAAAGGATTCACGCACCTACCTCCACAATCCATGCATGCATGCATGCTTAAGGCTAATCTAGTGGAGCTTGGCCTTCCTCAAGTTAAGCCATTAAAAATAAAACCTAAGCTTGTGTTTGGCTTGTTTGATTGGCTAACGACTCTAAACCAGCTTCTTATAAATTGAACCAGTTGATATTTACCTGTGGCAATTATAGAATGGACAACGTGGATTTAGATATAATAAATGTCAAAATAAATAAAAATAAAAATGAAAAAGGGGAGGAGCTAGAAGCTGAGCCATATATCCATGGATGAGCTCCTCAATTTATTTAACATGTATATGTGGGATTTGAAGAAACTAATTTACCAACCTTTTACTTTCTGTCAAAGAATGTCTATATCATTAGGTTTAAATAGACACATATTTACTTCTTTTCTTGCAAGTCAGGATAAAATAGACAACCAACATGATCCACCCTTTCGTCACGTAAATAAATTTCCAGCTGCTAGAATCTCATTTTTAAGTTGATCGAGCTGTTTTCTACATTAAGACACATCGAGTCTTTCTTTTTCTTCTTTTTCTTTTTTTTTTTTTTTGTTTGATGGTTAGGGCATTCGGGTTAACTTGCATGCACCTCGACTAATCCCTCTTCGAACAATCTTAAGGGCGCACTCCCCCACATCGACTTATGCATTCAAAAATAAATTCTTGAAGTGCTCTCTAAAGGGGCACAACAAAGAATGAAACCCAAGATGTTTGGGTTTACAGCTCATCTTAGGACCACCTGAGCTGGTCCTCTTAGGTAAAGTCTTGAGACAGAGCATTTTGTATCAAAAATTAATATATTGGGATGACTTAAACAGAGTCCTAATTTTTTTTTTAATGTCTTTGCCTTTGTTTTTATTTTTGTTTTGTTGTCTTATTTTGTATTTTGTATCATCAAAACAAAAACAAAGACAATAAAAAAAATAAAAAATTTAGGACCATGTTTAACTCACCCCTCGTATATAGGATTCTACCGAGTGGGATCATCATCAATAGATAATTGACCTTAGTGGCTTAAGATTGTGTTTTGTGATTTGAAGTGGTGTAGAATAAAGTTGAGATGTACGTTTGTAATATGCAAAGTCAAGCAAAGATCTAAATTCAATGACCAATATGAGTTAGACGGGTAGAATTATATTCGTTGCTTAATTTGGGAACATCTTGCATAATGTGGTTTAACCAAGTGAGATTAACTTGTAAAATTCATATCCTTGTAAAGTTCTCCAATATTTTTAGTTTAAAAAAAAAAAAAATCAATTTTGATTAGAAAATTATTATTATAAATAATAATTTATCAATATATATATTTATAGCATTCAAAGTAATATTTTTTAATTAGGAGTATTAATAGTATAGATCTTTCCAACATAATTTAAGGTTTCCCTTTTGGACATTCTTTCCCATTTTTCAATATATTTTTAAATTTTAAACATTTTCCATTTCATAGACTGCATTAGGTTCGGAATTCAAACCATTGTTGATTTTTCAATGGCAGTCCAACTGTTACGTTATCACAAAAAATAATAATAATAATAATAATAATAATAAAATAAAATAAAATAATGACAATATAGCTGTTAAATAAAATATTAGTCACGCGTTCTAGAAAGCTTGCCCAGCATGGATCTACAAACCTAATGCCATCTTAACAGGATATGATGCTTTATAAAAAATAAAATAAAATAAAAGCTTATAATTGAACTTGAAAAAGGAAAATTCATGTCTTACTTATTTATTTATTTTTTTGAATAAAATGGAATAAATAAAAATGCACAAAAAAAGAACTTACCCAAGACCAAACAAAAAAAAAAAAAAAAAAAGGATAAAAAAAATGTATTATTCTACTCTCTTAATAAAAGTAGGGTTTTCTTAACGTATATTGTTAAGTTATAATTAATAACTTAATTATTATATAAAAAAGGTGTTTTTACATTTTTTTCAAATATTTTTATATTTTTTAAAATAATTTTTGCCATTATTTTTGTATTTTCAATGTAATGATTAACCCAATATTTATAACTTAACAGTGAAAAGACATAAAGGGCCAGAAGAGGCCCATTTATGGGTGACAAAAGCAATCGCAAAACCGTCAAGGTGGTGATGGTGGTAGCGGGGCCCAGTCCAAAAGAAAGGGGTCCCACGTAAGTAAAGCGGTTGCCCAGTAAGCCCATCCGTGGAGCCGTACAAATCCGTACGCAAGACTAAAGTAAGGATGAAACCACCACCGACCGCACAAGAAAAAGTAAGGGCGTGACGTGGGAATCAAATAAGTGGTGGGGCCCTCCACACATCACTACAGCTCTTCTGTGGAAAAAGAGGAGATGATGGGCCATCACGGGGCATTGTAGAGCTTCTTGTAGATGGGGCGTGCACGTTTGTTCTCAGTTTTAATATAACTGGTTTATAACCCGTGCAATGCACGGGTGAGGTTTGTAAAAATAAATATTATAAATAATATAAATTATATATATATATATATTTAATACACATTCGTGGTAGTAACTCTGATGGTAAAGAACTGCGATTCAGGAATTATAAATTTTGAGTTCGTGTTTTCACTTTTTTACTATCGAATGCATGGATTTGAGGATGGTTTGTGCATCATGGGGATTAGTTTGGGCCTAACGGTTTGAGATACCTCTCGTTTGGTAAAAGTGTATTTACACAAAAATTAAATATATAAAATTATAAATATTTATAATTAGAAAGGGAGACAAATAAAGACAATGATGATTAAAAAAGAAAACGCAACAAACCAGAATATGTATTAACATATCACATTGCTTAGAAAGAAAATGAAGAAATATGATATAGTCTACTAAGTTTGGGTTGAATATTGTATAATATAGGTTTTCCGATTTTCCCACATAAAAACAAAAGAATATGCAGTGTATACCCAGCGTTGACTTACTTATACTGCGTGAAAAAGAGCAATGAAAACCGAAAGAAAAAAAAAAAAAAAAAAAAAGTTAGACAATTTACCTTTTGGTGATCACTTCTCAACTTAATACCAAACATGAAACATTAGTAGTCCTTTTGAAGTATGTATATAGTCAATTTGTAGCAAGTTGGTAAAGAATATTCTTTCTTTGGCATCAAGTTGGAAATTGATCACTAAAAAGTAATTTCTCCAAAAGTCATATCTTTTTGGAAAAATTACTTTTTAGTGATTCTTTCCCAACTTAATATGAAAAAAAGAAATTTGATAGTTATTTTGACATAAGCATACAGTTAATTTGTAGCAAGTTGATAGATATTATCCTTTTTTTGGTATTAGATTGAAAAGTGGCCACTAAAAAGTAATTTTACCTTTTTTCCTAATTGTTCACAAACTAACACGTGGCATCAATGGGAGGCATTTCCTTCGTTATAGATATATAGATAATAACAACTAGGACTGTTAATGGTTTTGGTTAAAACCGAGAACCAAACCGAACCAAACCGAACCGGGCGGTTTGGTTTGGTTTTTTTGTCATTAGGTTCGGTTATGGTTTTAATTTTAGAAAACCGAACTTAATTGGTTTGGTTTTGGTTTTCAGTTTTAAAAAACCGAACCAAACCGAAAAACCGAAAAAACCAAAAAATATAATATATATATATATAAACTTAAAGTTTGTAAATTCCCAATTCTAATAAGGGTAAAATAGGTAATGGGCTTGTTTTTGTTGATTTTAAGTTTCTTATTGTTTTCTCTTTTTTAGATTGGCATGTATTAAACTAGCTATTAATGTTGTGTGTATTAATGTTGTGTGTGATATTAACATATTAATGTATGTCAATATGTTTCTATTTTAATACAATGTTTGTTTTTTTTAGTTGCTAATGTAATGCTTTTATTAAAAATGTTTTTATTTGGAATTTGGCACATCATTTTTTTCATTTTCAATTATTTGTTGTTACTTGATAGGTTAAAACTGAAACCGAACCGAACCAAACCGAAATATAATGGTTTGGTTGGGTTTGGTTTTTTTATAATATGGTTTGGTTTTGGTTTAGGAGGAACAAAACCGAAGTATAATGATTTGGTTTGAAATCTCCCCTAAAACCGAACCAAACCGAACCATTAACACCCCTAATAACAACCCCCACCAAGGGAATTTTCTAACCCTTATTTATTTATTTATTTATTTTTACCACTAGAAATGGTGGCATTGCAATATTGCATACCAATACCAGAGGTATCCCATTATAATGTTGGAAAAAATTGTATTTCCTCTGTCCTACAAAGATTGATTATTTTTATTATTTTTTTTTGTCTCAAATGGTCATGTTGAAAAATCAAATCATAATTTTTTTAAATTTTCTATACTACCCTTTGTTCTTTTAATACTTCAATTACTTTCAACACAACCTAATAAAAAGTAAGGGAGAGTTACTTCTGGAAAAATAGAGTTTAAATGGGGTTATTGTCAATTTTTCCTTTAATTAAATGACAAGTCAATGAAATGATGGTTTTTTTTAAATTACGTGTTTTGTCAAACATGGCCTATTTTTGTGGAATGAAAGGAGTAAGTAATACATAATTTATCCAAATTCAAATTAATACTCCCTATGTCCCACAAAGATAGGCCAAACATGTAATTTAAGGAAAATCATCATTTCATTGACTTGTCATTTATTAAACCTTATTTTTTCAAAATTACTCTCACCTACTTTTTATTGGGTTTCATGTTGAAAGTAATTATTGATAGTAAGGGTTAGTATAAGAAGTTCAAAAAGAATTATGAATTAACTTTTTAAAATGGACAAACTTTTTGAGACAAAAAAAAAAAAAAAAGAGGTCTCAAAAATTGCCTAATTTCATGGGACAAAGGAAGTATTACTATTAATAAATCTATACTTGCATGAAGTCTTGCTATTGGATTTACAAAACCCCACTCTCCCATCGAGAATCCGAAAGCTATTTTGAAATTCCAATTACACCAAGAGAGTTCGTTGTCTATCTCCCATTGATCAATACTTCATCACAATGGTATGCAATTTAATTTTTTTTATTATCTTTGGAGTGTCAAAAAATTAAAATAGATATTGTGTTTGCTTGTGTGACATATATATCTTGGCATATACGCATAAAAAATACAATTGTCAAGCTCGACTGTCAAGTTGACCAATAAAAATAAAAATAAATAAAATCTTGGTCAAAGTCACGATTTGCATTGTTTTGATTTTTTATTTTTTTGATAACATTACTTTCTTTTGATTAGAAGGTTTTTTTTTTTTTTTTTTTTTCGGTTTGATGGTGAGGGTGTCCAAGCCAACTTGCGTGCACCTCGACTAAATCCTCTCCCTAATGATTTTAAGAGTGCATTCCCTCACATTGGCATAGTACATTTAAGAATTAATTTCTAAAATGCTCTAAAAAAAATCAAACCCAAATTGATAAAATAAAGAGGCTCTCCTCTTCTCCACTGGAGTAACTCCTTTGGCTCTTTTGGTTAGAAGTTAATGTTTCATACGGAAGAAAATTGGTGTCTCAGCCGTACATGCCCCACTACGGACGTACCCTGTTGGTGTCTCAATGATCTGCATTATCAATAATGTCTTCACTCTCTGCATCTCTAGCTTTGCTGACTAGCCCTCTGTTTTCTAATAGTTTCAAGGTCTTTTTTTGTTGGCTACTGGTGGGCTCGGCCCTGTCATAAATTTAGTCACGGTCGCTGCCACTCGGGGCCATGGACTGGCTGAAACTGGGCCCAGCTTTGTTGAATATGAGGTCATTAAGTTCTAGGAGAAAAAAAAGAGGGCACTAAGTATACCTGAATAATCTTTATTTTTAATTTTTTTTTTTTTTTGTCAGTAGGGGTATTTTAACCTTCAACCTGATTAATCGTCTAAATAGGGACAAGGCTAATATTGATTGGCTTCGGGAAAGATTGGAAAGTAGAAGCCAAAACATTAATTTCTCATTTGTTGAGGGAGGCGTAAAAGATAAGAAATTATTTCAATTCCCTTGTTGAGTCTGAGCGCCAAGTCTTAGTCTTGGACAAGTGCGTTATTTCTTGGTCGAAATTCAGTGTATTTCCAAAGTTTTCAACTAAGGGATTAATCATTGTCGTGGTGGAAAAGCGAAAACCGCTAGTCCGGGGATTTTTTCCAAGATGCTGGTATTGGGGAGTTATTTCAATTCCTTGGAATTGCATGTGATTTGATTTGTGAAGATCAGTGAGGAGAAAGTTGTGGAAATGTAATGCACTTATGAAAGTGAAGTATTTGTGCAGCGTATGAAGTCTAATTAAGAAAGTTTGGCTTGATTTGATTTAGCCCACAAAAAAAGAAAAAAAAAAAAGAATGGTTTGGTTTGAATTTTATAGAGAGATGTGGACTTAAAGTGCCAGTTGAGACAGAATTCTGCAGACATGTGAGTTCATTTATTGTCAAGGATTGCATGAGTTGGGTTGAATGGAGACTCTGCAGAAATTACGTAGCAAGATACTATTATGTATCAAGTCTCCAGTGGGGTCCCACTGTTTTTAATAATTGCGTAAATTGTAATCCGTGGACTTTGGATTTGGACTGGTTGCCGTGATTGAATTCTATGAATATTCGGCCATTGTCAATACTCTGGGTGAAAAATTCAAAAGAAAGTTTGGAAGAAAAAGTTTGGATGTTTTGTACTAATCTGGCCGAACTAAACTTAAATTTCAATAATTTATGCACCACAATTATCTGAATGAGTCCACCAAATTTGTAGTAGAAATTCACCCCAAGTTGGATAAAAAGTCGAAAAATAATTATACCAAAAATGTTTGGGAATTGAATTAAGCATGTTGGGGGTTGGGTGATGTAAATGCACGAGAAGTGTCTCCCCATTTGTAGGTTTGATATGTCTTGGAATCACGAGTGTTGGTCTCCTGCAATATGAGAATGGTGACTAAGAAGGAAATGAAGCATTGTGGGGTTATCCTTGAAAACAACATCTCAACCACTCTCTTAAGTTTCTGGTATATATGTTGAATTCTACCCTCGCCCCTTGTGGCAAGGAATACCTCTCTTTCTATGTTTGTGGTCGGCTGCATGTGTTGGCTTTGTCTTCACCAAATGACAACCTCTCTCTCTCTCTCTCTCTCTCTCTCTCTCTCTCATGTGAAGTGTTGTTCTTTATTTGTCTTGTTTTGGTACACATAAGAACATCAAAACATCACAAATTTACAACCTTCTAAGATGTGAAAACATCACAACCTTACCACAAGCCCAAACCCTACTTTGTTGTAATTGGTTTAAACTCTAGACTTATCACCCTCATTTACTTGAGACACTCCCTGAGTTCTCGAATTACATATCCACCAAACCATCCGTTGCTTTTTAATATATCAGCTTATGTGGATGATCACTTCAAATTTTTTTTATTTATTTAAAAAAGGACAATTTGTCATAAATTTTAAAAGTGCTATTACCAGATTAAACGGTTTTTAAATGTAAGTTCTATAATTAACCCCATTCATGGTGACAAGCTTCCACCTCCCAATTCTTTATTTGAAGGACAAAGGAGCTATTGGACATAGACTCCCTTGTTTTTATCCCTTTTCCCCCCTAATTACTAAATGGTGAGATCTAAACCTAGACAAACACTTTAATAAGTTCACTTGCTTCTTTACAATTTTTCCCTCACAAGAGGGCTAGAGGGTATCAAAACTGGAAATGGCTAATATATTCTTTCCAAGTTTAGTATTAAAATAAATTGTATTCGAATCTTTAGTTTGGTTTGGGGAAATCTTATTATTGTTTATACTAATATGTAAAAAACATTAATTTAGTGTTCAATTAGTTTAATCAGTCAAAAATTTGACAAACATAAACGTTCATAAATAAGTTGTTTTTCTTAAAAATGTCCAAAGTAAAAATACTAATAATCTATTACCACGAGGCTCTGAAATAACATATGAAACATTGAGCGCCTTTTTTGGCACCAATTGGGTTGTGATTGAATTTGGACATAACACTGGGATGTCATTTTCGGGCCCAATTTGGACTGGTGGGTGGTCCTTTTTATTTTTATAATTTGGCTATAATATGGTATTATGGTGGGTGACCATTAGGACTTTTTGTCATGACCCAGCAAGCATATTTTGAGGCAAGAGCTTATAGCTGATGGGCTTGGTCCCCCATTTACTTTGTTATGTGTTACCATAAAATAAAATTAAAAATTAAAAATTAAACTAGGATAAATCAAGGCTCACGTCTGTATCAAAAAGGTTAATTCCCAACCTACACGTTACGTTTAAAACAAAATTTTAGAGTTGATTGATGAGACTCAGCTTTGTAAAAAGCACCAAATCACTCTTAGAAATCACTAAATGTTATTTTGTGGTTTTGTTCATCATGACTTTTGCGTTTGGATGAAGGAAATTTGGGTTGAGATGCATTTCAAATATGAAATCTCGCATCTGCTTCTGTTGGCGCCACCATAATTTGACATTAATTAAAATCCCTTTTTAGCCTAAATCATTCATTCCTTCAAATCCTTCATCCAAACGCATAGGAGTATTTGTGAAGCAAAAGAACTTACATAAGTTGCCATTAGTGACACAACAAAAAACATATAAAGATTATAATATAAATTTTGCTAAACCAAGGTGGCTTCAATACATATCTATCTATATCTATATCTATACTATATATAAAAGTCTGCATATTAGAAAAACTTTTAATTGACCATTACATTCTTATTTTAAATTTTAAATACTTATTTATCCCCTATATTTAACTAATTAAGAATGTTTATTTTCCAGCAAAAAAGAAGGAAAAAAAAAAATGAAAGAAAGAAATAAAGAAAGATACTGACATCCACTTCATAAATTCTACAGAGCCTCTACTATTATATATGCATGTTTCCTAACCAATTTCTTATTCCTATTATGACTCCTAGGTATGGAAGGAATTTTGACTTATTGTGTTGAGCGTCTATTTTAATGACTTAAATCAACGAAAAATAACAAAAAATTAGATCTCCATGTTCTATGTGTGTGTGTGTGTATGAGAATTTATTAATTTTCATATATCTTTTATTATTTAAATATTATTCACGTGCAACACAAGTGTACCCATATTTAGTTAGACCAAAGGTGGTGATACCAAGATTAAAAAAAACCTACTACATTTTGATTTTGAAACAATTCTTCTGTGCCCTAATTTCCATTATTCAACATATACATGACTACTACTCTACAAGCTCCTTACAGCAGAGGGATAAACATTGTGCAACTTATCAAAATTTGGAGCTGATTGGACTTTCAAGCTCAAATTTTTGTAGGCCACCCCTGAGCATATGGGCCATGGATTTGTTTTAGCAGTCATGCTTCAGTTCACTATGTCAAAGGCCTAATTCCATGATCCATGTGTGTGTATATATATATATATATATATATATTTTTTTTTTTGATATCAGGAGGTCCAAATACCTTACACCTAACTAATCTCCCTAAACACATACAATTAACCTTCCATCGCACTTGCACCGGACAATTATAGGACAAAGTCCATGGGATGGCATTGAGGGAGAGTGGTGAGAGTTGAACCCAATACCTCTTGCTTGACAAAAGACTCTAGGACTACTCGATTTACCCCTCAAAGTTCATATAAAACATCATCCAATGAATAAAAAGCTATTGGCATGTAAAGTATTGTTTTAGTCATATAAAACACCATCTAATCATCGTCAATTCAATGATACGTAGTAGATTACCAGAAAGAGTGACAGTTTCATATTATAAAGAATTATTTTGGTCGATTAGATATTTAAATCCTTAGATAATCCCTTATAAGGCTATACTAAACCAATTTATTAATGCAAGTTACTAATTATGGTTAGCTTTGAGCAAGTTGATTGATCTTGCCTTGATCATTTCTTGTATATATTGCTTTCTATCGAGTTTAAAACACAATGAAAACTAGTGTTCCAATTAAAGTTAACTGAATTAGTCCATGCTGATTGACTAGTGCTAAGCCAAAACTATTAAAGAATAAGGCTAGATGAGAGAATGCACAAGGTTTGGGAGAGTCAACTTCCTTCTTTATGAGTGATTTATTAAATCAAATGATAATTTTTTATTTTATTTTTTATTTACAGTAAGAGGGATTCAAACTCCTAAGATACTCTACTCTTACCCTTTGCCCCACCTACTCTCACTTGGCAAAATCAAACTGACATTATCATCACAACTTTCACCCTCAAACTTATTTAATACGCGCGGCAGTTAAGTCCCCCTCTCTAAAGAGGTGAGTTTTGTGGCCTTCTCCATGTATCACTTTACAAACTAGCTAGTGCTATTTCGTACTCCCTCATCACACTAAGTGATCATTTTATGTGTATTCTACGTGACAGTAGCTATGACCCTTTGTATAAAATGTCAAATTTATGATCAACGTGGCATCGACCCAAGTTGTTTCGCTCATCTCCTAATTGATTATCTATATATATATATATATATATAGATTCGACTTCCACATTGTCACTTTTTCAGTACTCAAACTAATTTTTTATTAACCTACCTCCTCCTAAACTCCCCAGCAAACACTGACGGATTGCACTCAATACTTATCTAAACTAAATCCTGCCTGACCCCCTAAATCTAACACGTCTAAGGGTTTTATTTTATTTTATTTTATTTTTTTTCTGGCTAAAGTATTTCTTACATATATAACTCATAATGTACTTTGTCGATAACTTGGTAGTTTAGTGGCGTTAATTTACCTCATTTGTTAAGTGATCGAGTTATTAGTGATATCTGGTTCAAGTTTATTGAGAAATATTGATACCTATTTATTGATATTAAGAGACAGGTTAGAGGTGTGGTAGGTTCGATCTATATGTATTGTCGATAAAAACACACACACACACATACTAATCATGTAGGGTGGTTCTGGCATGCACGACAGCAATGATAGTCAAATCATGATCACAAATGGATTTTACTTCTCTTAAAAAATTTATGGTTTATTATTTTTTATGATCATGATTTGACTATCATGTACTGCTTTTGACAATAAAAGTCTGTCATGGTAGGAATTCCCAATCATGTAATTAATGTCAGTAGTTTATTGGCTTCAATATCCCACTGCCTTCACTAGCTTTTCCAAGCTTTGAGTGGTTCGGTATAGGATTTACTTAATTAGTTCTTTTCTATATTAAGGATGTCTTAATCTAAGTTCTATAAGGACAATGCATTAGGGGTTGTATAAGTAAGGACATCCGGACTTCAAAATTTTCATTTTCTCCTACTTAATTTGCTAAAAATATATATTGACGTCCATAAGGATGACGATCATATGCGTTAATTTTTAGAAATGTTTTGGAAAAGTATACTTAAATGTGGTATTCGGAACTCAAAAATCAATTGATTATGACTACACTAGTTCCACTAAATAGGAGAATAGTGTTATTAAACCCTAATGATTATTATTAATTCCTTTCATTAATGGTGTGATAATAGTCATATTGACGCACAATTTTTTTTATTTAATATTTTTTGAATGCGTGTCATGCCTAACTACATCATTAGAGGCAAAAAAAAAAAAAAAAAAAAAGAAAAAAAAAAAAGAAGGGAAATCATCATTGAAGAAAAATTTTAAAAATGTATTTACAAAAAATGATATTGACACTCCAAAAGGAACCTCAATGCCCTCTCACTCTCTCATTCTTGTATGAGTTTTCTTAATGTGTGCCCTATCTTAGGGCACAGATAGGGCACACGTTAAGCTGCAATTAATAACTTAATCATTGCATGAAAAAATATGTTTTTATAGTTTTACAATGCATTTTTTTTATTTCCAATGCAATGATTGGATCATTAATTACAGTACTTTAACATGTGCCTAGGGACACACATTAAGAAAACCTTCCTTGTATATGGATTATTTTCCCAAATAGGATCCTCTATTCAAAGTGGCCTGCTCCCATACTTAGCCATGCATGTTACAGGAAACGTATGAAGAAGTGTAGGGGTCAAACTGGATTTATGTCGGAGCCAACTAAAGTAAGAAGCTGCTGCTACTTTTTTTTTTTCCTTCCCAAAAACTATTCAATGTTTTTCTCATGTTATTACCTGAATTCTGCATGGTGCATTAGCATTTAGCAAGAGTGTGGAAGCCATTCATTTAGTTCACACTGCATGGGGGATAGACCATGTGCTGATGTGCTCCCATTCATCTAGGCCCTTAAGAATCAATATTGATAATTTATTTGCCTTTCTTCCTTATGACAAACGTGCTCCCAAGGCTGTCCTACTGCCACTGCACATGCCTCTTTGATCTGGACTTTGACATCTGAGTAATTTTAAAAGAAATTCAGTTTGATTGGGGCTTCTTCTTTTTCTTTTTTTTTTCATTAACCTAGTCGGGTGTGAAAGAGTTAATTACTTGAGACCTCACCTCATTTAATCACCTATGGTGCTTACAAAAAAAAGACACTTGTTATATTGAGTAATTTTAAAAGAAAAGAGATATCACCTAAGCAATAAATTAAAGGTTATAGTTACTACAGAACTTATCCCCAGTAAATTATATTATGGGGATCGACATCGAGCAACTCTAATGGTCAAACCAAACCCCCACTCCCCTAGCCAATCTTGAATTATGTATCGAATCTCATTTTTTTTCCACACAACCAAAGTCAAACTAAGCTTAACTAGCTATGTTGAGGATTTGATTGAGTGTGTTTGCACTAAATCAAGCTTATTCAAATATGTTATGCATATATGTAATACTTCTTGTATTCAATCATGGCATTGTAAGGTTCTGTAACTTCGCACGTTTTCCATTTTTTACCTTTGGTAAAAGAAAAAATATAACACAACTTGTAAAATTTCATCAGAAGCCGGAGTTCAAAACTAGAAGCTTGAGTTCAAAACCACTCTTTATGCCAATTTAGTAGCTTTTAACCATTATCCCAAGAATAAAAAAGGAAAAATGAAAAAAAGAAAAGGAACAAAAAAAGAAAGAAAGAAAGTTCAAGAGCTTCTTCATAAAACAGCATTCAAAACCATGAGAACAACGATGTAAACAAAATGAAAAAGGGGAGGAGCTAGAAGCAGAGCCATCCATGGATGAGCTGCCCAATTTACTTTCTGTCAAAGAATGTCCATATCGATCGTCAGGTTTAAATTGATAGACAGATATTTAATTAGTTCTTTTCTTGCAAGTCAGGATAAAAGAGACAACCAACATGAACCACCCTTTCGTCACGTAATTAATTTCCAGCTAGAATCTCATTTTCAAGTTGATTGTTCTGTTATCTACATTAAGACACATCGAGTCTTGAGAAAGAATATTTTGTATCAAAAATTAATATACAAGGGTGAGTTAAAGAGAGTCCTAAATTTTTTATCCTTTTAATGTCTTTGTTTTTGTTTTTGTTTTTGTTTTTGTTTTGTTGTCTTATTTTGTATTTTGTATCATCAAGACCAAAACAAAGACATTGAAAAAAATAAAAAAAATTTAAGACTGTGTTTAACTCACCCCTCACATATAGGATTCTATTGAGTGGGATCATCAATAGGTAATTGACCTCAGTGCCTTAAGATTGTGTCTTGTGATTTGAAGTGGTGTAGAATAAAGTTGAGACGTACGTTCGCAATACGCAAAGTCAGGCAAAGATCTAAATTCAATGACCAATATGAGTTAGATGGGTGAAATTATATTCATTGCTTAATTTGGAACATCTTGCATAATGTGGTTTAACCAAGTGAGATTAACTTGTAAAATTCATATCCTTGTAAAGTTCTCCGATATTTTTAGTTTAAAACAAATCCCAAATTGATTAGAAATTTATTATTGTAAAAAATAATTTATAACTAAAAAAAATCCCAAATTTATTAGAAATTTATTATTATAAAAAATAATTTATCAATCGATATATCTATATATATATAGCTTTTAAAGTAATTTTTTTTTTTTTTTAATTAGGAGTATTAATAGCATACATCTTTCTGACATAATTTAAGGTTTCCTTATTGGACACTCTTTCCCATTTTTCAATATATTTTTAAATTTTAAACTTTTTCCATTTCATAGACTGCATTATGTTGTGTTTGGTAATGGGGATGAAAAAGAGGATGGAAAGAAAAGAGAGGAATGGAAAGCTCATCTTAAGGAAAGGAAACTTTATTTCTTTTCTCATTATTTGGTGGGAAGGATGGAAATGTACTTTCTCTCCTCCCTCTTTGTTTGGTAAGAAAGAAGATGGAAAAGACGGAATAAGAGTTAAAAAAAAAAAGCATTTTGCTATATTACCCTTATAAAGTAAACATTTTTTTTAAAAAAATCCAAAGGTATTTTAATCACATCACTTAATGGTTATTGTTTCCTTCCACTTTTCCACCCATTTTTGGATGGAAACAATTTCGTGGGCTGGAAGGAAACCCAAACCCTCATTTTTACTTTCCCTTCTCTATTCCCTCCCAATCAAACAAAGAATTTTGAATCATTCTCTCTCCTTTTCCCTCCTCTACTTTCCTTCCCCCCCCCCCCAACCAAACACAGTGTTAGGTTTGGAATTCAAACTATTGTTGACTTTTCAATGGCAGCCTAGCTCTTATGTTCTCAAAAAATTAAAAAATAAAATAATAACAATATAGCTGTTAAATAAAATACTAGTCACGCGTTCTAGAAAAAGCATTCTCAGCATGGGTCTACAAACCTAATGCCATCTTAACAGGATATGATACTTTTACTTTAAAAAAAAAAAAAAGAAAAAAAAGCTTATAATTGAACTTGAAAAAGAAAAATTGATGTCTTATTTTTTGAATAAAAATGAACAAAAAAAAGCTTACCCAAGAAAAAAAAAAAAGATAAAAAATGTATCATTCCACTCTCTTAATAAAAGTAGGTTTTCCCAACGTGTGCTGTTAAATTATAATTAATAATCTAATTATTACATAAAAAATATGTTTTTACACTTTATCCAAATAATTCAATATTTTTTAAAATAATTTTTATCATTATTTTTGTATTTTCAATGTAATAATTATATCATTAATTATAACTCAACAGTGAAAAGACATAAAAGGCCAGAAGAGGCTCATTTATGGTGACAAAAGCAATCGCAAAACCGTCAAGGTGGTGATGGAGGTAGCGGGGCCCAGTCCAGAAGAAAGGGGTCCCACGTAAGTAAAGCGGTTGCCCAGTAAGCCCATCCGTGGAGCCGTACAAATCCGTACGCAAGACCAAAGTAAGAAAGAAACCACCACCGACCGCACAAGAAAAAGTAAGGGCGTGACGTGGGAATAAGATAAGTGGTGGGGCCCCCCACACATCACTACAGCTCTACTCTGGAAAAAGAGGAGATGATGGGCCATGGCCCACTGTAGAGCTTCTTGTAGATGGGGCGTGCACGTTTGTTCCCAGTTTTAACGAGGGGACTTTATATTCCAACCATATTCCGAAAGGAATTTTCTAACCCTTTTAATTTTTTTTTTTTCACTAGAAATCGTGGCATTGGAACATTGCATGCCAATACCATAGGTATCTCGTTATAATGTTGGAAAGAATTGTATTTCCTTTGTCTTATAAAGATTGATTATTTTTATAATTTTTTTATCTTAAAATGTTTGGCCTCGTTGAAAAATCAAATTATAATTTTTTAAAATTTTCTATACTACCCTTGTTCTTTTAATACTTCAATTACTTTCAACATAGCCGAATAAAAAGTAAGAGAAAGTTACTTTTGGAAAAATAGAGTTTAAGTGGGGTTATTGCTAATTTTTTCTTTAATTAAATGATAAATCAATGAAATTATGGTTTTTTTTAAATTACGTGTTTTGTCAAACATGGTCTATCTTTGTAGAACGGAAGGAGTAAATAATACGTAATTTATCCAAATTTAAATTAATACTCTCTCTATCCCACAAAGATAGGCCACGTTTGACAAAACACGTAGTTTAAGGAAAATCATCATTTTATTGACTTGTCATTTATTAAATCCTAATTTTCCAAAATTACTCTCATCTACTTTTTATTGGGTTTTGTGTTAAAAGTAATTATTGAAATAATAAGGGTTAGTATAGGAAGTTCAAAAAGAATTATGAATTGACTTTTTAAAATGGACAAACATTTTGAGACAAAAAAAAGTTAAAAAAATTGCCTATTTTTATGGGACGGAGGAAGTATTACTATTAGGCCATGTTTGTTTGGTTGGAATGGAATGGGTGTAAATGGAATCTGGCTCCTTGCTTAAAATAGTCAAAAATGAAATTAGATTGAAATAAACATTGCTTAATTAATATCATTATAATTCACTACTACTGTTAGATTCCATTCCAATTTAATTACCTCATCCAAACATATTGTTTGAAATGAATTGGAAGGGATTTCATTCCATCCATTCCATTTCAACCAAACAAACATAGCCTTAATAAAGTAAATTGTAATGTCATAATAGATGTAATTAAGAACTAAAATTGTGACCACACTAACTCTTAGTTTCTGTTTATAATAATATAAATAGATTTCTTTATGGTAAAATTCCCCGAAGGTAGTAAGATATTCAATGAGATTTTTTTTTAGAAGTCATCACCTTATTTTTATGGGGATAGAGAAACCTAAAAAATACTTTATTGTAAGAAAACATTTTCACTCAATATTGAAAAACAAGCCGATCTTGAACAATATATATGGATTTGAGGGCTAAGTCATAAGATGGGAAGATTTCAAACCCCCACTCATAGATACCCACCTTGCCCGTATGGGTCTCTTCTTATTGGCTAGGTTCATTTAATTTTAACATGCATCACAACTTGAATTTAAAAGAATAAATATCAAAATAAAATTTAAGTTAAATTAGACTTAAGCACACGTAAGCGCCTTACATACCTCTGGTGAGGATCAAAATCCACATAACACAATCAAAGGAGGAGGAATTGCACCCTTTATGGGATGACTATTAATCTAAAATCCATTATTGAATAATCTTTTGGAAGAAAATTTTATTTGATGAAAGTAACTTTGATTGGAAAATATTTGGTGAAAAATGATCAATTCAAGATTGGACAGTAATAGTCCACGACAAATAATGATGCTCGTGGGAATGGAAGTATACAAAATCACATAAGCATTATATCAAGGCTCTACAACTTGTCATGGAAGAAGGGAGTGTGAACTATATATAAAAAATAATGTAACCCCATCATAAGTTTTCTCATTTATATATTTATATCTATACTACTCATAAAAGTCTCTTGTGAAGAAAAACATTTGATTCACTAGAATGACCTTAATAAAGATATAAATAACAAAGCTACCTTCTTTTAAAGTAATATATGATCATAATGCCTTCCAAAAAAACCTAAATTTCTAGATCTATACAAACTATCAAACCCTTCGTCGGCCAACATCATCTCCTTCTCCTCTACCTTGAACATCCTTTAGTTGTTGTTGTTGGTATCTTTCTTTAGCCTCCCAAGCATCTCCAAGGATATTAGTTATTTTTTTTTTACTTTAACTAGTAAAATGACATTTTTTTTGAAATAGCTAACTAGTTATCTAAGTGAGTACTTAATTCAAGGGTACTAGTTATTTTTGAGCTATTTCAAAATTTTTATTAATAATCTTTCTTTTTTTAATCATTTAGTGATTGATGAGAGAAAGAGGGAATGATGCATAAAGAGAGAAAAATTGTTACTTTTTTTAACTAAAAATAGTTTGTTCGCTAGCTAATTGTAGCTATCTAAAATAACAATAGGTAATACAGCTAGCTTCTTAGAGAAGGAAAAATGTGATTTTGCTAACTAAAATAGCCAAGGGAGATGAATAGCTAGCCCCCTTGGAGATGTTCTTACCCTGTTACATCGTTAGCTATTATCCTTGCCTTTTAAAGCATAAATCTAGATGCTTAATTGGTTTACTCATGACAGGGGAAGTAGAGATTTTATGAAATCTAAAAAGATTAAAAGGTAGTTCATGCATATTTTTTATTTTTGTAACAGAATCTGGTGATATATTATTGCTTATTTCCTCTTATATGTTATTTGGAACTCTATAATTTATCAATGTACTTTTGAAAAACAATTTATTTTTTAATTGAAATACATAATAAACATTCTTAATATTTGGCAACAAATTAGAGTTAGATTTGAACTTGAACTCTTAATAAATTAAAGTTAAATTCTTACTCAAATTTTTTTTCCTAGAGCAATTATCAAGTTTCATGATAATATATATGAATATAAACTCTTTAAATATTCCGTTTTATGAAGAAGAAAAAAATTCTGAATTTATATCTAAAGAGTTTTTAATCTTTCATTGGCAATTTTGATTATAATTAAAAAAAAAAAACGTACTTTTGAATTTTAGACTTTATCTTTTATGAAAAAAATATAAAATCTTTATGTATTTATTATTTTGTATTTAAAAATATTTACGTGCAACGCACGTGTGCGATATCTAGTATACCAAAAGTGCCATTAAAGATTGGGAGAAAAGCTCATAATTCCTTGACAATTATAAGTTACTTGCCTAAGCATTACTTGCTAACTATGGCAGCTTACACTACAAACTCCCACACATTGTTTCTTCCTTCTTTTTTCTTTTTATTTTTCAACTTTTATGTACCTTTTTTTATCCTCAGAGAGAGACTACAATCCTACATTTTTGGCATATACGCAAAAAAAAATAAAAAATCATTGTCAAGCTCGACCGACCAATTGACCAATAAAAAAAAAAAGAAAAAAAAAAGGGATTAATTAAAATTTTGGTCAAAGTCACGATTTGCATTGTTTTGATTATTTATTTATTTGAAAAGCAATGCTTTCTTTTGATCAGAAGTTACTGTTTCATATGGAAGAAAATTGGTGCCTCAGTCGTACATGCCCCCACTACCCACTACGGACGTGCCTGTTGGCGTCTCAATTATTTGCCGTCAATATCAATAATGTCTTCACTCTCGAGCTTTGCTGACTTAGCCCACTGCTTGCTAATAGTTTCAAGGTCTTTTTTTGTTGGCTTGGCCCTGTCATAATTTTGGTCACTGTCGCTGCCACTCGGGGCCATGGACTGGCTCAAACAGGACCCAGCTTTGCTGAATATGAGGTTATTTTAAGTTCCCGCACGGGCGGGCGGGCGCCGGGGAATGAAAGAGGGCAGTAATTACTTTGTAATTAGTGTATCTGATTAATCTAAAACAGAATATGTTTGAATAATTTTTATTTTCATTTTTTAGTCAGTAGGGGTATTTTAACCTTCAACCCGATTAATTGTCTAAATAGGGACAAGGCAAATATTGATTGGCTCCATGAAAGATTGGAAAATAGAGGCCAAAACATTTCTCATTTGTTGATGGAGGCGCAAAAATGAAGTGCTAACGGTATACTTGGATACTCCTATTACAAAATTTAGATTTTTTTTTTTTTTTTTTTGGGTACGTCTTTGGATTTTTATATTTTATTTTCTTACCAATAAGAATATTCAAGCGCCCAATTAGGGCTTCACCTTTATCCAACAATTTAGAAATGTTTTACTAGGATCGACAGTTTGGTAATCAAGTAAAAACAAATTAATTAGCACTTCACCCGATTAATTGTCTTTCGATTTTTCATTTTTATATTTTTTTACCAATAGGAGTATTCAAGCATCCCATTAGCGCTTGACCTCTATCCGACAATTTAGAAATGTTTTACTAAGATCAACTGTTTGGTAATTAAGTAAAATTAAAATATATAATGATAGCCCAATAGAATTCTGTCATTTGCTGAGTGAAGGATCCCATTTACTATTTACTATCTTCTAATATTGTACCTTGTGGACTCGTCAAGTCTGGGCAGCGAGACCTAGTCTTAGGACAAGTGAGTACGTTATTTCCCTGGAGTTGTGAAGGTCAGTGAGGAGGAAAGGGATGGAGATATTGTGCACTTATGAAGTATTTGTGCAGAGTATGAAGTCCAGTTAAGAAAGTTTGGCTTGATTTGATTTAGCCCACAAAAAAAGAAAAAAAAAAAAAGGAAGGTTTGGTTTGAATTTTACACAGAGATGTGGACTTAAAGTGAAAGCTGAGACAGAATTCTGCAGACATGTAAGTGCATTTATTGTCAAGGATTGCATGAGTTGGGTTGAATGGAGACTGCATAAATTACGTAGCAAGATGCTATTATGTGTCTAGTCTCCAGTGGGGTCCCATTGTTTTTAATCATTGAGTAAATTATAATCCGTGGAATTTGGATTTGGACTGGTTGCCGTGATTGAATTCAATTCTATAAATATATTCGGCCATTGTCAATACTTCGGGTTAAAAATTCAAAAGAAAGCTTAAAATTCGGAAAATTTTGGTATGTTTTGTACTAACCTGGCGGAACGAAAACTTACATTCAAAACAATTATCTGAATGAGTTCACCAAATTTGTAGTAGAAATTTACCCCAAGTCGTATAAAAAGTCGAAAAATAATTATACCAAAAATGTTTGGGAATTGAATATGCATGTCGGGGGTTGGGTGATGTAAATGCACAACAAATGTCTCCCTATTTGTAGCTTTGGTATGTCTTGGAATCATGAGTGTTTTCTCCTGCAATATGATCGAGAATGGTGACTAAGAAAGAAGCAATGAAGCATTGTAGGGTTATCCTTGAAAACAACTTCTCAACCACTCTCTTTAAGTTTCTAGTATATATGTTGAATTCTACCCTCGCGCCTTTTGGCAAGGAATACCTCTCTTTCTAAGTTTTCGGTCGGCTGCATGTGTTGGCTTTGTCTTCACCAAATGACAACCTCTCTCTCTCTCTCTCTCTCTCTCTCTCTCTCATGTGAAGTATTGTTCTTTATTTGTCTTGTTTTGGTACACATACGAACATCAAAACATTACAAATTTACAACCTTTTAAGATATGAAAACATCACAACCTTACCACATGCCCAAGCCCTACTTTGTTGTAATTGGTTTAAACTTTGGGCTTCTTACCCTCATTTACTTGAGACACTCCTCGAGTTCTTAGATTACATATCCACCAAACCTTCTTAATACCAGCTTATGTGGATGATCACTTCAATTTTTTTTTTTTTTTAAAAAAAAGGACAATTTGCCATAAATTTTAAAAGTGTTGTTATCAAATTTGCCCATAACGGTTTTCAATGTAAGATCTACGATTTTCTTTCTACAATTAACCCCATTCATGGTGACAAACTTCCACCTCCTAATGCTCTATTTGAAGGACAAAGGAGCTATTGGATTGTAAATGAAGTCCACATACTCCCTTTTTTTTGTCCCTTTTCCCCCCTAATTACTAAATGGTGAGATCTAAACCTAGACAAACACTTTAATAAGTTCACTTACTTCTTTGCAATTTTTCCCTCACGAGAGGGCTAGAGGGTATCAAAAATGGAAATGGCTAATATATTCTTTCCAAGTTTAGTATTAAAATAAATTGTATTCGAATCTTTAGTTCGGTTTAGGGAAATCTTATTATTGTTTATACTAATTTGTGAAAAACATTAATTTAATCAGTCAAAAATTTGACAAACATAAACATTCACAATTAAGTTGAATGGCTTTTTGTTTTTCTTAAAAATGGTCCAAAGTAAAAATATTAATAATCTATTACCACGAGGCTCTAAAATAACATATGAAACATTGAGCATCTTTTTTGGCACCAATTGGGTTGTGATTGAATTTGGATAAAACACAGGGATGTCATGTACGGGCCCAATTTGGACTGGTGGGTGGTCCTTTTTATTTTTATAATTTGGATATAATATGGTATTATGGTGGGTGACCATTAGGACTTTTTGTCATGACCCGGCTAGCATATTTTGGGGCATGAGCTTAGCTGATGGGCTTAGTCCCCCATTTACTTTGTTATGTGTTACCATAAAACAAAATTAAAAATTAAACTAGGATAAATCAAGGCTCAGGTCTATATCAAAAAGGTTAATTCCCAACCTACACGTTACGTTTAAAACAAAATTTTAGAGTTGATTGATGCGATCCCTTAATAGTTACTACACAGAGACTCATCTTTTTAAAAAGCACCAAATCACTCCTAGAAATCACTATATGTTATTTTGTAGTTTTGCCCATAGTGACTTTTGTGTTGGATATAATGTTAGGAATTTCTATTAAATCAATTAAAACACACTAATTATCAAGATGAATTTAACTCATAATAATCAACAATAATAAAATTATAAGAACTAGAGTTTAGAATAGCCTGTAATATGGATCAAGGCACGCTGCGAAGCGCTATCCTTAGAGAAAATACGCCCCCGTCTGCACTGGGTTTGCATGACGTTTCTCTTCCAAGATACAATGATCTTCCGGGTAGCCTTGTGTGCAGCTAAGACTTCCCACGAATCTCAAATCATCCGTATGCTCCAAATACACAAAATATATTCATAGAAAATATGAAAAGAAACCAAAGTGTACAACAAACATGGAGATATTAGTGCTGAAAATTTCAGTATATGCAAGCTATTCTCTACACCTTTTCATCTTCATACATAACACTTATAAATAAATAACCAAAAGAAAAATAACCTCCACCAATAATGGTATAATGAGTTAGTGGTGTGGGAGTTACTTCCACCCACTTACTCACCTCCATAAAGAAATATAAAGAGGTAAATAAAAGGTCATTGTAGGTTACACCTACATTAACCAAATAGAATAAATAAATTAAAGACTATAAATAACAACAAATTAATTGAATTAATTTTAAATTAAATATATATACAACATTTTGCGTTTGGATGAAGGAAATTTGGGTTAAGATGAATTTCAAATATGAAATCTCTAATCCGCTTTTGTTGCCGCTACCATAATTTGGCATTAATTGAAATCTCATTTTAGCCTAAATCATTCTTGCAAATCTTTCATCCAAACACAAAAGAGTATTTGTGAAACAAAAGAACTTACGTAAGTTGACATTAGTGCCGCAACAAAAAACATATAAAGATTATAATACAAATTTTGCTAAACTAAGGTGGCTTCAATACATATTTATATCTATACTACATATAAAAGCCTACATCTTAGAAAAACTTTTAATTGACCATTGCACCCTCATTTTAAATTTTAAATACTTATTTATCCCCCATATTTAACCAATCAAGAATGTTTATTTTCCAGCAAAAAAAAGAAGGAAAAAAACAAGGAGAAAAAAAATAGACTAACATCCACTTCTTGAATTTTACACTGCCTCCACTACTATATATATATATATATATATATATATATATAGATATATGCATGTCTCTTGACCATTTTCTTATTCCTACTATGACTCCTACGCATGGAAGGAATTTTGACCTATTGTGTTAAGCGTCTATTTTAATGACTTAAATCAACAAAAAATAACAAAAAAAAATATATATTTCCATGCTCTATGTGTGTGTGTGTGTATATATATATATATATATATGAGAATTCATTAATTTTCATATGTCTTTTATTATTTAAATATTTTTCACATGCAACGCCAGTGTCCATATCTAGTTAGACCAAAGGTGGTGATACCAAGATTAAAAAAACCTACTAGATTTTGATTTTGAAACAATTCTTCTGTGCCTTAATTTCCGTTGTTCAACATATACATGACTATTAGTCTACAAGCTCCTTAACAAAGGAAAAACATTGTGCAACTTATCAAAATTTGGAGCTGATCGGACTTTCAAGCCCAAATTTTTGTGGGCCACCCCTGAGCATATGGGCCATGGATCTGTTTTAGCAAAGTCATGCTTCAGTTCACTATGTCAAAGGCCTAATTCTATTAGACCAAAAAAAACATAGGTCCTAATTCTAGATTGCTTGCTGCAATATCCCACAAGCTTCATTTCTGGTGTGCTAGAATATTTTTTTTACTGTGTTTCAGCTAGGCAGACCATTTCCCTGATCCATTTGAGCCAGACTAGCCAGGTGCACGAGCACTGGTTGGCCAAAATTAAGAAGTGGCAAGGTCCATGTGTATCTAATGGGCTTTGAAGATGTTGTTTGCTGTCCATTTAATGGTTTGTGGGTTACTCAGATACAGTGACAATTTCATGGACCTGGCTCCAATATGCCGTAAACCTAATGGAAATCCAGCTAGTCAGCTCGTTAACCCTCTATTTGATTCATGGATTCTACCAAGGGAAAAAAAAGGAAGGAAAAAAAATGAGGAGAAAGGAAAATAAAAGGAAAAGATAAAACCATAACAAGTCAAAATTATTCCAATTCTTCTTTTTCTTCCAATTTTCCATTGCAACCAAATAAAGAAAAGTAGAATTCCTTATATTTTATTTTTTGTCCTTGATAAAATTCCCAAACCAAATAGAGCTTAAAAATTCTTCGTTTAATTTCCCACTCTATTCTAGGGTTCACTATTTAGAGTATTAGTTAAGTTTTTCTTGAATATTAAGGGGTTGTTTGTCAAATATGAAAATTTGGCCAGTTGAAGGTAAATTTGGCAAGTTCTGATTTCACATTATTTGGTAAGTATCATTGTCTAACTGATTTGTTCAGTTTCTGCTGAAAATAAATGCAGTTTTTTTTTTTTTGGTTTAAAACTAGATAAAAGTTCAGAATTGGACCCAATTTGATTTAGTTTTTAAACTTCCCAAATGCATTCTAATTGATGCGAGATGAATGGAATCTATATCACAAAGTCTAGAAAACTTTCTTTTATGTCTCCCGTATATTAAAGTTCTGAAATAAGTTCATGATTCTCCTATTGTTTTGCACTAAAAAAAAGGGGGGGGGTTTCTTATGGTACATGTTAAGTTATATTTAATTAGGCAATCATTGCATGAGAAATAGTGAAAATGCATAGAGAATGCTATAAATTGCTTAGAAAAATATATAAGTTTTCATTGGGGATTGTTAAGAAAACCCAAAAAATAAAATATTAAAATATATATATATATATATATACTCTCTTGGACAGAATTTCAAGGTCTTGTTTGGGGATTGTTAAAACAACATTTTCCAAAAGAAAAAAATAATACAAGCTGCCCAAGTGGACAATCTGTGCGTTCAGAAAGTTTATCCAATCAAATCCAGTGGTGGACTTCCTTCCATTCAAGTTTTCATTTTGTAAGAACAATCATCCTGCTCGTATTGCGTAGATTTCCTTGGCATGAGTATAAGTGGGCTGTATTTAAACTACAACTAGGCCCCAAACCATCCGTTGCTTCTTAATACCAGCTTATGTGGATGATCACTTCAAATTTAAAAAAATAATAATAATAAAAATGGACAATCATATTTGTCATAAATTTTAAAAGTGCTATTACCAGATTTGCCCATAACGGTTTTCAATGTAAGATTTACAGATTTTTTTTTCTAGAATTAACCCCATTCATGGTGACAAACTTCCGCCTCCCAATGCTCTATTTGAAGGACAAAGGAGCTATTGGATTGTAAATGAAGTCCATAGACTCCCTTGTTTTTGTCCCTTTTCCCCCCTAATTACTAAATGGTGATATCTAAACCTAGACAAACACTTTAATAGGGAACACTTGCTTCTTTACAATTTTTTCCTCACAAGAGGGCTAGAGGGTATCAAAAATGGAAATGGCTAATATACTCTTTCCAAGTTTAGTATTAAAATAAATTTTATTCAAATCTTTAGTTCAGTTTAGGGAAATCTTATTATTGTTTATACTAATCTATGAAAAACATTAATTTAATCAGTCAAAAATTTGACAAACATAAACATTCATAATTAAGTTAATTGAATGGCTTTATGTTTTTCTTAAAAATGGTCCAAAGTAAAAATATTATAAGGGACAGTTCAATCAATTTAAGGTTATAATAACTTTAACAAATGTTCTTCCTAAACAAACAAAAATCATTTTAAGTTCTAACAGCACTTTTGAAATACAGTTTTCAAAAAGAGACTGATTCTCTTCTACTTCTCGTCACTTCTGTTTTCTTCTGCTTTTATCTAAAAGCAAAAGTTATAGTTTTACCAAACAGGGTCTAAATTAATTGAATGGCTTTATGTTTTTCTTAAAAATGGTCCAAAGTAAAAATATTAATAATCTATTACCACGAGCCTCTAAAATAAGATATGAAACATTAAGCATCTTCTTTGGCACCAATTGGGTTGTGACTGAATTTGGATAATACATAAGGATGTCATGTACGGGCCCAATTTGGACTGGTGGGTGGTCCTTTCTATTTTTATAATGTGGCTATAATATAATATGGTATTATGGTGGGTGACCATTAGGACTTTTTGTGATGACCCAGCAAGCATATTTTGGAGCAAGAGCTTAGCCGATGGGCTTAGTCCCCCATTTAATTACTTTGTTATGTGTTACCATAAAATAAAAACAAAAATAAATAAATAAACTAGGATAAATCAAGGCTCAGGTCTATATTTAAAAGGTTAAATCCCACCCTGGCCCACATGTTGCGTTTAAAACATAATTTTAGAGTTGATTGATGCGATCCCTTAATAGTTACTACACAGAGAATCATCTTTGTAGAAAGCACCAAATCACCCTTAGATATATGTTTTTTGCAGGAGGAAATTTGGGTTAAGATGGATTTTAAATATGAAATCTCTCATCCACCTCTGTTGCCGCCACCATAATTTGGCATTAATTGAAATTCCATCTTAACCTAAATCATTCTTGCCAATCTTTTATCCAAACGCATAAGAGTATTTGTAAAGCAAAAGAACTTAACGTAAGTTGCCATGAGTGACGCAGCAAAAAAACATAGAAAGATTATGATAGATATTTTTCTAAACCAAGGAGGCATACAACAATACATATTAGACCAAAGGTGGTGATACCAAGATTAAAAAAACCTACTAGATAATGTTATATAAGGCTCCCTACATTTATTTTTTTATTTTGAAACTATTCTTCTGTGCCTTTATTTCCATTTTTCAACATATGCATGACTTCTAGTCTACTAACAAGCTTCATACAACAGAAGGAAAAACATTGTGCAACTTATCAATATTTGGAGCTGATCGGACTTTCAAGCCCAATTTTTTTTGGGCCACTTCTGAGCCTATGGGCCATGGATCTGTTTTGGCAAAGTCATGCATCAGTTCACTATGTCAAAGGCCAACTAATTCTATTATACCAAAAAAATAGGTCCTAATCCTGAATTGCTTGCTGCAGTATCCCACAGGCTTCATTTCTTGTGTGCTAGAATATTTTATTATTGTGTTTCAGCTAGGCATACCATTTCCTAGATCCATTGAGCCAGACTAGCCAGGTGCATGAGCACTGGTTGACCAAATTAAGAAGTGGCAAGGCCCATGTGTATGTAATGGGCTTTGAAGATCATGGGAACGACTAAAGGTTAAGTTGCCCCCCACAATTTTTTAATGAGAAAAATGATGCTTCAAAATGACCAAAAAGGGCATTATGTGTTTAACCCACCCCACCCCAGCCCACCCCTCATCTAAATCCTCATGTTTGTGCGCCAAAACCCCTCACCCTCTCGTTCCACTCTCCGGCACCCCTCTCGAACAACTATCTCCGGCGTTTCCAACAACTCTCATCCTCATCTCTCATTCTCTCATAACCACCCCTAACCAATATATCATTTTCATCCCTCACTCTCTCACAACAACCCTTAAACAAAAATCCATAACCCATTTGTAGTAGTTTTTACGTTTTTTATGAGCAATGGAAGAGGAAGAAGTCAGTTGGAATGGTGTTGGCAGCAAGGAAGTATGTATTTTGGCTTCAAAGTATGCAAAAATGGTGATTTTTTTTTTTTTTTAATGCAGTCGCCCATGTTCGACTCTGGTAATCCAAACATTATAGTGATATTCGGTTTTACACAACCAATCATTATAGTAATGTTTGGTTTTACACAACCAAGCATAACTATTTTGTTTGGTTTTAGAAAACCAAACAGGGCATGGATTATTCAGTTTCCAGTAATGCTGTTCGGTTTTAAACAACCAATCATAAATATTATGTTCGGTTTCATCTGACCGTTTAAAATAGATATGTTCGGTTTTAGACAACCAAACATGTGGTCAGTGTTTGGTCTGAATTAACCGAACAGTTCCACAATAGTTTTTTTGTTTTTTTTTAAAGCATCGGATTATTACTTTATTTTACCATGTTTTGTTCTTGTCTCAGGCTTCCTCAAAAGCCAGCATCTACGAGTCGTCATGTGTTATGGATTATAGTAATGAATTCACAAATTATGAGGTAAATAAAACTTATGAAAATTTTCATTTACTTGATGAAATAAATATAATTTATGAAGTTAAAGAATATAAATGAATTTATTTTCATGTATAGGTCTTCAAGAGTAGAGAAGCATTATGCAATTGGGTTCGAGAAGTAGGAAGACAAAATGGGTTTGTTATTGTGATAACCAAATTTGATGTTATAAGCAAAAGTAGGACAGCAAGACTAACGCTTGGTTGTGAGCGAGGTGGCTATTATATAAATAGGAAAAAAGATGTTGAGATCAAATATGAGAAGAAGCGAAGAAAGGAAACTGGTACGAAGAAGTGTGGATGCCCCTTTGCCTTAAAGGGTGAGAAGATGCCAAATGATGATGAATGGATGTTGAAGGTTTTATGTGGAATACATAATCATGAAGCTGCAAAGTATCTCGAGGGGCACTCCTATGCTGGGAGATTATCAGAGAAAGAAAACTCATTAGTGCTTGACATGTCTATGAAAATGAACCAGCCTAAAGACATTCTAGTTACTTTGAAGCGAAAGGATATACTCAATACAAATACCTTGAGGACAATCTACAATGCATGTCTAAAGAATATGGTAAAAGAGAAGGCTGGGAGATCACAGATGCAATATTTGTTGGGTAAGTTAGCTGAGCATAAATACATTGAATAGCATAGGAGTTCCGATGATGGTGATGCCATTTTGGATTTATTTTGGACACACCCTCGTAGTGTGGAGTTGTTTCGTGCCTTTCCACATGTGTTGATAATGGATTGCACATACAAGACTAATAAATATCGTCTTCCCCTCTTTGAGATTGTTAGAGTCACATCAACTAACTTAACATTCTCTGTAACCTTCGTATATATTCAGCATGAACGGGAAGATAACTACACATGGACATTGAATAGATTGCGTAGTCTTGTTGAGGATCAAAATATTTTACCTGATGTCATTATCACGGACAGAGAGTTGAGCTTGATGAATGCCATTGAGAAGGTTTTCCCCAATGCTAGACATTTATTGTGTAGATGGCACATTTCAAAGAATGTTCTAAGTACTTGTAAGAAGTATTTTGAGTCAGGAGATCAGTGGGAGAAGTTTAACTCCCAATGGGAAACAGTTGTCTTGTCTGCCACGGAATCTGAGTACTTAGTGGACATATTGCATAAGAACTTCAATACCTTTCCTGAGGCCCTGCAGTATGTGTCAAGTAGTTGGTTGACCCTTTGCAAGGATAGGTTTGTCTCAGCTTGGACAGACACATGTATGCATTTTGAAAATCGAACGTCAAACAGGTGTAGCTTCTAACCAATTATCAAAACATTGTGTGTTATATTTATAATTTAGTAACAAGATCTTGATATTAACAAATTTTATTTTATTAACCAGGGTGGAAAGTGCATATGCAAGGTTAAAGAGGCAACTAGGGTGTAGTACCTTGAACTTTGAGTTATCATGGGGTGAAGTGTACAATTTGATTGAGTTATAGTACACTAAAATCAAGGCATCGTTTGAGAAGAGCTCAATAGGTGCTAAACACAAGTTTGCATGTGCAGAATTAAAGGAGGTTTGAGGCATGGTATCTATAATTGCATTGGAAAATATCCTTATCCAGATGCGGTGTGCTAGAGTAATCGAGGTTGATGCTTCAGCATGTGGTTGCGCAAACCGTTGGTCCCATGGTTTACCATGTGCACACGAGATTGCAGAATACAAAAGGGAAGGTCGACTCATTCCACTCGATTGCATTGATCAATTTTAGAAAAAACTTGATATCTTGTCTGCTACCAAGAAACAAAATCTGAAATTGATGTGTCAATCATTTTTAGATTTGTTTCTCCAGATATTCGAAGATGAAGATAAAGAATCACAACTGCAGATGCTAAAGAAGTTGAGGGAGATAATAGCTCCACATTGTACACATCTTCTAGAACCCACCAAACCATATAACCGGACACGAGGCCGGCCAAAGGTGAAGGTTGACACATCCACACGTCGTAACCCGTCCGCTTTTGAGTACGTACAGTCTCAACATGATAGTTGCTCACCTAGATTCAATGTGGAGCCGAGTAACACATCAGGTCATTTTGTGTCACAGCAGCAACCAAAAGAAAAGGTAAAATGATGTAGTTATAGATGGTAGAATATCTACTTTTATTGTCATATTAATAGGTTATTTTCCTAATAAATTGTGTGATACAATGTTTTCAGGTTTATCCTACCCAAGCTGCAAAGCCAATATCACACATTGATGAATTTCCAACTAGAATAAGACAATATATATTCAAAACCAAGGATGCTTAGGCTAATGGAAATTGTGGTTTTAGGGCTACTGCTGCCTTGATGATAAAGGGAGAAGATAGATAGATGGTTGTGATACAAGATCTAGTTGATGAGTTACTCTATAACCATTAATTGTATACTCGAGTTTATGGGTCAGTGCATAGGGTAAATGAGATCAGATTTGGATTAGCACACTTTGAGGGTGGTTTTGTAGGGTATGAGCATTGGATGACAATGCCTGATATGAGACATCTTATTGCATCCCGTTATAATATGGTATTGTACTATCTCTTAATGCAGCAATGCCTTACCTTTTTACCACTTAGATCAAATCCCATGCCTCTACACGTGCGTAAAGAAATTGCAATTAGGTTCATAAATGGAAACCATTCTGTTCAGGTCTGATCTTAAAACTTTATTTATTTATTTTTCTTTATGCTTTTTAGTTTTATTCCTATTGACAACAGGTGTAACAAACATGCAGGTATTCATGAAAGTGGGTCATCCCGTGCCTTTTGCAGCTACCACTTAGCGACTTCATCGCGATGTTGTGGCAGCAGACTAGGATTCTCCTTACATTGATAGAATTCAAAATTTCCTTAATGTAATTGGTTGTGGTGTTGCGACTATTGAGACTTATGATACTGTAGACATTGACTAGCCCATTTATAATATTATCTATCTTGTTTTCTTAGTCCCTTAAGAGACAAAAGATTGTTAAAATTTTTGGGATTAATAGATCGTTGTTTTGGTGTAATGAAGTAATTTGGGATGATAATAGCAGCAATAACTTATGGATTTTGTGTTAAAATGATGACAAATTAATTTTTGTTTTTTTCATTATAGATTTGCGCCTGTTCGGCATTAAGTGCCCCAACAATATACTAATGTTTGGTTTTATGCAACCAAACTAGTTCACTATGTTCGGATTAATATGATCGGACGTATCCTTTTGAATTAGCGGTAATGCGGTTCGGTGCCATATAACCAAACGTTACTTAGATGTTTGGTTTTCTAAAGTCGAACAAGGGCTTTATGTTCGGACTTATACAACCGAGCATATCATTTTAAATTTCTAGTAATATTCGGTGCCATATAACCAAACGTTACTTAGATATTTGGTTTTCTAAAGTCGAATAAGAGCTTTATGTTCGGAGTCATATCGTGGAATATATCATTTTGAATTTCCGGTAATACTACAGTTCGGTTGCATGTCACCAAACATTACTTACATGTTCGTTTTCTAAAGTCGAACAAAAGCTTTATGTTCGGATTCATACAACCAAACATATCATTTTGAATTACCATAATAGTATGTTCGGTGTTATATGACCAAACATTACATACATGTTCGGTCTTCTAACGTTGAACATGAGCATTATGTTCGGAGTTATGCCACCGAACATCTCATTTTGAATTACCATAATAACACCGTTCGGTGCTATATCGCCAAACCTTATGTACATGTTTGGTTTCATATAACCGAACAAGAGTATTATGCTCAGAGTTGTAGTACCAAACATATCATTTTAAAATCACCGAACATATCCTTCTTGAAACCATCCAATTTATACATCATTTTTGTTTAATAAGTGACGAATTATATTCCAATAATTAAAGATACAACCTACCCTGTTTACAACCTACCCTTTTTGAGGCAGGACTTGCGTGACTTGCTAGTACTCTTGAAGATGCTGTAAAAGTGAGTATGTCAACTTTTTTAGATGTGACCTAACATTTAATAGTGGACCTCTTAGGGTGGCCTAAACTTTTTTATTTTTATTTTTATTTATTAAGGTGACTTAACGATTTTTTTTAAATAGAAATGCCAATGCTTGATCCGAATACTCCAAGTGAGAGTATTAGAAGCTCAACCAAGCCAAGGGTAGAATGAACTTTCGCCACCTAACTTTCGCTCCCACCAATTGGAGGAGGAGAATCCCAATTACACGAAAGAAGAAAAAACCAAAAAGTGTGACAAAAAGGGGTTATAATTTAACCCCTGATGCAAGTTATTTCTCCTGTACTCAATTTTTTGATATTATGTTACTTTAAACTCCATTATTTATTTTATACCAAGTTCTCGGCGTCTAAAAACTTTTGACTATTTTTTTTTGTAAATTTCGGCATGGTCCCGCCTAAAAATGGAACATACCAAGTTCTCGACTTTAAATATAACCTGCAAAAAACACATTTCCACCACCATATATAATACAATTCTAGAAACCTATATAATTCAAGTCCAAAATAAACATATATGCAACCTATCCTCATCTGCCCACCACCACATATAATACAATTCCAGAAACCCATATAATCTAAGTCCAAAATAAACATATAGGCAACCTATCCTCATCTGCCCACCACCACATATAATACAATTCTAGAACCATATATAATCCAATTCCAAAAATTTACATCATCTAAGTCCAAAAAATGACATCATCCAAGTCCAAAATATTATATCTGCCTACAACCCAAATCAAGTGGAACTCCCACCACTACGATGCCTCCTATTTTCCCGAGAGTACATTAAATCAATATCCGGTGTGCATCTTTCCTCAACAGCATCAGCTTAACCCTACAGAACTCGTACTATTGCACGAATCGTCCCATATAGCATAGTAGGATTTATACAAGCATCTGCACGATCCAAGTCTAATACTGGCAGCCCAATCTTCAATGCATGATCAATGCACTGTGGAATAATGAGAAAGTGAAATTAAAGTTAGGGCACAAGTGGGCAATAAGTAGGGTACAAGTGGGCAATAAAATTTCATGTTACAAAAATGTGTGTGTGTGTGTGTGTATATATATATATATATAGACATATCAAAATAAATAACAAGGTTGTCAATGGAAGGACAACCTCTTGAGGATTTCTGCGTACTGGCTGAACAGGTGGCTCCACAACTGGAAGTGGGAAGGCCCGGTGAGTTGGGTTTTGCACACGAGTATGTGACACCCAATCCATATAACCTACAACGGTTTCTCCTGGAAAACTCACGGGGAAACTGCGTGCATCTGCTGCCAACAAGTGGTTCCTCCACGTCTCAAATTGATTACCAACAATATTAAATAATAAACTGTAGTATTGCGCGGATAAACCACGGGTAGATGATGTTGGTTGTACTGGGGCACGCGGAATATGCTGGACACGTTCAAACTGCCTAAGAACCCTGTCAGGCTGGTAGGGTTCAACAATATCGACACAATGCAGTAGCCCAGCGTAGTACGTGAACTCCTCAAGAGGATGATGAGCCCTAATGGAGCTATAAGGATCCTAAACAACCTGAAATAAGAAATAAAGTATGTAATTAGTGATTATAAAGAAGATTTTAAATATATTAGATATGAAATTACAACAATTTAAAATATCAATAAATATCATACCGACTCAAACTGCAGGTTGTCAAGTGCCTCCCTTAGAATATATAAATGTAATAAAGAGCTCCCCTGATTCTTGAGAGGAGCCCAATACTGCACATCTGGATCCACATCAACATATCCAACTTTGGGGTGTGATTGAAACATTGGGAAATGCTCATACACCCATGCCTCTAGAAGGGTCAAATAACCAGCAATCTATTTACAATCACTCTTACTGGCCATACCCAGGTGTCGATATAAGGTAGCCAATGCAGTAGCACTCCAACCATACTCATAGACTGTATCTAAATCCAGTAATACGTGGAGGAGGCCAACAGAAACCCTGCTCCCGCTCTTGTCTGTAAATAAAATAGAGCCAAGAAGGTAAAGCAGGTACGCCCTCGTAGCATAGGTAGTTTTTTCAACATTAGGCGCATCACCAAGGTTGGCAAATTTTGTCTTCAGCTATGACAACTTAACAGACTGTCCTCAGACATCTCGTAATGCAAGACTAGCATTACTATCCTCAACTCCCAAAGTGCTTACAAGTAGGTCCCGTGCAACTGCATCATCTAATTTGGGGTAGGAGAAAACTTTCCCAATCATAGGAATCCCTAAGATGGTGGCGACGTCGTCCAGGGTAATAGTCATCTCACCAAAAGCATAAGGAAAGTATTCGTCTCCGGTTGCCATCGTTCCACAAAAGCTGTCACCAAGGCTTTATGGCTCCATTGAAAAGAGCACGTGACAAGTCAAGTGAGTCGCGTTCTCTCAATGATATGTGTTAATACAAGGGGGGCTCTAGGATTTTTGCATGAGAGTGTGGTCGCATGACACCTGGATATTGCATTAGAAAAGTTAAACACTTTAATAATGTCAAACATGATATAAATGTAATACATATAAATGAGACTACTCAAAAAATAAAATAAAATAATAGACATATAAATGAGATGCAATTGTGACTTGACATTCATCTCTGTTGACCTAAATCTGTGTTACGACGTGTGTCCTGAATCTAATCAGGAGTGACTCATCTACTGGACCTCCAGGAAGTGGTCCAATCCCATCCCAAAGAACAGCAGCAGGAGCATCTTTAGGTGCATCAACAAAATGTGCACTTTCTGCATCAGGTACGTGACTAGCTGGGACATCTACTAGTGGGGCTACTGGTGGGGCAATAGGTGGAGGAGGGGGTGCTGCCTCAGGCTGAATCCCACCCGGCGACATTGTCTGCCTCTAGCTGGGTTTTGTTCAGTTGCCGCACATTGCCGTCGCCTAGCGGATGCAGTTAGTCTCTCCCGACCACCTTCTACTGCATCCATATCTGAATAAAAGATAATAAACGAATTAACTTATAAACAATTTATATAAAATGTATATATATAGATCATAAACAGTTGTAAACAATTAGTGTCTTATTAGAGATGCACATTTTTAACAGTTTTCTTTGCAGTATTCATTAAATAAAGTAAATTACTATTTACAGGAAGACTGAAATGTATTGATTTGGGAAACATAATCAATCATTGAAATAAATACTGCATTTCAACCTTTTAACTCACAATTGCAATGCTACCAAAAAAAAAAAAAAAAAAAAAAATTTGTTATACCAAGAAGAAAATTATGTATAGATTTTTTTCCTCCTAATTTTTCCTTTTCAAAAACTAAAGTCAGAAAACCCCAACAAAATTTTTATACCATAGTTCTTAACTTAACAGAAACTTCTCCAACTAAGGGACATGGCTAAACCTTTGACTCATTATGCTATCTGTAAGCTAGGCCAGGATTGAGAACCACTTCTCTCTCTCTCTCAGGGTAGGAAAAAAATATCCTAACTGGCAAATGCATCAATGAATTTAATTGAATTCTCCCCACTCTAATTATTCCTGATATTATTTGAAGTAGACCACTAAATACACTAAGCCAAAAACATTATCTTATGACCACTTTAACAAGCTGACAATTCACAAGTGATTTGGAAACTGTTGTAAATAAACCTACAACAAGAAAGAAGGAAAAATAAAACAAATAATTCAATGAATTTTGTTAGTAGAACTACAGAACAAGGAAAACAGAAATAAATATTTCAACAAATTTTGTTGATGACAACTATAGAAAATCTACCTGGCAAGTCAAATCTCCAATAAAATTAAAAAAACCAGATGTCACTGCTTTTGTTAACACAGGATACTTCTCAAGAAGTGCCAAATACCTGAAAGAAAATAAAATAAAATCCAACTCAAAATAGAGTAAGAATCGTGTTTCCAGCACCAATTTTGACTGGCGTTAGAAACAATTTTGACTGTAAAAAGAAATAGGACATAAACAAATCTCCAACAAAAGCATAAAGTATGGACGGTTTTGATAGAAAATACAAACTAAAGGTCTAATTTTCTAAACTAAACAAATCTCCATGTTAAATCATGTTGGTAATTTGAATGCTAATGATTTATATTTAAAATATTGTCTCTCAAGCATATAAGTATCATCTCTACCAAACAAAAAAACAAAAAAAAAAAGAAAAAAAAAGGTAGTTCGTGAAATCTCGATTTTATTTGATTGTAATTGAGCTAAAATCATAATAGGAATCATCCACCACCAACCCTTGACACCTAGTAGTACCTAGGTGGGGTGGGCATGGGTAGTCTAGGCTTTGAGTCCCTTCAATGTAATAAATCTTTTTTTTTTTTTTTAAAAAAAAGAAAATCAAGCGTTCCATTGAAGCCTAGTAAAAGCAAAAATGAATCTACCTCTAAAGCTACCTCTGAAGACATGAAAAAGCATATATAAGCTGTGTTAGGAAGCATCTCTAGCAAGAATGAATCCTAGCTAATTGCAGCCAGTTACCATTAAATTTCTAGAACTTTATTTCGTGTCCCCTTTGAAAGCCCTAACACTATAAAATAGAAATAATAAAGTGAAAATAACACTGGTTTGGGTTACGACTAGGCATTCTGAAAGTTGCCATGCCATTTGTCAAAGGAGATTGAGTCCAAATTGAAACAATTCTCATGGCCCCTATAATGATAAAATAATTGATGCCAGAAAGGATAAGAACAATCAGTCTTTTTTTGACTACACAATTCAATAATGTTCAAAATATGTTAACACCGAAATTATTGAAAACGAAGAAGAATATAAAAAAGAAAAGAGGTGTCATACGTATATATAAAAGAAATGGCTATTTGTAAGAAACTAGGGTGGGGGATTAATTGACCTAACTAGGGGTTAGGGTGTAAGTAGGTAATAAGAGTCTCTATTTTTTTTTTTTTTTTTTTTTTGGGTCAACAATATATAAAACACCAAACCTAGCATCAATCCTCTTGATGCATGCTTTTACCCCAAGCCCATTTTATCTGTGAAACTCTCTTTCTAGGATAAATATTATAATTGTTTCAAAAGTTATGGGAAATCTCTGGAAAATCTCATGGAAATCTACTTAATTTGAAAATTCAAGTAGTATTTCACAACAATGTAGTTCATTAAGATTGTAATTAACAAATTCTAATAACATGATTAGTGAAAGTCAAGACATTAATTAATCATACCATTTCCTTAACTTATATGAAATCATCTACATCCCTACTAAATTCCTAGAGTATATATATTAATCTCGGGAGTTTGTTGTCATACCATGTTATATGACTAGTTCACCTTTAAATTAAGTCAATAATCATTCATTAAATTTTTTAAAAATCACATGAGTTACACAAAATCACCATCCCTTTAAGGGCACATTTTAAAGTAAATTATAACTAAAATCAAACTACCAAAGAAAGAAAATGTGATTTATCCCACTCACCCCACCTCCAAAAAAAAATAAAATAATTCCTCCATTTTCTTCTTTATCTTAGGTGCTGATTTTTCAAAATAATTCCTTTGTTCTGTTTACAAGATCCAAGCATAACCCTGATGTTCGGTCCCCATTGACCAAACATAGCCAATATGTTCGAATTTATATATCCGAACATACCCGCGAAAATTTGAAAGCTTTCAATGGATTCAAACACGAATAAGAATAGAATGCAGGTGCAACAGAGACAACAATGGCAGAATATCAACTGTAAATCTCTACACACACAATGTATACACATTTTATATAGAATACGCACCTTCTAGTGAGAGAGGGTTGTCTTCCTCGTCTTCTCCGTCGCCAGTGGTCACTGATATGGGGGGTGGGGTGGGAGAACCCCTTCAACTTCCAGTCATGGTGTGTGGGGAAAGGGGGTGGGAGAGAAGGTTATAAGTGAGAAGTTTGGGAAGGAAGAAAGAACAGGTGCTCGCCGTCACCGTCGCTGTCGCTGATAAGAACTCGTCGGTCGTCACTGCTATGGTGGGTGGGGTGGGTTATTCTAGTCGTGGGGTGTTGAGTGGGTGAGAGAGGTGGGTAAGAAGGGTGCTCATGCAATTGGTCATTGTCGCTGTCGTCGTCGCTGTTGCTCACTAGTCAGAAATGGGGCCGTGGGGAGTTCTTCCAGATGTCGGGGGTCTCGTGTGTGGGGGGGGAGTGGGGTTGCTCGCTGGTCGGAAATGGGGGTGTGCTCACCGATCGGAAATGGGGGCGTGGGGTACGTGTTCTCTAAATGTCGGGGGTGAGAAGGGTCTCGTGTTTGGGGGGGGGGGAGTGGGGTGGGTGAGGGTTAGGGTTATTTGGAAGAAGGGTAGTTTAGACTTTTAGGGGGGTGGGTATATATTTTTGGGGGGTGGGGATAACAGGTGGGGGTTACTTAACCTTTAGGGGGGTTGCAATAGTCGCTCCCTACTAACAATCCAATTAATGGTTTGTGGGTTAGGAATGGTTATTGCAACCCCACCTTTTTATCAAACCTCTATTTCGTTTTGGTTTTTAAGATTTTAAGCAAAATATAAAAGGTTTTTGCAAAAATCGGTTGCTTTATCCACTAGAAAAGATCACTTTGAACAATTTTGCAGAAAAAATGTTTCCAAAATCTATCGTTTAACTAGACTTTTCAGCAAAAAATGAAATAAAGGCTATAAATGGCTAAAAGGTCTACTTAAACGATAGATTTTGGAAAAACTTTCTTCTACAAAGTTGTTCAAAATAAAAAGTTTTCCCAAAATGATGTTTTCTAATGAAAAATGTGGCCAATTTTCATAAAAAGCTTTTATATTTTGCATAAAACCTTAAAAACCTAAAAAATTGGGGGGAGACAAAAAAAAATGGGGTTGCAATAGCCGTTCCCTTGTGGGTTACCCAGATCCAAAGACAATTTCATGGACTTGGCTTCAATAGGCCATAAACCTAATGGAAGGGAATGGCTATTGCAACCCCCCATTCTTATAACCCCACCCCTTTCTTTTTGGTTTTTAAGATTTCATGAAAAATAGAAGGTTCTTGCAAAAACTGATCGCAAGATCCACTAGAAAACATCATTTTGAACAACTTTGCAGAAGAAAGTTTTTCCAAAATCTATCATTTAGGTAGACTTTTTGGCAAAAAATGTAATAAAGGCTATAAATAGTTAAAAAGTATATTTAAATGACAGATTTAGAAAAAACTTTCTTCTACAAAGTTGTTCAAAATGATGTTTTCTAGTGGACAATATGGCAAGTTTTCATAAAAACCTTTTATATTTTGCATAAAACCTTAAAAACCTAAAGGATGTGGGGTGGGGTGACAAGATTGGGGGGTTGCAATAGCCGTTCCCCTAATGAAAATCCAGGAAGCTAGCACGCTAAAGATGACACAGAGCCCAGTGCTGGTCCTTTAGGGTGCACTCAAAGATGTGAAAAGTTATGGGTTTAATTTCCCATCCTCTTCTAGGGTCAACTATTAGTTAGGTTTTTCTCGAACATTAAGGGGTTGTTTTTTAAACATGAAAATTTGACCAATTGGAGATAAGTCTGGTCTAACATTGTTTGGTAAGTCTCTTTTTCCTACTAATTTGTTCAGTTTCTACTAAAAATAAATGCAGTTTTTTTTCAAACTCGTTTAAAAATTAGATAACAGGTAAGGATTTGACCCAATTTTATATAGTTTTTAAACTTCCCAAACGAACTCTAGTTGATGCGAGATGAATAGTATCCTTACTCATGTGTATTACAAATTCTAGAAAATTTTTATATCTCTCGTATATTAAAGTTCTAGAACAAGTTCATGACTCCTATTGTTTCGCACAAGAAAAAAAAAAGGGGGGGGGGGTGAAAGTGCTTAGAAAACTATACAAATTCATTTCTTCATACAATGACTGCTCCAATAAATGTAACTTAACATGTGACCTAAGGGCACATATAAAAAACCTGAAAATAAAATATTAAAAATAAAAAATGAAAAATAAAAAAATCGTTATACTAGCTCTTGGAAAGAATTCCAACGTCCTGTTTGGGACTGTCAAAACAACATTTTCCAAAAGAAAAAAATAATACAAGCTGCCCTAGTGGACAATCTGTGCGTTCAGAAAATTTATATATCCAATCAAATCCAATGGTGGACTTCCTTCCATTCAAGTTTTCAGTCTAAAAAAACAATCTTCCCCCTCGCATTGGTTAGATTCCTTGGTATGAGTAAGTGGGTTGTATTTAAACTACAACTGGGCCCCCAACCACTTGCACCATGTGCATACATTATTTGGAAATGGTACGTACTCATTGTTCAATATATGGGGATATGTCCTAGTGGAAACCAAGGATGGCTAGAGATTTTCAATCCAACTGGTTTGAATTGCTGTCAGCTGGGTTCTCCTCTTGGTTTTGCATGTGTCATCATGTTTCGTTTTATACTGTGACACACTAATTAATCATATAAAACATTATTTAATGAATGAAAAAGTACAAAAAAATATTATTTTAGTCATATAAAATACTATTTATTCAGTGTCAATAAACTTATTACAATCCATTTTATTCTTTAGATAAACTCCTACCTAGAAGACTGTATTATAACTTAATTTTTAGTGAAAGTCTTTTCGCTTTATTATATATATATATATATAAGAAGGGTTCCATAATACTTGGTGTAAAATTTTTTACACTTATACCTATCAATATATTTTTATAGAAATTATATTTCGTTAATCTAACCGTCGGATTACATATTTTTATCATGCACGCCATGCGTGTCAAATTTCAAATTAATTAGATATTAGAAGGTATATCATCCATAAAGTGCTCGAAATTAAAGTTTTATTTATTAAAAGAAATATAAATTTACGGATGAAACACTTCCTAATATTCGATTAACTTGAAATTTGACGTACATGACATGTATGATAGGAATATGTAATCCAACGGTTGGATTGACGAAATATGATTTCTATAAAAAGATATTGACAGGTATAAGTGTAAAAAGTTTTATACCAGGTGTCAACGGAACCCTTCCCTCTATATATATATATATATATATATATATATATATATATATATATTAGAACAAGTTGATTGATCTTATCTTGATCATTTCTTGTATATATTGCTTTCTATCGAGTTTAAAAACACAATGAAATCTAATGTTCCAATTAAAATTAATTGAATTAGTCTATGCCGGTCGAGAAGTGCGCGCTATGCCAAAACTATTAAAGAAAGGCTAGATATATGAGAGATCGAATGCACAAGGTTTGGGAGAGTGGACTTCCTTCTTTATGAGTGATTTATTAAATCAAACCATAATTTTTTTAGTACAATGGGAGGGATTCAAATCCTTTACTTATCCGACTCTTTCCTTCTGCCCCACACACTCTCACCACTTGGCAAAATCAAAGGACATTATCATCACACTAAGTGCTCATTTTATGTGTATTCTACGTGACAGCAGCTATGACCCTTTGTATAAAATATCAAATTTATGATCAACATGGCATCGACCCAAGTTGTTTCGCTAATCTCCTACTTGATTAATTATATATATATATATATCTATTCGACTTCCACATTGTCACTTTTTCAGCACTCAACCTAATTTTTTATTAACCTACCTCCTCCTAAACTCCCCAGCAAACACCGACGGATTGCACTCAATACTTTATCTAAATTAAATCATGGCCGGACCTCTCAAATCCAACACGTCCAAGTTTTTTTTTTGGTTAAAGTATTTCTTACATATATAAATCATAATGTACGTTGTTGATGACATGATAGTCTAGTAGCATTTGCTTCATTTGTTAAATGAGTGATGAGTGGTATCGGGAACAAGCTTATGGAGAAACATTAATATCCATTTGTTGATATCAAGGGATGGGTTAGAGGTGTGGTAGGTTTTATATATTGTCAAAAAAAAGCAAAAAAAAAAAAAAAAAAAATACAGACATGCATATTAATCATGTAAGGTGACATGACAGACTAACAATGATAGTCATAGTTTATTATTTTTTGTGGTCACGATTTGATTGTCATTGCTTTTGACAATGAAAGTCTGTAATGTAAATCATATAATTAATGTAATTTATTGACTTCAATATGTATCCCATTGCCTTCACTAGCTTCTCCCAGCTTTGGATGGTTTGATACAGGACTACCTTGTACAAAAATGACCACCTCCGTCGAGCCTAGTCATGCATGACCATGTTTTATTCACTATATGTACAGTGTGAAGCCACACGACCTCTTTTCTAGCTTTTCTATATTCCAGCCGCAATTTTTTTTTTTTTTATTAAGATCAAATCTCCCATATATGGTTACATCAGCCGTTAAAAAAAAGTGGCTAAACTCATCTGATATCTTCAGCCTTCTACCTATTTAATTTGGAATTTTGGATCCTTTCCATCTTCATATATATAGATATTTGTCTTTCCCAAATTTTGACTTTAATATTTGTTGCCAAAAATGCACGCCATTGTTGAAAGCAATCAAGACCTTCTTGGCGCAATGTCCTATTGAAGGTGGCTCACGCTAATACATCCTTTGTCTTTAAGTTGACTAATTAATAGTCAAAGTCAAAGGGCGCCAAATGCTGGTGCCGGTCGCATGGCTGCGAAAATGGTGAACTTGGAAAAAGGTAGAATTGTTCGTTGCCTCATAGGAGATGTTCTTTGTTCCCATTGTTATAAGAGGTATTTGTTTTATTGTTCATGAATGCGAGCTTTGCATATATTTATTAGAAGAAAAATAAAAATCCAACATAACAATGTGATGAACTCTTGTTGAAAATCTATTAATGGTAAGTGTTTTGATTTCTTAACCCTCTATTTGGTTCATGGATTCTACCAAGGAAAAAAAAATAAAGGGAAAAAAAATGAGGAGAAAATAAAATGAAAGGAAAAGATAAAATTATATCAAGTCAAAATTATTTCATTTTTTTTTTTTTTTTTTCCAATTTTCCATTGCAACCAAATAAAGAAAAGTAGAATTCCTTATATATATATATATATATTTTTTTTTCTTGATAAAATCCACAAACCAAATAGAGCCTTAAGCAATAGGAACTGTTAATCACTTCCTTTAATGAAACACAAAATGCACTGATTGAGAACAAGCTTATTGTACTATGGAAGCTTTTATTTTCGGTCGCGTTAGTTCTATTGGAAAATACTTTTATGACAATATCTATCAAACATGAACACATAAGCAAATGTTTGTAAAAAGATATGGGATTCACGTGTCTCTATGTTGAGTCATGTGTTCAAATTTTATCAATAATGGACCATCTGGTTTCCCGCATTCATGCCTAATGATCCATTCTGGTCCAAAAAAACAAAATGTAAGGTTTGATTTACATATTTCTTATTGTAACCCATAAAAGTAATTTTCGGGGTGGGTTGGGTTTGGAATTTTGAGTCTCGCCAATGGGTGTCCCACAATGATAAATGATAATGAAAGCCTAAAGTTTATATATATATATTTGGATCCCTTGATATACACATGAAATGAGAGAAATACAGGGACCAAACCGGCCCTTTGCTTTCCTAAATATAGAAATCACTTTTAATGCAGAGTTGAAACGTGGACGGGTGTACTTTCAAGATACAAATTATTCACATTAGCTTTGAGAGCACATATACAAAAGGTGTGTTTGGATAAGTTTTTTTTTTTTTGTTAATAAAAAAAATAAATTTTCTTTGATAATTTTTTACAGTACAAAATTTTGATCTTAATTTTTAGAAGTACTTAATAAAATTTTACATTCAGAATTTTTATTTTTTAAAAAATTTTTGAAATTAAAAAACAGAAAGTATGAATCTTATCCAAACTTATTGTAAGAGAACTCTCTTTATGATTGACAACTTCAATTACATTTGAAAATATTAAAATACCTTTTTTTTTTTTTTTTTTTTGGGTCAACGAGATATAAAACACCAAACCTAGCATCAATCCTCTTGATGCATGCTTTTACCCCAAGCCCATTTTATCTGTGAAACTCTCTTTTTAGGATAAATATTATAATTGTTTTCAAAAGTTATGGCAAATCTCTGGAAAATCTCATGGAAATCTACTTAATTTGAAAATTCAAGTAGTATTTCACAACAATGTAGTTCATTAAGATTGTAATTAACAAATTCTAATAACATGATTAATGAAAGTCAAGACATTAATTAATCATACCATTTCCTTAACTTATATGAAATTATCTACATCCCTACTAAATTCCTAGAGTATATATATTAATCTCGGGAGTTTGTTGTCATACCATGTTATATGACTAGTTCATCTTTAAATTAAGTCAATAATCATTCATTAAATTTTTAAAAAATCACAAGAGTTACACAAAATCACCATCCCTTTAAGGGCACATTTTAAAGTAAATTATAACTAAAATCAAACTACAAAAGAAAGAAAATGTGATTTATCCCCCTCACACCACCTCCAAAAAAAAAAAAAAAAAAAAATTCCTCCATTTTCTTCTTTACCTTAGGTGCTGATTTTTCAAAATAATTCCTTTGTTCGGCTTACGGGATCCAAGCATAGCCCTGATGTTCAGTCCCCATTGACCAAACATAGCCAATACGCTCGGATTTACATATCCGAACATACCCGCGAAAATTTGAAAGCTTTCAATGGATTCAAACACGAATAAGAATAGAACGCAGGTGCAACAGAGACAACAATGGCAGAATATCAACTGTAAATCTCTACACACACAATGTATACACATTTTATATAGAATACGCACCTTCTAGTGAGAAAGGGTTGTCTTCCTCATCTTCTCTGTCGCTGGTGGTCACTGATATGGGGGGTGGGGTGGAAGAACCCCTTTAACTTCCAATCATGGTGTGTGGGAAAGTGGGTGGGAGAGAGGGTTATAAGTGAGAGGTTTGGGAGGGAAGAAAGAACAGGTGCTCGCCATCACCGTTGCCGTCGCCGAGAAGAACTCGTTGGTCATCACTGCTATAGTGGGTGGGGTGGGTTATTCCAGTCGTGGGTGTTGGGTGGGTGAGAAGGGTGCTCGTACAGTTGGTCACTGTCGCTGTCGCCGTCGTCGTTGCTCGCCGGTCGGAAATGGGGGCGTGGGGAGTTCTTCCAGATGTCGGGGGTCTCGTGTGTGGGGGGAGGGGGGGAGTGGGGTTGCTCACTGGTTGGAAATTGGGGCGTGCTCGCCGGTTGGAAATGGGGGCGTGGGGTGTTCTCCAGATGTTGGGGGTGAGAGGGGTGGTTGAGAGGGGTCTCGTGTGTTGGGGGGGGGGAGTGGGGTGGGTGAGGGTTAGGGTTATTTGGAAGAGGGGTAGTTTAGACTTTTAAGGGGGTGGGTATATATTTTTGGGGGGCGGGGATAACAGGTGGGGGTTACTTAACCTTTAGGGGGGTTGCAATAGCCGCTCCCTACTAACTGTCCAATTAATGGTTTGTGGGTTGGGAATGGTTATTGCAACCCCACCTTTTTATCAAACCCCCATTTCGTTTCGGTTTTTTAGATTTTAAGCAAAATATAAAAGATTTTTACAAAAATCAGTTGCTTTATCCACTAGAAAACATCACTTTAAACAATTTTTCAAAAAAAATGTTTCCAAAATCTATCGTTTAAGTAGACTTTTCGGCAAAAAATGAAATAAATGCTATAAATGGCTAAAAGGTCTAACTTAACGATAGATTTTGGAAAAACTTTCTTCTACAAAGTTGTTCAAAATAAAAAGTTTTCCTAAAATGATGTTTTCTAATGAAAAATGTGGCCAATTTTCATAAAAAGCTTTTATATTTTGCATAAAACCTTAAAAACCTAAAAAAATTGGGAGGAGACAAAAAAAAATGGGGTTGCAATAGCCGTTCCCTTGTGGGTTACCCAGATATAGAGACAATTTCATGGCCCTGGCTTCAATATGCCATAAACCTAATGGAAGGGAACGGCTATTGCAACCCCCCATTCTTATAACCCCACCCCTTTCTTTTTGGTTTTTAAGATTTCATGAAAAATATAAAAGGTTTTGCAAAAACCGGTCACAAAGTCCACTAGAAAACATCATTTTGAACAACTTTGTAGAAGAAAGTTTTTCCAAAATCTATCATTTGGGTAGACTTTTTGGCAAAAAATGAAATAAAGGCTATAAATGGTTAAAAAGTATTAAACGACATATTTAAGAAAAACTTTCTTTTACAAAGTTGTTCAAAATGATTTTTCTAGTGACAATATGGCCGGTTTTCATAAAAACCTTTTATATTTTGCATAAAACCTTAAAAACCAAAAGGATGTGGGGTGGGGTGATAAGATTGGGGGCTGCAATAGCCGTTCCCCTAATGGAAATCCAGGAAGCTAGCACGCTAAAGATGACACAGAGCCCAGTGCTGGTCCTTTAGGGTGCACTCAAAGATGTAAAAAGTTATGGGTTCAATTTCCCATCCTCTTCTAGGGTCAACTATTAGTTAGGTTTTTCCTGAACATTAAGGGGTTGTTTTTTAAACATGAAAATTTGACCAGTTGGAGATAAGTCTGGTTTAACATTGTTTGGTAAGCCTCTTTTTCCTACTAATTTGTTTAGTTTCTACTAAAAATAAATGCAGGTTTTTTCAAACTCATTTAAAGATTAGATAACAGTTAAGGATTTGACCCAATTTTATATAGTTTTTAAACTTCCCAAATGAACTCTAGTTGATGCGAGATGAATAGTATCCTTACTCATGTATATTACAAATTCTAGAAAATTTTTATATCTCTCGTATATTAAAGTTCTGGAATAAGTTCATGATTCCTATTGTTTTGCACAAGAAAAAAAAAAAAGGGGGGGGGGGGCATTGCCTAAAAAATAATAAAAATGCATAGAGAATTACGAAAATTGCTTAGAAAAATATGAAAGCACTTAGAAAACTACACAAATTCATTTCTTCATACAATGATTGCCCCAATAAATGTAACTTAACATGTGACCTAAGGGCACATGTAAAAAACCTGAAAATAAAATATTAAAAATAAAAAATAAAAAATAAAAAAATCATTATACTAGCTCTTGGAAAGAATTCCAACGTCTTGTTTGGGGACTGTCAAAACAACATTTTCCAAAAGAAAAAAATAATAGGGTAAATGGCAGAAAACCCCCCTGATGTATGGTAGCTGTTTCACATAACCCCCTCATTGTTCAAAATGTTGCAATGTGCCCCCATGCCACATTAAACGTTAAATAGTATGAACGGTGTTAACAGAAAGATGAAAAGTCTACTTTATCCCTCACCCTCCCTCTCACGTGCACACCACCCAACCACTCTCGCGGACCCGTTTCTCCGGCCAACTCCATTTTTTCCGGCCATTTCATGGTTCATCATCCTAACTCCAGAAAGATTGGACAAAATCCAGAAAAAAAAAATAAATAAATAAATAAATCTCAGGTCATTCCATTCTTCATCATCCTAACCCCAAAAACGAATGGAGATAGCCCCCGCCCTCACGTGCACACCACCCACCATTCCGGCAAACCCTTTTCTCCGGCCAACTCCATTTTTTCCAACTCCATTTTTGCCGGTCATTTCATTCTTCATCATCCCAACTCCAAAAAAGATTGGAGAAAGCCCAAAAATAAAAGATAAAAAAAAAAATCCGGCAATTTCATTCTTCATCATTGAAAGTAAAAAAAAAAAAAAACAAAAAAAATGACTATTGAAAAGGGGGAAAATGACTATTGGAAGTAAAGATCAGAACCAGATCCAAATATGCCATCTTGAGACAACTCCTCGTTAAATCTTCTTCTTCTTCATCTCTTTCATTTTCTTCTTTTTGGCTCCTTGTTGCGACAGCCCTTGTTTAGATCTTCTTCATCTCTCCATTTTATTTATTATTATTTTTTTTTGCCCTCCTGTTGAGGCAGCCCACCTCTCCAACCAGATCTGCTGTTTTGAGGCAACCCCTCTTCAAATCTTCTTCTTCTTCTTCTTCTAATCCGTCAATCTGCTGCCTTCTCCTTCGTTTTGGTTCGCCATGGCTCAGTCGATCTGGTCTGAGTTTAAGGATTTCTCGACAACGGCAACGCCCGAACCCTCATTAACCAACCATCACCATACAATTCGGTTGTTGTAATAGCTATAGGGGTAGCGGCGGCGGATAAGGTGCTTCTGATGAAGATCACACCAGTGACCCTATATTTGGATAAGGACGGTGATGCTCCATTTTTCGTTATTTTTATTATTATTTTTTTCTTAAACAGCTAGAAGGGTAATTATGGCAAGACATAAGAGTAACTATGTCATGTGATGTACACGTTAGTCTTTTCCGTCATCTTCTAAAAACGGTGCCTAACGGTGGGGTAAAGTGAAATAAATTTAAAATGTTAGGGCGACATTGCAACGTTTTGAACATGAGGGAGTTATGTGAAACACCGCCATACATCAGGGGGGTTTTTTGTAATTTACCCAAAATAATACAAGCTGCCCTAGTGGACAATCTGTGCGTTCAGAAAATTTATATATCCAATCAAATCCAATGGTGGACTTCCTTCCATTCAAGTTTTCAGTCTATAAAAACAATCTTCCCCCTCGCATTGGTTAGATTCCTAGGTATGAGTAAGTGGGTTGTATTTAAACTACAACTGGGCCCCCAACCACTTGCACCATGTGCATACATTATTTGGAAATGGTACGTACTCGTTGTTCAATACATAGGGATATGTCCTAGTGGAAACCAAGGATGGCTAGAGATTTTCAATCCAACTGGTTTGAATTGCTGTCAGCTGGGTTCTCCTCTTGGTTTTGCATGTGTCATCATGTTTCGTTTTATACTGTGACACACTAATTAATCATATAAAACATTATTTAATGAATGAAAAAGTACCAAAAATATTATTTTAGTCATATAAAATACTATTTATTCAGTGTCAATAAACTAGTTACAATTTATTTTATTCTTTAGATAAACTCCTACCGAGAAGACTGTATTATAACTTAATTTTTAGTGAAAGTCTTTTCGCTTTATTATATATATATATGAAAAGGGTTCCATAATATTTGGTGTAAAATTTTTTACACTTACATCTATCAATATATTTTTATAGAAATCATATTTCGTTAATCTAACCGTCGGATTACATATTTTTATCATGCACGCCATGCGTGTCAAATTTCAAATTAATCAGAGATTAGAAGGTATGTCATCCATAAAGTGCTCGAAATTAAAGTTTTATTTATTAAAAGAAATGTAAATTTACGGATGAAACACTTCCCAATATTCGATTAACTTGAAATTTGACGTGCATGACGTGTATGATAGGAATATGTAATCCAACGGTTGGATTGACGAAATATGATTTCTATAAAAAGATATTGACAGGTGTAAGTGTAAAAAATTTTACATCAGGTGTCAACGGAACCCTTTCCTATATATATATATATATATTAGAACAGGTTGATTGACCTTATCTTGATAATTTCTTGTATATATTGCTTTCTATCGAGTTTAAAAACACAATGAAATCTAATGTTCCAATTAAAATTAATTGAATTAGTCTATGCCGATCGAGAAGTGCGCGCTATGCCAAAACTATTAAAGAATAAGGCTAGATATATGAGAGATCGAATGCACAAGGTTTGGGAGAGTGGACTTCCTTCTTTATGAGTGATTTATTAAATCAAATCATAATTTTTTTAGTACAATGGGAGGGATTCAAATCCTTTACTTTTCCGACTCTTTCCTTTTGCCCCACACACTCTCACCACTTGGCAAAATCAAAGGACATTATCATCACACTAAGTGCTCATTTTATGTGTATTCTACATGACAGCAGCTATGACCCTTTGTATAAAATATCAAATTTATGATCAACATGGCATCGACCCAAGTTGTCTCGCTAATCCCCTACTTGATTATATATATATATATATATATATATATATATTTGACTTCCACATTGTCACTTTTTCAGCACTCCAACCTAATTTTTTATTAACCTACCTCCTCCTAAACTCCCCAGCAAACACTGACGGATTGCACTCAATACTGCACTCAATACTTTATCTAAATTAAATCATGGCCGGACCTCTCAAATCCAACACGTCCAAGTTTTTTTTTTTTTGTTAAAGTATTTCTTACATATATAAATCATAATATACGTTGTTGATGATATGATAGTCTAGTAGCATTTGCTTCATTTGTTAAATGAGTGATGAGTGGTATCGGGTACAAGCTTATGGTTAATGTAAATCATATAATTAATGTAGTTTATTGACTTCAATATATATCCCACTGCCTTCACTACTTCTCCAAGCTTTGAATGGTTTGATACAGGACTAGCTACCTTAACCACCTTGTACAAAAATGACCACCTCCGTCGAGCCTAGTCATGCGTGACCATGTTTTATTCACTATATAAACAGTGTGAAGCAACACGACCAAGCTACAGCACAGCGAGGGTATGACCTCTTTTCTAGCTTTTCTATATTCCAGCCGCAATTTTTTTTTTTTTTTTTATTAATTTCAAATCTCCCATATATGGTTACATCAGCCGTTAAAAAAAAGTGGCTAAACTCATCTGATATCTTCAACCTTTTATCTATTTAATTTGGTATTTTGGATCCTTTCTATCTTCATATATATAGATATTTGTCCTTCCCAAATTTTGACTTTAATATTTGTTGCCAAAAATGCACGCCATTGTTGAAAGCAATCAAGACCTTCTTGGCGCAATGTCCTATTGAAGGTGGCTCACGCTAATATATCCTTTGTCTTTAAGTTGACTAATTAATAGTCAAAGTCAAAGGGCGCCAAATGCTGGTGCCGTTCGCATGGCTGCGAAAATGGTGAACTTGGAAAAAGGTAGAATTGATCGTTGCCTCATAGGAGATGTTCTTTGTTCCCATTGTTATAAGAGGTATTTGTTTTATTGTTCATGAATGCGAGCTTTGAATATATTTATTAGAAGAAAAATAAAAATCCAACATAACAATGTGATGAACTCTTGTTGAAAATCTATTAATGGTAAGTATTTTGATTTCTTAACCCTCTATTTGGTTCATGGATTCTACCAAGGAAAAAAAAATTCGGGAAAAAAAATGGGAAGAAAATAAAATGAAAGGGAAAGATAAAATTATATCAAGTTAAAATTATTCTAATTATTCTTTCTTTTTTTTTTCTCAATTTTCCATTGCAACCAAATAAAGAAAAATAGAATTCCTTATATATATATATATATATATAGATATTTTTTTTTTCCTTGATAAAATCTACAAACCAAATAGAGCCTTAAGCAATAGGAACTGTTAATCACTTCCTTTAATGAAACACAAAATGCACTTATTGAGAACAAGCTTATCGTACTATGGAAGCTCTTATTTTCAGTCGCGTTAGTTCTATTGAAAAATACTTTTATGACAATATCTATCAAATATGAACACATAAGCACATGTTTGTAAAAAGATATGGGATCCACGTGTCTCAATGTTGAGTCACGTGTTCAGATTTTATCAATAATGGACCATCTGGTTTCCCGCATTCATGCCTAATGATCCATTTTGGTCCAAAAAAAAAAACAAAATGTTAGGTTTGATTTACATATTTCTTATTGTAACCCATAAAAGGTATTTTTGGGGTGGGTTGGGTTTGGGTTGGGTTTGGAGTTTTGAGTCTCGCCAATGGGTGTCCCACAATGATAAATGATAATGAAAGCGTAAAGTTTATCTATATATATATATATATATATATATATATATATATTTGGATCCCTTAATATACACATGAAATGAGAGAAATAGAGGGACCAAACCGGCCTTTTGCTTTCCTAAATATAGAAATCACTTTTAATGCAGAGTTGAAATGTGGACGGGTGTACTTTGAAGATACAAATTATTCACATTAGCTTTGAGAGCACATATACGAAAGGTCTGTTTGGATAAGTTTTTTTTTTTTTAATAAAAAAATAAAATTTCTTCGATAATTTTTTACAGTACAAAATTTTGATCTTAATTTTTAGAACTACTTATCAAAATTTTACATTCAGAATTTTTATTTTTTAAAAAATTTTTGAAATTAAAAAACAGAAAGTATGAATCTTATCCAAACTTCTTGTAAGAGAACTCTGTTTATGATTGACAACTTCTTGAAAATATTAAAACACCTTTTTTTTTGAAAAACTTGCATCACCCACCGCAGACATTTTTGGCTTTGATGGTGACATAACAACCGACGTTGAACCACAATTGGGTGGACGGTCCACCGTGGACCCCAGCCGACAACATTGAAGAGTCTACGCTTAACTGAATGCCCCCCCCGTCAGCTTCAGCAAATTACAAACTGACCATTTCAAATGCTAGTTCAACGCCTGTGTATAGCGCGTGCCACACACCCGCCATTGTTAATGGAACTTGTTTGGGACGAGTCTTTTATGCATCTCCGTACCACCTGAACAATTGAAGCAGATGGGCATGGATGGCACTTTCCACGTATTTGCTGACATCATAGATCGATGACCAAGAAAACTTAAAAAATTATTAGATGGAGGAGTGATGTAAGACATGTTTGGAATTCCAAATTAAATTTAAACATCCCATATATGCCATTCTAGGAATGAACGCTTCTAGCACCAAACAATTCAAACACATCTCCCATGATTTATTATTTACCCATCCATCAAAATAAATCCGAGCTATTACGTACCCTAGTCTGTCTTTGAAATTTCTGAATATGTGTTTTAAATACAAAAGGTTGGATATATATAATCATAAATGGATTAGCTTTGGGCAATGTATATGGTTTTAAATATAGACAGTCTAATATAAACCCTAAGAAAGTAAGAGGTAGACCCATTGGTCTTAAGGTCTTTTGCTTGACAAAAGGTTATAAGTTCAATTTTTACCACTCTTTTCATAAGTCTATGATGTGTCCTATTGCCTAAATTGTGGATCATTTGAAGTTAGGAAGAGGACTGAACACCTAATTTCATATGTCAGTTCTGGCTTTTAAGAGACAATATAAACATTTGGAATATGGCTTGAATGAGTGCTTTCCACGGACCATTAGCGCGCGTTGGCAGAGCTTTGTCTAATAACACCCAAGAGAGATGCATCTACGTGTGAACTGAGATCTAAACTATCTGCACCAACACCAGAAAATCTTAAAAATTTTATATTAAAATAATGCAAGCAGCCTTATCAATTTGAGGCTTACCTTATATATTCTTAGAGTTGCCTCATTAGATTCAATCTTCACGCCCGCCTCTCTCTCTCAACATTTTTCTCGTCAGGACTGGTTTTGATGTCGGCGCCATTTCTATGGTTTGTCTGTGCTTTCTACGGTGTTTGCATCTTCAGCTTGTTTGATATTAGTCATGCCCAAAATGCTACTGCTTCTACCACTGATCCTTCTGAAGGTACCCTCTCTCTCTCTCTCTCTCTCTCTCTCTCTCTCTCTCTCTTCTCGCCTGGATAAAAAGCCGGCCTATATCCAAGCTGATTTGCATGGCCTTGATGCATCCACTCGAAGTTCGTTTCTCGCTTCAGTTTGGTGGATGCAGCACAAATTATAACAACTCCCTTTCTCCCAAAGGAGAAAAATAAGCTCCTTGGTCCGTTCTGTCTTTTAAGTTTATTAGGTTTTCGAATTGGTCTGATTGATAGGAAATGAGAATTGGGCCACCAGCTTCAATCTCTTCAAAGTTTTTGGGCCCCGTCCGTTTTGCAAGTGGTTCCATATCCCACCAATATATGAAAACCCCATATGGTCATGTGACTCTGTGCGTTGCGTTGAGTTGTTTTTTTCTTTCTTAAATAACATGGCATCTCCCCTAGTTTGAGGGGGCATTGTCGGGTGCAACGGTATAAATTTTAGTTTACCGCCGAGCCCGGAAACGTAAGTTTTGAGTCTTGAGATTGTGTGATGCCATGGTAAAAATCTTAACTGCAAAGCATGAAAACATAAATTCGAGGCTTGAGATTGATGATTTGTTGTAGAAAATAAAGATTAGAACCGTTTTCAACTCACCCCTAAAGCAAGACCAACATTAGGTAATGGCCATCAAACCGTTGTCAGCTCACCCCTAAGCCCAGTTTGTTTGACTAGAATGGAGGTAAGTATAATAGATAAAATCTAATGGTGAGCAATGACGAAAAGAAAGAGAACAAAAGGAGAGATGGATTCATAGGCTTTCTCATAGCCTTATTAATTAATCTCATTATTTATGCCTCGGGATGTGATATTCTCATTTTAGCCATAAACAATAGACACGCACACTTCTCGCTTAGTTAAATTCTTATAATTTATTCTCTTTTATCGTTGTTATTTACCATTAAAATCTCATTTCATTTTGTTTACTCTAATTTTGACCACCTAAGAAAGCTGTAAAGCAATACCAACATTAAGTAGTTGCCTTTACTAAGTTATATTTTGGAAATACCCGTCTTACTGTCACTTTAGACCCAAATTACATGCTTTCCTTGATGCTTAATGGGTCCATGAGTCAAACTCTTTGATTCCTAAATTTAGAGTGCTGCTTTTGTCATATAGTTATAAGGGAAATTATATAAATAACTCCTAAAAACAACACGTGGCTTGAGTTGGTTGAAAAAATACCTATAAGCTACTCCATCCATCTCACAAATATGGGTCATATTTGATAAAACACGGAATTTAAGTAAAAAGCTATAATTGCATTGACTTGTCATTTATTAAACTCAATTTTTCTAAAAAATACCATTTTTTTCTTTGTATTGGGTTTTGTGTTGAAAGTAATTATTGAAATAACAAAGGGTGGTATAGGAAACTTAAAAAATTTATTATTTAACTTTTCAAAGTGGACAAACATTTTAGGACAAAAAGTAGCAAAAATAGCCTATCTTTGTGAGACAAAAAATATTTAGTACATCGCCATGAAATATATTGTTGCATTAGGTACTGTTTATATAATGCTGTAATATGGTACTAGTGTACTATAGATAGCATTGCCCTAGTTATAATTGGCACGACATACTTATTAATTACTATTTATCATCAGCTGATTCCAAAATTATATAATGCTAGCATAAAAATAAAAATAAAAATAAAAAGGACCGATCATCTAATATTAGATTTTTGTTTTAATTAAACATATTAAGTTATATGGAAATTGGGACATTTTTTTGAAAAACATTCAAATAAATATAATGGTTTAAACTTTGAATTAGACAAATCAAGGTAGATTTCTAAACTTATTGCACCAAAGAGGGGGTCAATTCTATGGCACCCAAGCAAAAAAATGGGTACCATACCCATAAGGCCACTTCAAATGGTAAGTGAGTCACTTGAAATTGTAAGTTGATCACTTTAAATGGTAACTGGTCACTAAATGATAAGTGGGTCATTTCAAATGGTAAGTGGGCAATTTTGGGCCACTTCAAATGGTAAGTGTGCCATTTCTAATAGTAAGTGAGTCACTTCAAATGATAAGTGGGTATGGTACCCTAATAACCTTGTGGGTACCATAGAAGTACCCCCAAAGAGGGTTATTAGTTTGTAGGTCCTAATTAATGCTACTAGACCACCATGTCATCGATTAATTGACTTAAATGGAATTATTTAAAATTATATACTTAGTTAATTAGCGTATGACTCGTGTTTATATATGTGAATGCATATACATATGAAAATACATATGTGTACACTCTATACACACAATATTTTTATCTATGTACGTTTTTTTGGGTATTTAATGTATACAATTGAGAGTAGTTCAGATGGCAAAGGATGCTTAAGAACTATTTATTTAGCCAAAAAAAAAAAAAAAAAAAGTACTCCACATGTGATAGCTTATGTGCATGCTGAATGTGCTTTAAATTTTTCTTTCTTTCTTTCTTTTTTTTTTTTTTTTTTTTTTTTTTTTTTTTTTTTTTTTTTCCAAAATATAGTTAAACTAGTTTATAACCCGTGCGTTGCACGGGCGAAGTTTGAAAAGATAAATATTATGAAAAATAAAAATTATATATATATATAGCACTGATCAGGTTAATTAGTATGTGTTGATATAAATTATATCAATATCATGCATTGGGGATTGTACCCCTTGTATTGGCGTAATGTATCTCTTAACCCATTAATGCATGAGATACAACCTCTAATGCGGGTGTTGATATAATTTATATCAGCACATGCTTGTGCTGACCCAATCATCATCTTATATATATATATATAATACAGACTCGCGGTGGTAGCTTAGATGGTAAAGAACCACAACTCAGGAATCAAGTCTTAAGTTCATGTCTTTGCTCTCTCATTATCGGATGCAGAGACTTGTGGATGGTTTGTGCATCAAGAGGGATTAGTTTGGGTCTAATGGTTTGAGATACCCCTTGTTTGGTAAAAATGTATTTGCACAATTTTTAAGCATTTTTATAGTTTTGTAACTAATTTGTACCATTTTCTATGTATTTTCACCGTTTCCATATAATGATTCTCTTCTTAATTGTACCTTAAGGGCATATGTTAAGGATATTATCAATTAACTTACTACAAAATTGATTGTATACATGTTTTAAAATGACTATTAATTTCTTTTGTTTGCTATTAAGTTGGAAAGTGAGAGAGAGAGAAAGAAAAGTTTAGAGAGGGAGAGAATGGGTGGAGCAAAGAGGGAAGGAAAAGAAGATAAAAAAACATATAGATCTTTTCAATTTTAGGTAATAAACTATCTGAAGAATTTTGATTAAAATAATTTTTTTTTCGTTGAAGACATATCAAGAGAATTTGAAGATTTCGACGACATCGAAAACATATAGATCTTTCTTATTATTATTATTTATAATTTTATACGTTCAATTTTTGGGAGAGATGATGAATAGGTATAAAGAAAATGAATAAATATGGTAGTTTACAGAGTTTAAGATAAACATTATATAGTGTGAGTTTTTCGATTCTCTCACATGAAAACAAAGAGATATGTGGTGAATATTAAGCAACAATTTACATGCATGAAAAAGAACAGTGCACACCAAAAAAAAGTTAGGGAAATTATTTTTTGATGACCACTTCTTAACTTAATATTAGACAAAATAAGGTGGTAGTCATTTTGAAACACGTATATAATCAATTTGTAACAAATTGACAGAGAATGACTTTTGTTTGGTATTAAAATGGAAAGTGGTCGCTAAAAAAGCAATTTCCTCAAAAGTCACTAAAAGTAACTTTTTGGAAAAATTACATTTTAGTGATCAACTTTCAATGTAATGCGAAACAAAAGAAATTAGTAGTAATTTTCATGAATGTATATAGTTATGTTGTAGCAAGTTGATAACTTACATCCTTTATTGGTATTAAGTTATAAAATGATCACCGAAAGGTAATTTTTCAAAAAAAGTTGTGATTAAAAAAAAAAAAAAAAAAAAGAGTAGCTGACGCGTGGCAGCTACAGGTAACCTTTCCTCTGTTATATATAATAACTAGTTTTATAACCCGTCCAATGCACGGGTGAGGTTTGTAAAAATAAATATTGTGAACAATATAAATTATATATATATATATCTATAATACACACCCATGATGGTAGTTCCCATAGTAAAGAACCGCGACTCAGAAATTGTAAATCTTGAGTTCGTGTTTTCGCTCATTTACTATCGAATGCATGGACTTGAGACTAGTTTGTGCATCATGGGGATTAGTTTGGGCCTAACGGTTTGAGATACCCCTCATTTGATAAAAGTTTATTTACACAATTTTTAAAACATTTTTATAGTTTTCTAAGCAATTTAATATGTTAATACATATTTTGGTGTGTCGCGTTTTCTTTTTTAATCATCATTGCCTTTATTTGTCTCATTTTCTAATTATAAATATTTATAATTTTATACATTTAATTTTTGGGAATGGAGATTAATAGACATAAAGAAAACGAAGAAATATAATATAGTCTACTAAGTTTGGGTTGAACATTGTATAATATAAATTTTTCGATTTTCCCACATAAAAATAAAAGGATATGCAGTGTATACCAAGTGTCGACTTACTTATATTGCGTGAAAAAAAGTAGTGAAAACCAAAAAAAAAAGAAAAGTTAGACAATTTACTTTTTGGTGATCACTTCTCAACTTAATACCAAACATGAAACATTAGTAATCCTTTTCAAGTATGTATATAGTCAATTTGTAGGAAGTTGGAAGGGAATATTCTTTCTTTGGCATCAAGTTGGAAATTGATAACTAAAAAGTAATTTCTCCAAAAGTCATATATTTTTGGGAAAATTATTTTTTAGTGATTCTTTCTCAACTTAATAAGAAAAAAAAAAATTTGACAGTTATTTTGACATAAGTATACAGTTAATTTGTAACAAGTTGATAGATAATATCATTTTTTTGGTATTAGATTGAAAAATGGCCGCTAAAAGGTAATTTTACCTTTTTCTTAACTGTTGACACTAACACGTGGCATCAAAGGGAGGCATTTCCTCCGTTATAGATATATTAATATAGATAATAATAATATATAATATAATAATAATAGATTAATTTGGGTCGAACACAACTTGTCGACCCAAATACGACCCAGCGTCGAATGCTAAATCAACCACTTTTTAACTTCCATGTTATGCAAAAAAATTTGATTGCAGTGGCAGCTTTGAATTCCGTTTTCCAACAATGGAAAATTTCGGCAGCGCAGCAGGAATGGAATACAAGCGGAGACCCATGCAGTGGAACGGCCATCGACTCCACCAACTTCGACACCACGACTTACAACCCATTTATCAAATGTGACTGTTCTTACAATAACAACTCAACTTGTCACATTACCCACCTGTAAGTAATTCTCTTCTATTCGACTATTCATGAATGCTTGGATTATTGTACGTTCATGTGGGTGTCATTCGTTGACCCATTTGATTGGGTCGCATCAATGATATTGCTTAATTGAGAGTTTTAGTAGCCCATCTGTTTGATATTTGGTTTGAGTGGTGTGGTCATTACCAAAGTATTAGTATCTTTGATAATGCTCCTATTGATGCTTACAGTACTGTATTCCATTTTATTTTATTATTATTATTATTTGTTATTGATAAGCTACATTGCTTTATTCAATTCGGTTAGTGGGTTTCATTTAAATGTCATGCATACTTTTAAAGAGGAGTTGCATAAATTGTGTACGTCCCCTATCTGGAACTTTAGACTAAATTTTTTGATATTTTGTACATAAGTGTCACCCCATTTGGCCTAAGTTTCGTCTGGGCTCTTGTAATAATTTATAATTGTCCAATTTTTGCACAAGCCTAATCCTTGAACTAGAAACTTCAAGAGGTGGAATCCTTCATCCTTGAACTGGAAACTTCAAGAGGTGGACCAATGGTTTCTGGGATTTATGCCTCAAGAAATGCAAGATATGTAGTATTTCCCACTCCCTCTTGAGGTCGGCCAACAACCAGGTTTATCTTGTTCATTGACATGGAGTGGACGGTGGCCTTGCGTGTTTTAGGAAATTAGGTAGACTAAAGGTCAGAATACATTCTTGAAAAAAAAAAAAAAAAATGTGGAAAAAAAATTCTTGAGCTTGTAGGTATGGGTTAGTGCACTGTGCACCATTAAATGTTTACTGAGCTTGTAAGGCACATAATCATGATTTTCAAGATGCCATTTAGCTTGAACAACGCATAGTATTTTGTACACTTATACTATAAGTCGGTTTAGGTTTTAATCTATTTGTGAGCTGGAATGCTTTTATAAGTCGCCAAGACCAGAGATTTTATTTCATTTGTCTATTTTCATCTTGTATTTTCTTTCACTTTTAATAATATTTGGGCTGATAGCACATGATTAAGAGAGCCTAAGGTACCAACCTCATTGAGATGTTAGGTATCTCTCTGATATTTAAGCCTTTTAACGGAAAAAAAAAAAATGTTGTACACTTGAGCTGCAAGCCCAATCCTTTTATTCAATACTTCGTGTTTGGTTTTATATAAATTTTCAGGTGAGTGATCAACATACATCCATTTTTTTTATTTTTTATTTTTTTGTATTATTATTGTGATTATTTTTTGGGGGTGGGATGGTTAGAATCCTGCACTCTAACATAGTTTAGGTCCCCCTTAATTTAGTTGTTGGGCTCGAAACTCAAAGTACTACCTTCCTCTTATAATAGGGGAGAGCTGCCGCTGGGTTTGAAGTCAAAGCGATGTTACAAAACTTGCTTTACTACTAGAACTTTCACTTTTTTTGCTTTTAAAAGCAAAAAAAAGGAAGTCATTGCTTTTCCAATCATCACCTTAGATTATAAAAACTATTTTATTGATTCTTGCTCGTGATTAAATTTTATCTACAGGAAAGTTTATTCGCTAAACGTTGTTGGCATCATCCCGGACGAGCTATGGAATTTGACTTTCATCGAAAATATGTATGGTTTTTTATGTTATATATTCATTTGATGAGTTATAAGCCTTTTTTTTTTTTTCATATTTATTATGCTCAGATCAAATGTGGAATTTGAAACTATGGTGCAGAATTTCAGCCAATTGAAATATATGTTGCATGCAGTCGGCTAATATTCCACTTAGGTTCTATTTATAGTTTTTGTTGTTAATTAATACTAAAGTACTTTCTATTTCTTACAGAGATTTGCGCCAAAATTACTTGACAGGTTCCTTGTCTGCATCCATTGGCAATCTAACTCGAATGCAATACATGTAAGGTCATCAATTTTTGAATTGAAACTAGTAGGAAATTATAATAGTTTATGTTAAGTACATTTTTTTACCCCCCCTGATGTTTAGTTTAATGTTTTTAGGGCCCTTGGCATTAATGCATTATCAGGGGAGCTTCCAAAGGAACTTGGACAGCTTACGAATTTGATATCACTGTAAGTTACCGTTATTCTTGACTTGTATTCTTTAAATGGAAACTTGATTTTTTTGCTTTTATGCAGATAGCAAGGCACTTGTTTGCTGATAGTTACAATAAATAATCAATTTGGATTTGAGTTCCCATAAAGATTCTCCAGTGTTATGTTTAAAACTGCGTCTCTAGTTTAGCTTGTACATGTGCTTCATTGACTGGAACATATGGATCAGCAACCCATATGGTTGTCATATATCACTGTTGATCATATGTGCAAAATCTTTTGTTTTGTCTGTGCTGTTATGTGCAAATGTCATTGGTGATTTTATGTGTATGCCTGTTTTTTGATAATGTTCATGTGCTTAGATCTTGATTATCTGGAACTTTGAGAATGGGATTCTTGGAATATTATTGATTTGTTGATTTCTTTGTTACTTTTGTAGCTCTTTTGGGTCAAACAACTTCTCCGGTTCTTTGCCATCTGAACTTGGGAATTTATTGAAATTGGAACAACTGTAAGTACTGTTCATTAGTTAGCCCTCTTTAAAATAAATAAATAATAATAATAAATGCTGAAAATCTTGTTGGGCTGCATGTGTTAATAAAGATATGTAGAATTTGGAATTGATTTTAGGAAACTTATAATAACAGTGATTGTAGCATAAGATGGTCACAGGGAGATCAGGATTATTTTTGTAACCAGAAGCCCCCATAAGAGTTTTTCAATACATCAGGTTTCTAGGCCTCTTTCTTGTATACATCTTGTGTACAAGAGCCTTGGATCTTTTTATTAATAAATAGTTTATTTTATCAAGAAACAAAAAAGATTTTGGATAGCATCAAATTACTGAACATTGTTTACCTTGACAGTTACTTTGATAGTTCTGGAGTTAGTGGGGAGATCCCTTCAACATTTGCTAATCTGCAAAGCCTGGTTACAGTGTGAGTGCTCTTTGACTTTGGTCTTTTCTATTTTGAAAACTCATAGTATAAATTTTTTGGCAAAAAAAAAAAAAGGAAAAAAAAAAAAGAAAAAGCAAAGAAAAAAAAAGTGATTGTGATAATTTTTTACTAGAAAGAATCTTTATGGTTGTCAGGTGGGGATCAGACAATGAACTGACAGGCAGGATACCTGACTTCATAGGAAATTGGTCAAAGCTTGCAGACCTGTAAGACAATATCATCAGACATGTTCCCTTTATTTTCATTCATTTACACTTAAATTATACCAGGCTGGTGTTTTTATTACACTATAATCGTATAAGCTCAATCTAAAACAATACACTTTCTATTATAGGATGTGGAATTATGAATTTTTTAAATGCACCTTGATAATTTTAAAAGCTACTTTTGTGCAGTTAATTATTCATTGCTTTCAAATCTTTTTGTAGGAGGTTTCAAGGAAACTCTTTTGAAGGCCCAATACCTTCAACATTTTCCAATTTAACCTCTTTGACAGAGTTGTAAGTGTCCACATCTGTTAGTTAATTATGTTCATATATATCAAATCTGTGAAGCTAACCATATCGTGTGAAATACAAAATGTAGGAGAATAAGTGATATATCTAATGGGAGCTCTTCACTGGCATTTATTAAGGATATGAAGTCTCTAAACAGCCTGTAAGGCAACATTGTTATAGCTATATTTGTGTGTATATATATATATATATATATAGATATATATATAAAGCAATGATCAGGTCTGGGACGTCGTGCACAGCACGGAGCTGTGTGTGACATTCATGCATGTGTGTGTGGCTGTCACCCACAGCTCCATGTCGTGCAATCATGTCCCGGACGTGCAGGACGTCCTGCTCCTGATCAATTTCATGTATATATATATATATATATATATATATATATATATATATATGTATGTATGTATGTATGTATGTGTATACTTCTATTGCTATTTGGAATATCAGATATGACAAATTGGTTACATGTTTTGCAGAGTACTGAGAAATAACAATATTTCTGATTCTATTCCGTCCAATATTGGAGAATATCAAAGTTTGTCACAGCTGTAAGTTATTTCTGTTGATGGGTGATTCTTCAGATACCTGTAGAGCTGGCAATGTGTCAGGTTGCGTTAGGGTTGGCTACAAAACATCCTTCCCTATGACTTGCTCATTAATATTTTAGTTGGACAACCTTAACCTGAACACAACCCAAGGGTCACCTAGAAACCAACTTGCCAAGCCATTTTTTTCATTAAAATTATAAAATTAGTTAAAAATAACTAAATTAATTTACGAGTTGGTTGGTTCCGTCACTTCCGTGTCTAACTAAAACTTAACCTATATTGTAGGTGGGTTAGAGACTAGTTTAGAGTCAACCCAAAACCCAGTTATTTTGGTTTGATCCAGGTGGTTAATGGTTCTTGATTAGATTTTGCGAGGTCTACTTGTACAAAGTTTGTTATTTGTTACTTTTTTTTTTTTCAATAGCATTAGCTACTACATTTTACATTAATATACCTTATATAGTTGGGTTATTATTTTTAAAATTTTTAATTATTATTATTATTTTTTTTTTAAAGGGATTTGAGCTTCAACAATTTAACAGGACAAATTCCAGACTCGCTCTTCAATTTGAGTTCGCTGTCTTACTTGTAAGATATCACATTTCCTTAGTTGTTTCATATACCTCCCTACATTTATTACTTATCCTCTACTAAAACATGTATTATTGTCTTCATGCTCAGGTTTATTGGAAATAATAAGTTAATTGGAACCTTGCCTTCACAAAAAAGTGCGTCGCTCCTTAATATGTAAGTACATTTGACATATTTTTTCATAATCATTGGAAATGCATTGAAAATGGAGTTTCTTAGTTGCCTTGTATATCTAAATTTAGAAGTTAATAAACTTTCATACTAGCAAGTAGCAACTTAACTTGGTATCAAAGCCAAAAATCTTAATACGCTTATTAAATTGAACAAATATCTCATTATAGAATCAAAGAATAACATTAGGCAACTCAGACCGTTCTTTCAATAAAAACAACCATGTTATTTGTGAATGATCATAAAAAAATAAAAAAAAATAAAACAAAATAACAAAAACCATTCAATGTAGAAGTACGAGAAGGACCCCAAATGCTTGTAAAGCAAACAACTCAAACGGACAATCATGATTAGTACTCGGAAAAGAGCTACGATGATGCTTGCCTAATAGACAAGCCTCACATTCTAAAGTAAATAAAGGAGTAAAGGACTCAACAAAGGTATTTCTCTCTTGAGTTTAGCCAAGGAGGGATAACACAAGCGAAAATGTCATTGAAGAGGAGGGACTGCAGTAGTTAAGGCGGACGAACTGAGGGAATGTGAGCTACCGGGATCCAAAAAGCATAAGCCCTCTTCTTCTCTTTCTGTGACAGGCTTCAACGATGCAGTTTGGGCTGGTAGTCTTTATGATTGTCAATCCTATTAAGTTTCCAACCTAAACCTTAAGCTATCAAGTGGAGGGCCTAAATAGGTATATGAAGACATGTTAAACTTGATATTTAATTGATGTGGGATGTATGAGTTCCCAACAATCCCTCTCATGTGCAGGCCTAACAAAACACAAACAGGCTTGTAACGTGGACAACAAAGACGGGCTCACAAATGAGACAACCTAAGAATGACATGCTTTGATACCATGATATGTTTCCAACAAAATCATTAGGAGATCCTGCTCAAGGTTTAAATAGAAGTTTAGAGATAATCTAAATATGGATTGGAGAAAATTAGGTTTAATAAAATATTTTCAACTTCCTAATCAAATCACACCAACCTAATCAAAGATTGTGATGAGATACGCTAAAAGTGATTTGGTATATCTCATTTACATTATTATAATGCTTTTATTTATGATCTCTTACACTCCCCTTCAAATTCATGAAGATTTTAGCAAAAAATCTTCATTGATTTGCTATTGAAATCCTCTCCTTGTCCCTTGTTTTCATGCTTGTTTGGGGGTCCTTTCACTACAAGATTTTGCTGGTGAAGATTGCTCGGATGGAAATTGAGAACGAAGAATGGGCTAAATAGAGAGGGTCTCTACAGGCCAGGCTTCTTTGTGCCACGATATGCCTCTACGGACCAATAAACTTGGGCTTCTCAAAGTCCTCAAGTCTTCTTTTTATTATTTTTCTTCTTCTTCCAAATGAACCATCAGCTAGTCCAGGGTTTTGAAATCCAGTTGAATATTTGCGCAAGCGAAAAATTGATGACAAAAGATGAACATCATAGATATTTGAATATAGCAAGAATGCTCAATTTTTTTTGAAGAGGGGATTGGAGCTTTTTTTTTTTTTTTTTTTTTTTGTTCCATGAAATATTGAATAGAAAGAAAAAGAAAAAGAAGTTTAAACCGGATGGATGGCAGAGTGTCACCTGCCAAAAGCGTGGAAGTCGTCGAATAAAAACTTAGGTCCAATCAGCTTGCTTTGATACCATGTTAAGTTTTCGACCTAAAAGCCTAAGGTATTAAGTGGAGGGCCCAAACAGGCATATAAAGACATGTTAAACTCAATATTTAATTGATGTGGGATGTAAGAATTCTCAACAGATCTATCTCTAGGTATTATACTTTTGTTGGGAAATCTTGTTACCTGGTATAATAAGAAGCAAGCTGTTGTTGCTTGTCTTGGTGTTGAAGCTGAGTATCGCGCCATGGCTAATACCATTTCAATTTATTATGGGTTTGCTCTCTTCTTTGTGATATGGGTATTGTTGTTCCGATTTCAATGTATTGTGATAATCAAGTCATTATTTTTATTGTCAACAATCCTGTCTTCCATAAGCACACCAAGCATATCAAGGTTGATTGTCATTTTATTCGAGACTTATTGTTGCGAAAGGAGCTTGTTACTCCTTATCTTTGCTCTGAGTATCAATTTGGCGATGTCCTCACGAAGCCTTTAGCTTGTGCTCCTTTTCAGTAGTTCGCTTCCAATTTGTGCTTTTTTTATTTATTTGCTCCAGCTTGAGGGGGAGTGTTATAGTACTAGAGTGTTATTTTTGTTCTTCACTTATTATAAGGGTAGTTTCGTCATTGTATTATTATTATCTAATCTATATCATACGTAAGGGGGAGAAAAAGATCTAACGATCCTCTTATTTTCTCATTCTTTCTATCTCTCTTCTTCTCCCTCTCAAGTTCTCTCAAACCCTAATCCTAAACTTTCATACCAGCAACTTGAATTTTATGCTAGTTAAAACTATAAGGGTTCTCAAATTGAGGGTCTTATGAATTTAAAGCATTTTCCAACTATCTAAATATGAGGGATATATGAAGTATTCAACACAATTCCAATCCCTTTAGCCATTTGCTTCATTTAGGGCCATATGTTTTGTTCAACAACCATAAGAACAACATGCTAAAGTATCCTATTGAGCTAAAGTGAAAATTAATTTGTATTAAACTCTAAAACTATGAATGACTATACCAAAAAAGTTTATAGTAGGAGAAACATGTTATAAATCTAGAATTAACTTTTCTTTTTGGCTAGTGGTCCACTCATAACAACCAGGATTCTAGTAATTTAATGTGGGTCCCTTTCTGTGATTTTAGTTATGTTTGGACTTTGGAAGCTACTTCCTGCAAGAATGAATTCTAGTGACTGCTACAATAATTTCTTGTGTCCTATTATCTCCTATACTCCTATTCATATGTTTCAAGATGAAGATTATGTGGAGATGAAAATGTAGAGTTACTATAGCTGATTAAAAAAAAGGTGGAGCTACTAAACCAAATCCATAGTTGGCTCTTTTTAACTGCTTTCGAAAGCAGGTAGTAGGTTCTTTCAGTAATAAAAATTAATTCAGAAGTTTCTTTTCTTTTTTTTCCTTTTTTTCTTTTTCCCTTGAAGTTGTTTCAGAAGACACACTTAGTCCTAAAGCCTATTTTGTAGGTGAATTTTATTGTTTCTTCTTGAAAAGGTATGAATGTTCCTTTCTAGTTTAGCCTGTAACATAAAATTGTGTAGGTTCAGCCATCATTTATACTATTTAAAAGAATTTTATGGATTGGCAGGCAAATGGTTTTAGTTTAGGGTACTGTGTGGTATTTCATATAAACAAAAAATAGACACTGCTTGGAGCATCAACTAGTGCAATGCCATTTCTTCTGTGTAAAAGTTTTCTTCAGAATGGTGTTACTCTTTTTTATTTTTAGAAAATAAGCAAACATAGAGCAAATTTTGGACATTGGTGGTTCTCTAGATGTGCAGGCTGAGTGAGTGGCTAGGAGGCTAATGGGGAAGCCAATGAACTTGCTAAGAGGGGTGCTTCTTCTTTGCAGTGTTTTAGAGGGTCTTTTTTAACCCCTTAAGGCTGTTTTTGGTTGGTGTTTGTGATTCTGTTTTGGCCTGTTTTGAGGTTGTATAGTTTTTGTTTCTCTTTGGTGGAACTCTCTCCGTCCTTTTAGTTTGTACCTTTTGTTATGTTAGTAAAATTCTGTCGTTTCTCATTTTTGTTTTTAAAAAAAGGAGAAACAAATATTGTGGAAACATGGAGAAATGTATACGGAGGTTCTGGATTTTAAAAATCAATACTACTGTGGTGTTATTTATAATTAATATTCCCATTATTTTATGGCTGTAGAGATTTGTCATACAATGGATTATCGGGGAGCTTTCCCTCTTGGGTCGGCCAACAAAATTTACAACTGTACGTATGAAAATTTTACTGTCTGCTTATTTTAATTTTATTTTTTATATTTTTAAGTTCAATATTCCATTATTCCATCCTGTAATTGTTTAACCTTCCAGAATTTGAATTACAATTTTTTTCTCTAATAATTTTATGAACCTTGCATCTTGTAAGTTGTAACATATGCTTACACTCGATATATATTCAATAACATTAAAGCTAACGCTGTGATCTTTATGGGTTGTAATATGCAGTAATTTGGTTGCCAACAACTTCACAATTGATAATTCAAACAGCAGGTGATTCTATCTACAATTTTTACTTCTATTTTTGAACTTCTCAAAAATGAATGTGATGATAAAAGAAAATTTAATTGTTTTCCACTTAAGATCTTTTTATTTAATGTGTCTAACCACCAATACCTACTTCTGAGGTCAAATAGGGGCAGTTGGGCTCCAGAAATCAATATTTATGACGTTTTCAATATACTTATCTAGTTACCTGTCCTCCCAATAAATGAAGATGAATATCTAAAAATAGAGTACTACCCATATTTGTTTCCCCAGTTCTGAATATGATTTTAATTTAACAACATTAATGTTGTTCGGCTGATGTTTAGTATTGTTAAGTTTCCAACCTAAAAGCCTAAGTTATTGGATGGAGGGACCAAACAATTATATGAAGTCATATCAAAGTACCAATATTCGGAGGATGTAGGACTTAGGACTTTCCAAAACTCCCCCTCATGTGCAGGCCTAACAGACAAGAATAGGCTTGTCATGTGGAGAACAACAATGGGCTTATAATTTTCCATATGTTATATTCCTATGCCTTCTTCTCCCTCTTCTCCTTGTTCTTCTTCTTATTTTTTTCTACTCGCAATTGATACAAATCCACTGCTTAAGATTCATTTTCCATATGTTATATTCTTGCATAATGTCTTTTTCTTTTTTTGTTTTTATTTTTTGATGTAATATATATATATATATATACATGTCTGTCTTTAGATGTCCAGGGAGACGCTGTCCCCATCTTCAACAATAAAGAATTCGTTACTCTACACAGAATATGCAGCTAATAAATCTTTTTTACAAACTAGATTTATTCAGGCTGGGGGTTTATCATCTTCTGAGCTTCCTATGATTGAAATACCATATGAACCTTGGTACACATATGATATTTGTTCTTCTGTACCAATAGATTCAGTATTATGTACAGGAATTGAGCCAAATTGAATGCTAAAGAAGCAAGGAGGATTATTAGAGAAGACTACGAAATCATTGTAGAAAACAATATTACACTAGCACATAATTAGTTGATTACCATTTACAGATAGAGACTCAGATCCTTTTGCGTTGAAGATTTCTTAAGTTTCTTTGCCAGAAGTCCCCAAATACAAAGTCAGCTACCTGTGTTTTGTATAATAACTTGTGAAATCTAGGACCTTGTCATACTTTAACATCGTTGTTAACTATATATATGTATATAAAGAAAGAAAAATTAGTATTCATTATGCCAGTTGTGATATCAGTCTCTTTATGGATATCTCTATGTCTGCGAATGAACTGACTTGATTCTTTTTATTATCCTTTATTAAAATGCAATTTTAGCTTTACAGTACTTACGACTCATTTGTGCAAGCCCACTTTTATTACTAAATACTAAGGTACTTTTGAAACTGTTGTTATTAGCCTATTAGGAGAATGCATGTTTTCCATTCACTGTGAGATTCTTCCTCCTTACAAGAATACAATTTCAATCGTCTAGAATGAGGATGTCTTAGTTTTTAGTTGATGGTGATGCTCGATTGTTAATGGATGGGTGAGCACAAGGTGTTTAGGGGATTGGAAATTTGTGCACATGACTGGAGAAATATTTTCTTGACCTAGTGGGTTTTTAGGTCTAACAGGTGAAGTAGGTGACCAGAGCAAAAAAAAAAAAAGACAACCCTTTGGTCTTTTAGAGGGCATTTTTTCTTTCTTGAGGCTGCATTTAGTTAGCTTTTGTTCTAAGCTTTGGCTTCTGTAGTTATTTGTTCTCATTTTTGAAGGAAATCTATCCTTCTATGTTGTATATAGCTCTTTCCTTTCTGTTAATAAAAGTGTTTATCATAAAACATATAGCTGTTAACATAAATAATAATTGATCTCACATAAATTCAGTTATTACATCTGCTTTTCCTCATCCGAATGCATTCTTCTTCTGCTTTCAGTGTTCTTCCTGGATTGAGCTGTCTTCAACGAAACTTTCCTTGCAATCGAGGTTCTGGACTCTGTAAGTTCAATTCTTTCTCTATGGTTTTAAGAATTAAATATGTAACTAGGTACTTTGAGGCCACAAAAGGAGAGAACTAGAGAAGTCCTTTAGGATCAATATTTCATGAGAAGAATTTTATAATCATTAACAACCATTAAACCTTAAAATTCTATTTATTGTGAAGTTGGGTGCTCTACAACCAGGAAATGAGATCCTTATCCTTTCATTTCTTTCCATAATAAATAAAAGTACATATATATTTTAGTAGTGCCAAATATATGGCACTTATATATAAAATTTTGAAATTTCCTTCTAAATGTCTTGCTGATGTTTGAAACCCCACAAAAGTGTTTGACCCCCTTAGGGTTTACCCAATAATTACCCTTTGCATGTGGGACGGGGAGACTGCACGTGCCCGTCAGATTAGTACGTCAGGGTGCCTAGACCCTGGAAACCCTTGTTATAAAAATAAAAAATAAAATAATAATAATAATATTGGTGATGGTATGGAAATAGCATTGCACTCCACTAGAGAGGGGGGGGGGGTGTTAAATGGTGATAATGAAAAGTGGATGCAATGTTGGGTTCAAATGTATCCCTTTCTAAGCCTCTAAACTCATATACTCAACTTACAGTTGCATTCAAATATTCTTTTACTAAAACAGGATTCAAAATGATTTATTGGTAAATTGATAAAATTATATATTAAAATGATGGATGCACCATCAAGAACTAAGTAATAAAGCCATGTGGTGATTGGGTGAATATGTTCAGATTGGTGATATGATCGTTATTTTTTTTAAATTTTTTTTTTATTTTTGGGTCTTGTGTGGGTGCGTGCTTGCGTATATTCATTTTCCCATCTTTTTGTATTGGGAAGCGGTTAGGTGTTAATATTAGTATAAGAAAATGAAGATGGTATTCAAGTCTATTGGAAGACTTGTACCATGAGATGCTACTGACTAAGCAATTGGTAACTTTGTCTATGTGATGTCCATTACTAATTTCTTTTGGTAGTATTGTATTGTCATGTGTTTAGCTTGTCTTAGTTATTAAGAAATCTTTCTCTTATTTTGGTATTAGTCCTAATTTGACTAAAGTAGAATTTAGTAAATTGGCCTTATTGCACTCTATATAAGCAAAGCTTGTAGGCACTGTTACATACAGTTGATTAATGATAATTCTCTATAGCTTTTGCACTTAATTAATGGTTAAACTCCATTCATTATCTCCTAGGTGAGATTCTAAGATTTAGCTTCTCTCTTCGTCGTCCTTTTCTCCTTTTTGTTTATTTTAATGGGGGAATTACATAATGGCCCAGCTGTGGGCAAATAACTACAAATTAATAATTGACTAGTAACTACAAATAGATGGCTACTAACTTAAACAAGAATGACTAGGAAGTTACTAGTCAATTGTATTGACTTGTAATTATTTCCCATAGCTGTGCCATTCTGTAATTCCCCCTATTTTTAATTTCCAGCACTTCTGTGCGCTCTTTTCACCTACAAGGCTACAACCAGCCTTTTCTTTAGCTTTAATTTTGACCCATTACCTTTGATTATAAACCTTTTCCCTGCCTTTTTACACAACCCTAACCTAGAACAACCTTAAACTCCCTTGCAGTCCTGAAATTACGACAAGCTTTTCCCTTTAGTTCAAAACCATATTAATCATTGTCCATGGTGAGATCCCACTACCTCCCGGGGATGTCAAAGTGACATTACATTATTGGACTATTGATGACACACCATCACAGCCATGTCAATCACATCACACATTAAGCAATCGGAGAAGAAAAAAGAAAAGATGAAGAGATCATATTTAATGTGGAAAACCCCTAAAATAATGGGAAAAAACCATGGTGGTGATGGAGGTTTTCACTATGAGCAGGAAGAATACAAAGGTACAATGGAGGTTCTCTCCCTCTCTCTTCATTCACTGATAGTCTCTCCCCTTTACAGAGTACATTTGGGTTCCCTTATATAGAAACCTAGGATAATCATCTCATGATGACATCTGCCACATGTCCATCCTTGGTTGGTTGAGTCGAGGAATATTTCTTCTGCTGTAGAGAACATGTCCATACATGCTTTTTCACTAACGGTGCTTTCAGAAGCCACGTGTCGCCTCTTGATTTCTTCTCCATGTCTGGTATTCTGCACAACATGTGGCTGTTGGTGTGTTTCCTTTTTCTTTATCTGATCCAAAGTGTGGCGGTTGGTGTGTCTCTGAACCATGGGGTCGGGGACATCCAATTACTACGACATTTGGTGTTCACAGTGGTGTCTTCTGAGTTCTGACCTTCTGCTGGGAGACTGAGGAGGATGGTTGTGCAGTGGCATGCAACACCATGGCATCTTTATGGACGTTTTGTGATGATGAAGTTAAGTGAAGATGTCAACCTGCCAGTGACATATTGATGTCAAAGGGTATCCCACTTGAGCCTTCCTCACCATACAAGGGACAGGGCATGGCTCCTCACCATACAAGGCACACTTAAGGACGGCCATGGCGAGGTAAGAGTACAACAGGCCATGGCTTTTTAACCAAAGGCTACAACATGATGGCGATGAAAATACTTATGCTCTTATGTACAATGGGCATAAAAAAATTCCTACGACATACGAAGGACATTCCACCACCCAAGCAACTGGAAGAGAAGTAGCTAGATCACATTACAAAACCAAAGGAGATTAGAATGAATAGCATACTGATACTACTGCAATTCATGTTCTGGATCAGTTCAAGGATGTGTCTCCTACACCATTGCTTCATTTGGTTTAGTTATTCAAAACAAATTCAATGGGACAATTAGAATGATTGGTCATCTTAATATCTTCCCTACTCTCCCACAAGGGAAATATGGATATATTAACCTTAAAGTTCATCCTCTAAGCTAAGAATGAAAGTTTGGAACCGAGGAAATTTACAACTTCAAAATTTGAGGTCAAGTTTTCACAGAGAGAGAAATGGAGAATGATAAAGAGTGCATTCATAAAAAAATTGTACAGTGAATGGGCTACATCACCCACAGTTTTGAAGTGTTAGAACATTTGAGTTGTGCGAGGGGAGCTAAAAAAGGTAGCATTTCATGTTTTCACTCAGAAGATTACTTCTTCAAATTAATGAACATGGATCAAATGCTCTTAACTACCAACATTCTTGAAAGTGCCCCACTAAATTCCAAAGTGTAAGATGCCATTTCTGTGTAATAGATTATTAGACTTGAATTAGCTTTCTTAAATAAAGCATTGGTTGTGCAAAACGATACGAATGCATAACATGTATATTAACACATGAAGATATAGGTGATGTTGACTTTGTAAACTGAAAAACTTTTGTGAATATACTTTCATGATTGCCTCTCTCAGAAGATTACTTCTTGAAATTACTAAACAAGGATCAAATACTTTTTAACAACCAACATTCATGAAAGTGCCCCACTAAATTCCAAGTGTAAGATGCCAATTCTGTGTAACAGATTATTAGACTTGAATTAACTTTCTTAAATCAAGCATTGCTTTTGTAAAACGATATGAATGCATAACATGTATATTAACACATGAAGACATAGGTGATGTTGACTTTGTAAATTGAAAAAGCTTTTGTGAATTTGCTTTCATAATTGCCTCTGTTGCATTTGATGTACAGATTATGACTTTGCAATTAAGTCTGGTGGTCCACAGATCACGTCTTCCAATGGGATTGTGTTTGAAAGGGATAATGAGACCCTTGGTCCAGCTTCGTATTTTGTGACTGATGCAAACAGGTGGGCAGTTAGCAATGTTGGATCTTTTACTGGGAGCAGCAATCCTCAGTATACTATTTCTTCATCATCTCAAGCTACTAATACTCTAGACCCAGAGCTGTTCCAGACTGCACGAATCTCTGCTGGATCGCTGAGATACTATGGTTTGGGACTTGAGAATGGTAACTACACCTTGACCCTCCAGTTTGCAGAGACTGCGATCCTAGATTCTAATACATGGCAGAGTGTTGGGAGGCGTGTTTTTGATATTTATATCCAGGTATGAATTGAAATTATTCCTGAAAGTGTGTTTTTGTTGTTCTGTGTTAAACTGAAGCTTTTATTATGTAGTGTTCATGTCGCTAGTAGAAAATTTTGAATGAATCTATCATATGTGATATGTCTGACTTGGGATCATTATGACAATATCTATTACTTTTGAAGAAACCTTTAAATGCATGCATATTTAATATTACTATATAACACACCTTTATTATTATAGTTAATTTGTGAAGTATTTATAAACCACAAATATTGAGAATAATTTCAAAATTTTTATTAATAGTTTTAGTTATTGATGTAAAAATAGTCCCAATTCATCAACGTGAGTACATGACTGCCTTTTTGATTTCTTTGCAATATTTTTCCATTAATTTCCAAATTCCAATGAATCTCTGGAACAAAATAATTCCTAAGTTTTAAATATGTATTGATGGAGCTCATGCATAATGCATGGGATCTTGAAGTAATCTGTCTCCTAATACGGTATTACCTCGTAAAGTAATCTCTATTTTCTCCCTTAATATTTTTTCAAGTTCTTAATTTGTTTAATCCAGGGGATTTTAGAGTCAAAAGATTTTGACATAAAAAAGGAGGCAGGTGGGGCATCTTTCCGAGCTGTTCAAAAGGAATTTAAGACTCAGGTATCAGAAAACTACATTGAAATACATCTCTTTTGGGCTGGAAAAGGGACTTGCTGCATACCTGCTCAAGGAACATATGGACCTTCTATTTCAGCTATAAGTGCTACCCCAGGTAATGTGATGCAGAAAAATTTGTTGCGCTTTAGGAGCTAAAATCTTTATTTTTTCACATGCCGATAACAAAGTATTGACAAGTGAGCTTTCATACAGATTTCATTCCTACTGTTAGTAACAACCCTCCATCAAAAAAGAGTAATAGGACAGGCTTGATTGTGGGAGTTGTCATTGCTGTTGGAGTTGTAAGCCTTCTGTCTGCTTTTGCGGTTTACTATTTTCTTCAAAGAAGGCGGCGGCCACTTACAAATGATGATGAAGGTAACTAAAAGTTTTTGTTCTGTATATATGAATGCCGACTGATTTCTGTTGGAAATATACCACATCCCACATCGCTCAAATATTGGGTTTGACATAGCTTCATATACCTGTTTGGGCCCTCCACTTACAAGCTTAGGCTTGTAAGTTGGAAACTTAACATGGTATCAGAGAATGTCATTCCTGGGCCCATTTCGCTCGTGAGCCCGTCTTTATTGTCTTTATTGCCCACGTGACAGGCCATTTGAATCTTGTTAGGCCTGCACGTGAGGGGGAGTGTTGGAAATATACCACATCCCACATCAATTAAATATCGAGTTAAACATGTCTTCATATACCTGTTTGGGCCCTCCACTTACAAGCTTAGGCTTTTAAGTTGGAAACTTAACATGGTATCAGAGCTTGTCGTTCTTGGGCCTATTGAGCTCGTATTTGTTGCCCACGTGACAGGCCTATGTTAAGCCTGCACATGAGGGGGAGTGTTGGAAATATACCACATCCCACATCGCCCAAATATTGGGTTTGACATAGCTTCATATACCTGTTTGGGCCCTCCACTTACAAGCTTAGGCTTGTAAGTTGGGAACTTAACAATTTCTTGATTTAGTCATAATACAAGGGTTTCTGTATAGTGTTGTATGGCTGCCTGTGGTTATTGTCTTTCACTAAAGGTGGTTTTGGATGCCCTCACTGAAACATGTGTTGATGTGTTTTTTGTGGTAAAGTCAAAGGCTGTAATAAATGATGTTTCTTGTTGTGTTTTTGTATGACATTTTTTACCGAAATTAAGATAACAGGCACCTTCCAAAAACCAGAGAAGCTTCTGTTTATTTTCCCTTTTTTAATGATGTGAAAACAGGAGTTGCTTCCCCAATAAAATCCTAGGTTACTGACAAATTTTTAAATGTTCAATGTTTTTTCTACCAATGTTCTTCTCTTCAGCCAAACAAAATTCTGGATGAAGATTCAGTTAGAGTGTTTTATACTCACATATCTTCTTCTCATGGTCAAATTTGAATTGAAGTTTATGCATATTTTAGCTTACAAGCTAAATAAGCGAATTAATGAATTAATAAACAGGGTCACAACCATAAACTGTCTTTGTGTTTAATTTGCAGAGCTCCTAGGGATAGATGCCAGACCATACACTTTCAGTTATGCAGAACTAAGGAATGCTACAGAAGACTTTAATCCTTCCAATAAGCTTGGAGAGGGAGGATTTGGACCTGTTTATAAGGTAAGTCATTATATTAATCAAAGAAAAACAAGCGGTGGAGCAGGTGTCAGTGCCCACGCAATGGTATCAGCCTTTTTTTTGGTAAATGATTTGTTGAATTTGCCTATTCGTATCCAATCACAGCCTGCAACCTTTTTTTTCTTTCATTTATATGTCTATTGGTGGCATCACTCTCCTCACCCTAACATTATCTGATAGTGATAGGCGGGAGGCCCTTTGCCTTGGTCACTGTGGGGGAACAAGGTCCATATTTTTCATCTAGGCCATGCTTAGTCTGGGCTCATTAAATGGGTTCTTGGTCTGCAACTATAATACCCCATAGGCACCATGAGTAGGAAGGGCTCCCATTGGTTTGAAAATTCGACCAAAAGAATTCCGCCACAAGAGGGGCTTTGAATCCCTACATAAAGGCCATCAATGGCTCATTTACAAGGATTCACAACTTTGGGATTTACAATGACCAAGAGAATTCCCACTCTCTAGATCTTCATAAAGATTCTCCCATTACCTTGCTCTCCCCTATCCAATCAACTCAAACATCACTAACTCGAATAGTTCTCCTCTTGCTCTCCTACAAAAAACCTAAATATCAACAGAAAATTATGGTTGTCTTCTAGTTTCCTTATTTGACATAGCTTGACTCTATTGGCAAACTAACGAATTATTGATGGTTGGGATGTACATAAATCAAGTCCTATGTTCTTATAGAAGATAAAAGTGTGAAGTTTGTAGAACCAAGTTGAATAAACTCTTTCATTAACCAAACTCACATTTTTAATATGCTCTTATACATAAGATTGAAGTATAACATGAGAACAAAAATTATGTTTACAAGTATGATACTTTTCTTATTTTTTGAATTTTAAGTTGTTTATATTACTTAATAGGGAACAATTAATGATGGGAGAGTTGTTGCTGTGAAGCAACTGTCTGTAGCATCCCACCAAGGAAAGAATCAATTTGTAACAGAAATTGCTACTATATCTGCTGTGCAACACCGTAACCTTGTGAAATTGTATGGATGCTGCATTGAGGGCGATAAGCGACTGCTCGTTTATGAGTATCTTGAAAACAAGAGTCTGGATCAGGCATTATTTGGTATGAGAATAGCAGTTTTGCAACTCTTTGTTTATGCTACCTAATTTGGGGCGAAGAATGATTAACTTTTTAATATTGGCCATGCATGAAACAGGAAGGGGAAGTTTGGATCTCAATTGGCCAACTCGTTATGATATATGCTTGGGGGTAGCAAGGGGCCTAGCTTACCTTCATGAGGAGTCACGAGTTCGAATTGTACATAGAGATGTGAAGGCCAGTAATATTCTTCTCGACACCGATCTCAACCCCAAAATTTCAGATTTTGGTTTGGCCAAACTTTACGATGACAAAAAGACCCACATAAGCACACGCGTTGCAGGGACAATGTGAGATCCTCAAGAGACTATCCCTTTGTTCTTCTTACTAAATTCTTATTTATTTTGTATTTCTAGATTTGTTCATATGTTGAAGTAATAAGTTGTGTGTTTTTTCTTCATTTTTTTTTTTTAATAAAAATTTATCGTGGGTGTAGTGGCTATCTTGCACCGGAGTATGCCATGCGCGGGCATCTTACAGAAAAGGCTGATGTGTTTGGGTTTGGTGTCGTAGCTCTTGAGATTGTGAGTGGGAGGCTGAATTCCGACCAAAGCTTGGAAGAAGAAAAGATATATCTGCTTGAATGGGTATGATTTTCTGTACCCCTTATGTTCCTTTGCCCCCTTCCAGTTGCATTCATCTTGATTCTAGCAATGGATTATGGAATTCATAATGAATTATTAATGATCATCGTTAAATTACACCTATGTATAGTTACTTTTTAAAAATTTTGAAGCATCGTCAAGGCTTGTGGATGAGGTGATTTTATGAAAGTCCCATGGAAATGGATTAGTTCCACCCTAATTTACCTGACATTTGAAATAACTTCCTTTTGTTACTTACCAGGATTTGAAATATCTCTCCCATATTGTATTTAGGATCATTTTTCTATAATCAAAATAATAATTAAGAAATGACATCATATGTATTTTTGTATCATTTTCGTAATTACTCATTACCTTTTTGTTTCTTTTTTGATTTTCTTCTTTTCCAATGACAATATTTTTGTTTTCTATTGGCCGGCATCATGTATTAAATGTGTTTTGTCTCTCCAAACTGGTTATATGAGAACTACCTTAAATAAACACATTATGGGATGTCATCCCTAAACGGCGTGTGTAAGATTTTAGATTATGATTTCCATTGCATTTAATTGCAGAACTGGTCATATGAAATGGAGTTATTGGCTTATTGCTCAGAATCTCAGAAAAATTGAATTTATTCTCAAAAACACATACATTGAACTTCTAAGAAATTTCTGCCTGTTAGAGTTCTCTTTAACGGATTTCATTTTTCTGCTTCTAGGCTTGGAACCTACATGAGAACAGCCGTGAAATTGAACTGGTGGACCCAAAATTATCTGTTTTCAGCGAGGAAGAAGTAAAACGAATGATAGGAGTAGCTCTTTTGTGCACTCAAACTTCACCAACGCTACGGCCACCAATGTCTCGTGTAGTGGCAATGCTTTCGGGAGATATTGAAGTTTGCTCCGTAACTTCCAAGCCTGGATACCTGACTGACTGGAAATTTAATGATGTAACGAGCTTTATGAGTGATACTTCAACCAAAAGAACTGAAAATAGCCATTCCAACTCATCGGAAAGCACAAGCTTCGTGGTTGATGCAAAGGGGTCACCACGTAATGCCACTAAACCCATGGTCCATGAGATTATTGGAGAGGGTAGGTGAGGAATAATCTTTCTTTTTTATTTTTTTATTTTTTATTTTTGTAAATGTATGCACTTCAATAGATTCTTTGATCCTTGACTATTTGTGTGTTTGTAATTCACAAGTAGAGGTATTTTATCTTTAAATTTTTTCCCCTAATTTTCCATATCAATTCTATAATTTGGCACCTTTGTTATATGTGCGAGGGTGGAGTTTTGTATTTTGTTGTGGATAAATAAACTAGTCGAACCACGGCATTGTTTGGGAACCTCAAAAAGTATCAACATGGAGTTGATTTTGTTGAAATTTGAACTCCTTTTTCTCTCCTTTTTTTTTTTTTTTTTTTTTTTTTTTTTGGTTGTGGGGGAGGTGGGGATGTGGGTGTTTGTTTCTGTGTTAGGACATGAGTCCCTTGCCTTTTTTAAATGAAAAATGAAAAATGAAAAATGAAACATTCTGAGTAAGTGTTCTAACTCTCTCTCCAAGTGCAGTTGGGTCCTTCAGGAAAGTATGTGGAGCCGCTTACCTTTTAAAAAATTTCCAACCTTGGGGGTTAGATTTCTTCATCCAACCTTGCAGACCAGAACCCATTCGAACCATTTATATGTGAATTGAGTTCAATTTGGGTAAATTTACTACTTTAAGCTGATCACATAGCCGTGTCCTCGCTCAAATTGTTCTTCACAATGTGCATTTCCTGCATTGGTGAAATGTAGGATTTTGTAAGAAATTTCAGACAGATTCTGTGGGAGCCTATTTTCTTGCTCGAGTGCAAGTCTGTTTTCTTGTCAAGGATCTCCCCTTTTAAAGTGTGTAGTTTTTTTCTTCCCCCCCCTTTTTTTTTTTTTTTTTTTTTTTTTTTTTTTTTTTTTTTTTTTTTTTTTCAGTTGAACTTACATGCACCTAATGAAAATGCCTTGAATTAATTCTTCAGTAGCATATTTAAAGCCATCACAATATCCGCTTCATAGAACTAAGGGCATGTTTGTTTAATCGGAATAGAAAGAATCGTAATGAAATGAAATGAGATTTAATGATGAGCTGTCTAATGATGTCAGATCTCTCAATATCAGTAAAAAGAATTTGAAGAATTGTTTTTATTCATAATGCCAAAAAATTGAGAGACCAGTTGATCTATTCCACTATTTTTAATTACCATCAATCAAAGACTCCACGTTAGGATTGGAGATGACAAAATTGCCCCGCCCTGGCCCTATGGGCAGGTCTAGCAATATTTTTTCGCAGCTCAAATTTGGGCCAAGGTGAATTTTAAAATTTTAAGTCAGGTCCAGGGGCAATTCTGGTATTACCCCGCCCCACCTCAACCCGATTATAGCTTTACCACTTTACCATTATTTGGTTACCTATATACCTATATATCCTCATATATCATTTTTTGGAAAGTTGGAAACTAGGACTTTTAATGTATGGAATTTTTAGTCTTAATGTATGGACTTGAGGCCAATGACCTTGGGTCTAATAGCATGTTTAAGGATGTTAACGGTGCGGGTTTGGTACGGGGAGCCCTTTCTCAACCCCAACTCATAGGGATTTATCCCATCCCAAACCCACTTTGAATTTAACATCTAATTCCTATTTTCATCCCATTAAAATTTGAAAATCTCATTCCCGTCCCACCCCGTCCCATTTATACTTTGTGGGACAAGACAGGACCGGAAGGAATGAAACAAAAAATCGATTACTTTTTATAGAATAAATTTTCTTTTAAGAAAATATAATTGTTTTATTTTTTAATATTTACAATAAGAAAATTTTTAAAATTCATTCATTAAATTCATAAAACTACTTTCAATTTTCCTATATGAAGATTAATAAAACACAACATATAACAACTAAAAAAGAGTCACTTAATAACAAGAATATCTTCTTTTTCTATTTATTTTACCAAGAGAGAGAAAGATGCAAGGTTCATTCTACTTTGTAATGGTTGCACAGTTGTTTTTGGATCTTCTTGGTTGCCGGCAATAGAGATTGGAGAGCATTGCTTTTTCTGTTAGTCTCTAACTTCTGTGTAACAAAAAATGGGATAGGGTTTAAGGAAGAGAAAATTAGAGGCTTTTATATATTAAATGGCATAAGTGTATTATTATGTATTAAAGGAAGTATAATTGGAAAAGTAAATAGATAATCGGGGCGGGTTCGGGACAGGTTTTTAATGAATATCCCAACTCCACTCCAAACCTTAACAGGTTCTTAAAAAATCCCCAAACCCGCCCCTACCCCATTAAATAGTATCCTAAACCCTTCCCACTAGAAGCGGGATAAGGCAGGGCCTCGAAAAAACCACCCCATTTACATCCCTAAGCATGTCCCATCTCAATAGGGGTATGGGGTTTGTAAAGGTCTTGATTTCAACTCCTCTTGGGTGCGTGTATGGGTATATATGATTTCTTATTGCTTCGCAAAAAAAAAAAAAAAAAAAAAAAAAAAGAAAATGGCAATTGGCAAATAGCAACTAGAATAAATATTAAAAAAAAAAAAAAAAGAAAAAAGGTGGCGGGGCAATGTTGGATATCTCAAATGATTAATATGCATGGGGATAGTTCTATTTGTGTAAACTCATTGAGGTTTGAGACAGAGCCGAGGCTAGAGCCCTGTTGCCATTCCTAGTTAGCATTCCCTCTGGACCCCAAATTGGCCGATGAAATCACATACCCTGAAGTTCATAGGATTGGAAAACCATTTTAGCTTTCCATATTTTCACATATTCACCATTGTTGGTTTATATATATATGAGAAGTGCCTAGAGGGTGCAACTCGGTCCGGGCCAGGGGTATATCTGGACTCGACTGAATTAATTCGGGACCTCAAAAATTGGACTGCAATCGGACCAGAAATTGTATTGGACCAGACTGAACCAGCAAAAACGGTCCAGTTCTCGTTTTTTTTTTTTTTTTTTTTTTTTTTCTTTTAAAAGGTAACAACTTTATTGAATACTAGGGACGAAGGCACGTGTGAGGCATGTGCCTGTTGTTTAGGAAGGAGTTTATATTGGTTATTATTTTCTTTGTTTTGTAGTAATGATTACAACAGCATGTTGTTTTTTAACATTAAAGAGGGGTTTGACATATTGGGTTTGTGCTTTTGGCAAGACCTTGGGCAATAGACTATGGGGCTAGTAGGAGTCCGTCTTAAACGAAAAAGTAAATTTGATATTCTGTGTTGAATAACCTCATACTTAAGTCACTATTTTATAGGAGGGAAATATGTTGGAAATAAGTTGTTTGTTGAGCTAATCCATATGAAAGATTCTGAGAAGGGAAATTCAAGAATTTGTATTACTTTTACATATGTAGAGCAATATTAAAGTGTGTTTAGGAATTCAATCTGCAACTTTTCCTACATATGTTTACACGTGATATCTAAAGCTAACGCTTTTTAAAATGAACTACAAAGAGAGCAAAGACAATTTGAGAGAGAGAAAAAGAGAGAAGGAGAGAGAGAGAGAGAGAGAGCAAAGGAAAGCCACAAATCTGGATTAAACATTTTTTTTATGAAAATGGGTTTGAGTTAATCTTAGCGGCCTTTTGTGGAAGAGCAATGGAGTTTTAACAAGTTTGATATTTCTCTATGTAGTTTTTTTGCTTTGAGTCTTTCTTAGGTGATCATGGAGTCTTGATTTTTGCATGGAATTTTTGAAACAATAAAAGGAAGACAAACTAAAGATGTGAATAGTAAAAAAAACCCTATGAAGTTAGACAACACAAACGTGAGCTTATAAAGCAATAAACAGAAATTAAGATTAGATTTATGATGCTGCTGTGGTGGGTACCTACAAAAATGATAGATCCAAAATTTTAAGTAGTTTCAAATGACAATTTGCCAAATGTACTAAAATTTTTGAAGCGTTATGAGGTTATCCCAATTTAATTTGATCCTGCGCAAAAATTTACTATCCTATTTAACAAATATGACTATCACATCTACAACAAATGAAAAGACTAATAGATGTGCCCATCACAAACATATTCACAAACACCTCCTAGACAATAATTCGAATCAAAGACAGCCCATTTACATTTGCTAATGTGAAAATAGACATAATCATGTACAAGGTTTCCAAGTTCAACAGTTCATCTAAGCCACAACTTACGTACATTGCTTGCTATTGACTTTCATTTGGAATGCAACATACACAAAGATGCACATAAATGGATAGATGGTTCAATTGATAGGCATTTGTTGAAGTTGATTCTGCTTATTTCTCCTTTATTGCAGAAGAGGTTGGAGATTAATGTCTTTAACTCCCTTTGGCAAATCAATGCTGCAAGACTTTGTGTTGTGAATTTCAATAGGATCGTTTGCTTTCTGAAATTGCAAATATTTTTTTAGAAGAATTAGGTCAGATATAAATTCAGAAGATCCTGTCAGTTACACAAGATGCTGTCTAACATATCTATAGTAAAATAAAATTAATCATCCACATTAATTGCATGTGATAAAGGTATACAGTATAGATATATTGATATGAGTTGAATGTGCAAATAAGGTAGCACTTTTACATTCAAATTTTTATACACTGACTTGTTCTCATAAAAGTTGACTTTTAGAAAGAAAAATTTATGGTGTTCTTCAGCATATGAAAACAAAATCACGTCAGGATAGCAAAAAGTACTTTTAAAAACAGAATGAGAAATTACAAGGAAAGCATTTGAATATCCAAAGAAAATTGAATGAGCCACTGTATTTTCCAAGGCAATTTTGCACAAAATTTTGTAGTGTTGTATGAAAACATCATTGATATTACAAAAGAAATAAAAGTTTATTTATTGAAATTGTAGCTCAAATGGTGAACAAAGATATCGTTCAGTACTATAAGAAGAACAACAAAATAGGTCAAATTTTATGTGATATCAACACTCCACAAAATTCTAAAACGAGTGAAATAATAGGATTAGAAAGAATACAAATAGTTATTCGTTCACATCGATAATGAAACGTACCATTGAAATTTTATAAATGTTGAGAAATGCTATATGTTTTATTGATATCTAAAAATTTATAAGAGGCTTAAAAACCATGAGAAAATGGTCAAGTAGTGTATAGAAGTAACCTTGGGAAATAATGCCTAGCAAGCAGCGCATCAAGTTGATTATCACATAAACTGATGAACATGGTTACTAAAGACCAAAGCATTCGTTTCTTTTTCTCGTTTCACTTATCACCTGCATTTCAACATCCTCATCATCATCCTCACTATCGTCAACATTAATTTGACCTGTATTTTCAAAATCATCAAAATTAACAAAAATCTTCATCTTCTTAGAGTAGATACCAATTCATTATAAATGATTTTATGAATGTGAAGAGGAATCCTTAACTTTCTTAAGTTGTGTTTATTAGATAATTCAAGTTAGAGGACCCAGCTACAATGATACCTTGTTTAAATGGCTGGTTGATCATGATGATCACACAAAAGTTCATTTTCTTGATCTATCTTGTAATCATGTAAAGATATGCGCAGGGTAGACCATTGAAGTTCCATTTACCTAAAGAAAGATAGGTTATGTGAGTAATTACTAATACATTGTAGTGGAAAACAAATATATAAGGAAATAGATTTGTGCAAAATTAATTTATTGTATTATTCTATGAAAGAAGTATTTTATGAGCTGAAAATTCTACTGAGTGTTGGGGGGACAATATAACGAGCTGAAAAATTGAATATAAAAATTGGGGGGGCATAAAAAAAAACCAACAAATGTTGCGTGGTGGGATTAAAATAAGATTTTTCACTATTAAATAGGAAAAGAAGATTCAATGCAATTAATTTAATCCTAATCACGAAGAAAGACGGGCTAAGAAAGTTTTACAATATAGTCGAATGTATCAAAAAGTAGGAAGATTGTCAAGCGTAATACGTTTGTGCATATTTAATTAGATGAATTGTTTACTTGGAGTTTAATGGCAAAGTATGAGCTTTCTTAGTTTGATCCGTGTTTATTAGTTCAATATGAAATCCCTTCGTTGTAAGAGCTGTATCAAAAGAGTAAATTATCAGTGTAAGAAGGAGATCATTATAATGCAAATTAATCCTGATGATTGTTACAACCCAGTGATGCACTCAAATATTTTATTTAGGACGATACACGAAAGATTCTATAACTAAATAAATACGTAGTTAGGTGGAACACTCTTATAGATTACAAATAGACAAAGATAAACAAATAAATTAATAAGTGGTTGGAAAAAGTATGGGATGAATATTAGTTTTTTTAGTAGAATAGGTAAATACATGGAAATCTAAAACAAGCAAATATCATGCAATGTTGTTAAAAGTTATCATACCTTTAGAAAGGTGTTAAAGTTGCACGATTTGATGCAGGACATGATTGTGTAGTATTTTATGAAGATTAGTTGATAAAGTAGTCGTGCGATTCAGGCGCGTATGCAAAGTTGGCAATCCTTAATTGTTAATTGGAGATAGATGGCGTCAAATTGTCAACCAACCAGAGATTGGTTTCCTGAGAAAACATGACAATGATAGAGGTATGTTTTTCCAGAATCCCAATCGGGTGGCAGAAAAAATAAATAAATAAATAACTGCTATCATACATACAATCATAGTTAATTCGATGGTATTGTTTCATCTTAAAGTTGTGCATCTACTGTGGCATTATCTGATGGTTGACCTATATATGGACTATTGTCTAAAGGAAATCAAAATGATAAATTAGTAATGTATAATAATAAATAAAAAAAAGTATATATGATGAATAATACCCGGAAGAGGAACGTTGGAAGTAGATACGTGTAGATAATGCTCCTAAATGTGATGACTGTATAAGTTCCATTTGACCAAAGATGACAATGATAGAGGTATGTTTGTCTCAGGATTTGAATGGATAAGCTATCAAACAAGGAAAGATACGATGAGTCAAATGTAACAATGAAGACTTATTGCACAACCTTAATAGGTGTAAAAACATTGTTTATGGAGATAATATATATGGATTGTCTATGAACAAGAAGTTGGTGAAACCCAACCATAGACACTATTTCAGTAGAACATATAATGAATATAAAAAGGAAAAATATTTATATTTTGAAAATATAATGATAGTTATAATATGCAAGTCAATCTTCATATACGCAAAAAAAGAAAAAGCAAAATAAGATACATCACCTTTAGTGGCTAGTCTATGTTATTGTATTTTTTTTGTAGGTCTTTGAAAATGCCAACTCCAATGTGTGAATGATCAAATACTGTAATCTGTGAACATTATTCATGGTCATAAGTGCAGCTAGTGTAGTCCTGCAAATAGTAAAACCAGTTATTTCTATCTTTTATTCCATTATATTCTTTTTTTGTTTTAGTTTTTTTTATTTCTTTTGCTAATTTGTTTATTTTAACATCGTCCAGCAATTCATTTTACAAATATCCTTTATTATTCTTTTTTTGTTTTTGTTTTTTTTATTTCTTTTGCTAATTTGTTTATTTTGACATCGTCCAGCAATTCATTTTACAAATATCCTTTATTATTTAAGAGGAGAATAATGATTTTCCCCCCACTAAATAAGTGGCTAAATTTAAGTATATTTTAAATAATTTTAATTTTAATTTTTTTGCATCATTGTTTAGAAAATTTCACCAGCGGAATAAATGTCAAAAAATTAACCCCTTTATCACCCAAGACGAATCAAAATCTTGTGACGTATATTATGGGCTAAAAGGAAACCGATGTTGTTTTGGAACCCAGCTAACACCAAAAAACCTGAGTGCCAAAACGACGTTGTTTTATCATGAATAGTAAACAGACTAAGAGCGAACAAAGCTATTAATAGAGTGGGACCTCTATTGCTTTTTAGTAGATAAATAAAATTTTGCTAAGAAGATTAGAATAAAACTAATTCCGAATTTCCACTGTAAAACTTATTTATAGATTTCATAAAACCCTAAGAACAAATACTCTAGAAAACTTTTCAAAATAAGCATACCTTTTATGCTTTCGTATAGGCACTCAGATTTGAATATGAAATCTTTAGAAAACACGCCCCACCAAAAAAAAAAAAAAAGTTGCAAGAGAAGCTTTAAAGAAGAAAAAAGAACGTTTACCAAACTATGTAATATTTAAATTAAAGATAATATTAATATGAATGTTTTAATAATCCTTTAGAATCTGTAATTTTTCAACATTAGAAGTAGTAATAAATTAAACATAAATCTAGGATGAAACAATAATGAAGTTCTTGAGGGTGGGAAATTAAGTCAAACAAAACAAAAGAAAATTTTCGAAACTGGCAAAATTAAACTAAACATAAAAACTATGAATAGCTAAGTCTAGAATAGAATATTTTTCAAAGTAAAAAAATAAAATTTTGCTAACAAGATTAGAATAAAAACTAATACCGAATTTCCAATATAAGACTTAGTTATAGACTTCATAAAACAATAAGAACAAATACTGTAAAAAACTTCCCAAAATAAGCCTACCTTTTTTATTTTCCTATAGGTACTGAAATTTGAATATAAAAACTTTAGAAAACACAAAAAAAAAAAAAAAAAAAAAAAGGCCACAAAAAATGGGAAGAAAATATATCAATGGATATGTTATACAACACAAAAAAACAAGTTTTCTCCATCACATTTGCTTCTTCCAATTGAAATCAAAGTGAACAATGCAAGAGGCCTTATTCCCTCTTAGGATAAGGATATATCTATAGAAGTAGCCAATGCAAAAAAGTTATTTGAAAGGTGACAAATAAAGTACAAAAAAATAAAATGTTCTCCTAAGAAGAAGACTAATTTTATAAAAACAATATGAAAGGGAAAAATAAATCAACGTGTCCAAAAAATAAAAAAGAAGAGAAATCTTATAAAAACACTATGAAGGGGAAATCACGAAAAAAAGAATACAAATTTTATAAAAATACTATGAAGGGGAAAGAAACTAAGGCTCAGGTTGTTTGGGAACTAATTGATATAGATCAACCAACTACATATACGACAATAGTTTCCTCTTCTTTTTTTGGGGGGGGGGGGGGGGGGGGAAGGGGAAGAACAGCTGAAAATACAATAAGAATTCCAATTGTTCAAATAGGCCATCAGAATTGCCATAAGATGGGTTAGCTGAAACCAACACAACATTATTCTGAAGTCCCAAACGTCATCATAACCATAAATCAAGTCGTAGCGAAATACCCAATTTTATAGCTGCAAAATTCTATTGCGTGTATACTAAGGGGACGAATCTGGGAGTAGAAACGTTCCTTAGACAAACCATCAAAACTACAATACTATATAACGGGCTAACTAATCAGTCCATGGCATAAATTCATTATATAATTGCAAATCCTGTTGCTTGTGCTGAAGAGACGAAACTTTAGGAAAGCATCATTCCTCAGTTAAACCTTTAAGATTGCCATACTACATAATGAAAAACATGAACTTCGTAGAATTCAGCCAAACTTGAAGATATTAAATATTAAATAAAAAATAATCAACAATAGACATGAACATCGCGATCACCCATGTGGAACCTAAAATAAGAATGAAGAAAGAAAAAGCAAATCAAAACGCAAATAGTATTTTACCTGCCAAATGGATCATTTAGAAAATGAAGGTTTTTTTTTTATTTTTTATTTCTGAGATATGACTTTAGAGATATTAAATATCAAAGGAAAAATAATCAATGATAAAGGTGGAGGAAATAAAAAAATCAATGATGAACCCGAAGGCCCCACTACACATGTCAAAGGGGGACAAAAAAGGAACAAAAAAATGGCTAAATTAAAATCCAAAAAACATCTAAATTGTCACACATATTGCAAAACAAACAAGAACGAAAAAAAAAAAAAAAAATAGAATTTAAATATAATACAACAACAAAATATGACATTTAAAATGAAGGCAAATAACAATCAATAAATTGCAGTTATAATGATAGAAAATGATTAAAAAAAAGAAAAGACTACATGTACCCACATAATTGTAGCATAGCAAGAAATAGTAAAGGAAAAAGAATAATTGACATCTCAAGTTTTCCCCAAAATGCGCATAAATCACACTTACATGTAACCAACAAAGTTACACAAAATAGGAAAACAGCAACCCAATTTCAGCACCGAATAAATTTTAAAAAACTAAAGCCCTTATCACTCAAGCCAAGTATCAATGAATCCCTAATTGTATTGTCCTTTCTTTTATTTTTTTTTAAATTATTATTTAGTATATTTATTTAGCTTATCCATAAATGTCTAATTGTATTGTCTTTTCTTTTTCTTTTTCTTTTTTTAATTATTGTTTAATATGTTTGTTTAGCCCACTTGTAATATGAATGAGACTTCAATTACTCTATTTGATTTGCTTTTATTACACAAGGCAATTATCAATGAATCCCTAATTCTATTGATATAAAAACTTTAGAAAACACTAAAAAAAAAAAAAAAAAAAAAAAGAAAAAAAGAAAAGAGGCACAAAAAATGGGAAGAAAATATATCTACGAATATGTTATAAAGCATAAAAAAAAAAAATTTCTCCATCACATTTGCTTCTTGCAATTGAAATCAAAGTGAACAGCAAATCCTGTATACCAAGGGGACGAAGATAGAAATAAAAACGTTCCTTAGACAAGCCATCAGAACTACAATACTATATAATGGGCTAACTAATTAGTCCATGGCATAAATTTATTATATAGTTGCAAATCCTGTTGCTAGCGCTAAAGAGACGAAACTTTAGGAAAGCATCATTCCTTAGTTAAACCTTCAAGATTGCCGTATTACATAATAAAAAACATGAACCTCATAGAATTCAGCCAAACTTGAAAGAAGAGAAATACAAACCCAATAAAACAATATCATTTTAAGAGAAACACCGCCATTTTGGAACCCAAGCCACCACCAAAACGACGCCGTTTTCCTTCACCAATGTGCCCCCCACACAGACCTAGTACCGTTTTGCTCACAAAATACTGCATTTTAATGAACAAGAGACTGGCCGAACGAAAGATGAACAGTAAAGGCTCTTACTGCCATTTAGGATATTTTTATTTAGCTCATCCACAAATCTCTAATTGTATTATCTTTTCTTTTTCTTATTCTTTTTTTAAATTATTATTTAGTATATTTATTTAGCCTATCCATAATATGAGTGAGACTTCAATTACTCTGTTTGATATTGTCATTGTCTCCAACCTAGTTTAGACAACAGTGACATTATGCTAACCCTAAAATAGACATAGTAGCAGTACATGAATCTTCTACTCTCCTGCAATCAACACACAACAGAATCAACACAACACACATAAACCACACTAACATGTAACCGACAAAGTTATTATACAAAACAAGGAAATTGCAATCAAATTTCAGCATCAAATTAATTTTAAAAAACTAAAGCCTTTGTCATTCAAACCAAGTATCAATGAATCCATAATTGTATTGTCTTTTCTTTTCTTTTTTTTTAATTATATTAGTTTAGTGTATTGTCTTTTCTTTTTCGTTTTCCTTTTTAATATTATTTAGTATACTTATTTAGCCCATTATGAGTGAGAGGTATACAGACCATCGGGTTAGAGGTTAGGAATAAAGAAGCAAGTCCTGATAATGGTAGCCATACCAAAATGTTATATAATTTTCAAATTTAATGAGAGGAAGCAGAATAAGATTTAGTAATATGGATGAAACAATTTACAAATCTTTGAACTTTTTGCATCCAAACTTGTAGACATTTTGCAAAGTTGATGTGATAGTTGAGTCAACCAATTGAAATTTGGGAGGGGAAAAAAGAAGTTTTGAGTTTATCTCATTTTATCAAATCTATTTACTCGAGAGATGTGGTAATTGGGTAAACCAATTTAAAACACACTGGAAAAAATATTTGTTCATAGTGGATTGAGTGCCAACCAATTGAAAACTCCATTTGTTTAAAAAAAAAAAAAAAAATTATAATGGACCAATATGGTTCATGGCTCATCAGTTGGCATCAAAATGGGAATTTACCCAAAACATGTGGTAATTGGGTAAACCAATTTAAAATGCACTGCAGAAATATTTTTTCCTAGTAGATTAATGTGTTGATTGTCAGATAAGTTGGCAGCCGAAATTATGAAAATAGTTTTGCATTTGGCTTTTCATCAATTTCTTATTTATTTTAAAATATGAAAATGTATTTGTAATTGTATGTATTTTCCATAAGAAATTAATTGTCTTTTCTTTTTTTCTTTTTTTTAATTATATTATTTACTATGTTTATTTAGCTCATCCACAAATCTCTAATTGTATTGTCTTTTGTCTTTTGTTTTTGTTTTTTTAAATTATTATTTAGTATATTTATTTAGCCCATCCATAATATGAGTGAGACTTCAATTACTCTATTTGACATTATCATTGTCTCCCCAACCTACTTTAAATTGCAGTGACATTTCGCCCACCCTAAAAATAGACATAGCAGTAGTACATGAATCTCCTAATCTCTCACAATCAACAGACAACAAAATCAACACAACGCACATTAACCACACTAAAAGATTGCTGAGAGTTTCAATTGGTTTTAGGAACCATGACAATAAAAGATCATGTTGAAATTTATTTGAATGAAAGAAAGAAACCTAGAATTTCAAATGGTTTCCAGAACCACAATAAGAAAAGATCGTGTTGAAATTTACTTGAATTAAAGAGACTTCCATCCAAAACCTTGAATATATATCTTTTACTAATAAGAATTGATTATAGATTATACTGATAAGAATAGGATGTCACAGTAAAATATATATATATATATATTTATATATATATATATATATATATATAGATATATATTAATTTTTCTAAGGTTGCAACTCTACATCATAATGAGATTATTATTCAAACTATCGAGACACATTTGTTATGGTGGGCTCTTGAAAAGTTGAGCACAATTTGATAATGCAAATTCTAATCACACAATAGCTCTAGTTTGGTGAAAATTTATAATAAAAGGAATGGATTATTCTTGAGTGGTGAGTTCTTCCACATGAGATGTTTTGCTCATATACTGAATCTATAGGGAAGAATGAAATTAATGAGGTAAGGGACTCATGGGTTCGACTTCATGAAAGTATATACAAGATATGCACTGTGAAGAGAAAATTTTGTTTCTAAGAATCTTTGTGTTTGGATTGCCAACACGGTGGAATTCAACTTATCTTATGTTTTTTTTTTTTTTTCCAATTTTTTTTTCTAAGAAATGACTTATTTTATGCTAAACACCACAGGAAGAGCAACATTCAAGTTTTATTTTTCAAAATAAAGTAGGGTCATTGAGTAATGAAGATTGATTGAAAATAAAATTTGTACAAATCTCTCAGAACCTGTTTACATAGTCACAAATCAGATATTTGAATCCAAATATATTACTTTTGACTCATACTTTCATGAAGTGTCTTTTTTTTTTTGCTGATATGACAACAAAAATGAATGATGATTGAAAATTTTGAAAAATATTGTAACATTGACAAAGAGAATGTCATATTGATTATTGTTGTAGGTTTAGATCTTGGTGATAACTTGAACTATGAGTTGTGAGCCCAACCCAACAATCCACCCAACCCAATCAAGTTGCACCCGTAGGCACTCACACCTTCCAATCTATCTTGTTTTTTTTTTTTTTTTTTTCTTTTTTGATAAGCTAATCTATCCCATCGTTTAATCTCTATAAATTTAACTTTGGATTTAGATTCAATGCCAAAGGTCTATTTATTTCATCGTTTCAACTTCTCTTTACGAGTTTTAATTTTTGCACGAATCTAAAGCCCTCCTAACTTAAAAGATACTGTATAATTGCAACTAAGACAAACATGCTTATTTGAAAGCATCGTGACTAAGCCACATATTTTTGAAACAAAAAGGAATAGGACCTACCTGATGGGATTAGATTCCAACATGGGTGAAGCTACATAAGGGTGGGGTGGGGCAATTGCCAAACCTAAAAATTTTTTTCAATATGAAAGTTTTTTGAAGTACTATATTTTTTACTCATAATTTTTTATGCCTTCTATTATTCTTTCTCAATCCTCTCGATTTTTTTTTTCTCCATATAAACCTCCAATCCCCAGCTGCAAATCTCTCATTCTCTTTTTTTTTTTTTTTGCCTTTTTTATCATTGGATTATAAATATTTGTAATTTTTTTTTTTAATCCAAAATAGCAAGACAAGATCACAAGAGAAAATTTTTGAATTAAAACTTCTTCCATTTTTTAAATTAGGATAAAGTACTAACAATCAACCAAACTTTCTCCTATCTGAACGAAATTCCAAGCTTCACCCTATACTCCAAGTCAGGAAACGTTCAAAAGCTGGCCTAGCTAGAGCTCTCTAATTTCACTTAAAAAGAATTGCTAGATAAGAAATCAACACGAACCAAAACCAACCAAACCCGCATAAATCACATTAACACCTAACCCACAAAGTTTTGTATCAAATAGGAAAACAGTAAAGCCAAAAACTCAGTAGAACAAAAGCAAAACAAATACAAACAAATAAATCGAGATCTAGAACAGAACGTATAACCATTTAGTCACAAAAAAAACTCAGCAGAACAAAATCAAAGCAAGTCGGAAGAAATAAATCAGGATTTAAAACAAAACGTATAGCAAAGCCACATAAACCACACGAACATCTAACCCACCAAGTTTTGTACGGAAAAGGAAAATAGCAAAGCCAAAAACTCAGCAGAATACAAATGAAGCAAGTAGGAGCAAATAAATCGGCAAAATAACCGTAGAAACAACCATAAATCAAGCGAGAATAGCATACCTCACCACCGGAATGAGCAGGAGAAAGAACAGACCCCTTAGTGTGCTCTGAATAAGTCATCGTTTTGACTTATCACAACTATCATTACTTGTGTAGGTGTAGGGTCTCACTCCTGAACTGTTGGGGAATTAATCAAGGTTCAAACCTGAGCAAAAATATAGTTATGATACCCTTAATAATTAATCTAAAAATAAATAAATAATTACTTAACTGAGCTTGAGTAGAATGCACTAGTCAACTCTAATTGGGAGGGCTATTAGTACATGATTGGGAGGGCTTAGGGTGCCAACTTAGTTGGGATGCAAGGTCCTCATCGATGCTTCAGTCTTGTCTTTTCTGTAAAAAATAAGTATTAAAAAAAAAAAAAACTCATTAATACTTTAAATACGAATTACTTAAACTCGTTAGATAAAATCCAAACAAGTCAAACCTAAGCCTTACTTTTAAATTTATTAATTAATCAAGCTTAATTTGAGCAGCCCACTACTTAACTAGGTTCGGTTCATTAATTTACAACTCCAAATCCATTTTATCATCTCTACTAAAACACCTCATATTTTGCTTCCCTTTTTATTTATATTTTACTAAAGAAGAATCCAGGCCTTCACCCAAACTATTTCTCTTTGGGGCAGGCTATTGCCACCACTCAAAATACTCTAAGCCCCCCACTAATTAAATCCCCTCAAATTTTACTGAAAGCACCCCCTATCTTCCTAAAATACCCTTAATAAAAAATTCTCTAAACATTTTTCCACTCCACCCACCCCACCCCCAACATGTAACCCATCCCCTTCTCAAGCCCCTTGCCCTTTATTAAAGAAGATAGCATCATCGATCCTCGGCAAGACTCATTGGAAACCGACGGCGAGTTCCCTTTCTAGAAACCAACACCGACACCAATGCAAACGAACGCCACCACAAGCTGACGCCGACATAAACAAACACCATTGCTTTACCGGCAATCGACGCCGATGCCGATGCCAACACCCGCATAAGTAGTAAACTCACTACTGTAATCCATTACAAAATCAGACTCAACCACACTACCTTGAATGAACACTACATCATCACCCTGCAACATGTAAACAATGTTAAAAAAATAATTTTTGAAACTGTTCGGTTACTCAAAACCGATAATCTCTTATTTGTTCGGATCTATTAGTAAGAACAAAGTATATGTGTTCGGTTTTATAGAAAAGAACAATATAAAAACGTTCGGACCTTTAAAATTAAACATCTCTTATTTTTTCCGACTTATAAACACAAACACTCAAAATCCATTCACAGTTACATAAACGAACAATTCTCAATTATTGTATAGCTAAGTTGTTCGGTGTTTTAAAACGGAACAACACAAGATTGTTCAGACTCCTACAGGTGAAAAATATCCATTTGTTTAGAGTTACATAACTAAACAATACCCATTTGTTCAGAGTTGGAAAATGGAACCAAATAACATTGTTCGGACTTAAAAGTCAAAATGCATTAAAAGAGTTTGGTGTTACAGAAATGAATATTGTAAACATGTTTAGAGTTGAGAAACTGAACAAGATAAAATTCAGCATATGAAAAGCTTACTTAAACTCGATAAAAAGTGTATAAATACTTACCTTTTGGTTACTAATATCATCTCTATCAATATTTTTTTCATCCATTATTCAATATAACATAAGAAACAATAATTTTTCATGTAAATATAGATTTGGTCTCAAGGTTGTTAAGGTTTGTGAGAACATCAAGTCTATAGATGGTGTAATGTTTTTAGAGTTGGGGTTGGAGTGGGGTGGGGATAGGAAATTTTTTAAGTCTTTAAGTAGACATGTCCTTATTGGTAAATTTACATTTACATATAAAGAATTTAACAAATTATTTTAAATAATAGGGGGCTTAGAGTATTTTGAGTGGTGGCAATAGCCTGGCCCTTTCTCTTTTTCTCTTTTTTGGCCGAAGCTAAACTAATTCTCAAATGCTATCAAAGTCACCATCCACTTTGAATTGATTAATGTTAATATATTATCTATATATATATCTAATTGACGAGTGACCTCATAGGAAGAATCAAACAAACTTGAAACTTTCCTAAGGAGTAGGAGCTATTAAGACTAATTGTTCTATCCCATAGAATTTGTTATTGCATTTTTTCTAAGTGCACCATTTTTTACTTTTCTACAATTGACCGTTGATCGAGCTCGTTCAAGCTCACTCATATCATGGAATCTCTTTGATATAATTCAAAAACCCCTAAATTAAAACAGTAGTAAGAACACAATCCAAGATCTCATAGATCTTGATTGTTTTGTTTACTAGCTTGACATGTTTATAAATGCATCAAAATCTAAAGAGAATTATGAGTTATTGAAGTTTAAATTAATTTGACATCACTACTTTGTCCCCTTTAATTTATTAGTTATAGTAGATGATATGATAGCCTAGTGGAATTCTTCTCACTTGTTAAGCGAATGATGAATGATCTTGAATTCAAACTTACAGAGAATCATTGATAGTTGATATCGTTTTGTTGATATTAAAATGGGATTAGAGAAAAGAGAAGATTCTAGTGATTGTCTAAAAAAAAAAAGTTATAACTAATTCAGGCAAGCAATTGAAGAAAATTGTGATATCATCTATACTATATTATAAAAAATGAAGGTTTGGTTTTCAATATCGTGCTGATTTTACCCCTCGATAGGTATAGAAACGACGACACCGTTTTATTCCTTTTATGCATAAAAAATTGGTTTGGGACTCTAAGGTGGTGGTCGTGCACAGTGCGTGTTTGTGAAGGATTTGGATTTGGCGCAGTCTATGCCTTTAACTGCATGGTGCAATAGGCATTCAATTGTGGCCACGTGGCAGAGCAGCAAATGGACGGTGGATGGCGCACTGGGTGAACTGCATCCTCCCCTTAACGCCGTTTGCCTTTTGCCTCTACTCCAAACCTAAACCCCATCTCTCCTCCTTCATAGCCTCCAGTGTTCCCTTTAACTCTTCCCTCAGCAACAACTCTCCTCCACCTCCTCCACCAGTCCTCAAATGCTGTCGCCTTGCCAACGAGCACATCTGAGACAAAGCTTGTCGCCACATATTGAGATCTAAACAAATCAAAGGCTTTTATTTTATTTTATTTTTTTAAACCCTAAACAGAAGCCTACAGCAGCAAATCTGAGCTTGACAGTTAAACGTGGTTAGGTTGATGAAGCTCATTCTCTCTACTTTCTCTTAATTTTTTCTCTCTCTTTGCTAACGAGTGTTGCCAGTGGTGTGGTTATCCCTTTTCTGTCTACTTCCTTCCTTATCTTTCTCTCCTTTCTATGTTTGGTGAAGGGTTAAAGAAAAGGTAATTAAAGGGATAAGGGTGTCTTAAGTGTTTTCGTAAATGGATTTTTTTTAATTTAATTAAATATTTAATGCATCAACATGGATTTATGGTGATTTCATGTTTCTATTAGGTCCGTTTTCTCTCCGTCAAATTAAAGGGGGTAAAATGTGGTTTTTAAACTATAGGGAGGAAAAGTGAAATCAACCTAAACTTGAAGGGGGTAAAGTGTAATTTAATGAAAATAAACAAATAACCCCCCATTTGAATCCAAATAAAATATCAGAAAAATCAAATTCCAAGTATATCAAAATTTTATTTCCAAGTTTTAGTACAAAATCCGTTTCCTGACAGATTTTCTTAAAACAAACATGTGAGGAACCCAATCTAAACATGCTAATAAAATCCTATAAAATCACACATGCCTTATAATATTATAAACTTTCATTACCACCAAAAATTATCTTTAAAAACAAAGATTTATGAAAATTCATTTTTCCTCAACACTTAGCCAAATTTTAGCAGCTGTCACACCCCATTTTTGTCACCTTAACTAGGGTACATCATTTCATATAGGATTTTGAGTTCTTTTTGAGTCTAGTATTTTGCATTGAGTTTCTATGGCATTGAATATCATGTGTAAGAATTTTGAAGTGATTTGGAGTTCATTTTGATAGTCAATAAGAACTTTTGCGACTTTAAGGGCATAATCGTCTTTTAAGCCGTATATTTTCCATTTGACTTTGGAATGAATTCCGAGTCATTCCCTTGACTTCATATGGTTATATAGAGTCTATATATAGGTTCGATTTGATGAACTAATGGTTTAAGATCAATTCGGCTCATAACGGTTTAGGTTGGCTAAAAGACCCTTTCTTGGTTCGCTCAAATTGACTCATGTGACCCACTCAATTTATTCCCATTTAACTTTAATCGGGCTTTATTTACATCATAAACATTTTTGAAAGGTTAATTTTTGATTTGGAAAGCATTTGGCTCAACCTTGTGTGCAAACCCTAGCTTTGCGATAGTGGTGCATAGCGGTTAGCCGTCTTTGTAAAACCTAACCATGCACTCATGGTTAAAGATTTTTGTCCTAAAATGCCTAAAAATGTGTTCCTCATCAAACCACGGTCGTTTTGGCTTTATTTCGTCAAAATCGGACTTAATTTGACCTCCGAAAGACTTCTGAAAGGCGAAGGAGTCTAACCGAGGTATGCTGATGGGAGCCCTCGGGTGACCGTCCGGGGCCAGACGGTCAGCCGTCCAAGCCCAGACGGCCAACCATCCAAGCCCGAACGGTCACCCAAGGGAATCCGTCTTTAAGTGGGATTCTACCTCTTCCTTCCTCCTGTGACTGTTTCCTCCGCCTTTGCAAATTGTTTCCTTCTAAAAGTAAGTAACTTTGAGTTGTTTGATCACCAAGAGAGTCTCTAATAGCCCTAGGATCATTATTTAATGAATTAATCTTAGCCATTGGTTTATTAGGTCAGTCCCCTATATAAAGAACATGATATTCTGCATATAGGGGGCCACAAGTGCATTTTATACTTAGAGAGAGAGGGAGCTACGAGTTGGGAGAGCTAAAGAACATCAAGGGGAGGCTCTTCAACCTTAGGCAAGCAAGAGAACAAGGATTCTAAAGGCAAGAGAAGCTCTACATAAGGTAAACGTACTGTCAATTGCTGAATTTAGTCTTTTTTCCTTCTTCTTCTCCTTCTTTCTTCATGATAGTTCTAGTGCATGTAGTAGCTTTGCATATTGATTAAATCCAATGCTTTTGTGATGTTATATGTATGATTTTAAGGTTATTCATGGGTTAATATGTTTGATAGTCCTTAGTTACCTAGGGTTTTGAAAGCATTATCCTTTTTATCCTTTCAAGTCATGCATGTTTCATATAGCCTATTTGTTGTGATTATTTGGGTTTTTTTTCATCATGGTTGGTTTATATATGTGATTTGGAGTTGAGCCATGTTGGGTTTTGCATTCATATAGTTTATTTTCTAGGGTTTTGGAGGAGTTATCATTTTCTAAGGATAGTTATCCTTTTTAAGGGGTAGGGTTCTACATAAGGTTATTCGGGAATGTGTTTAAGCATGAAATCTCTTCTACTATGTTCTTAAGTATATATCTTATGTAAGATATGTTGATAGAACCTTCATACGAGGTGATTTCCACATAAAATTATCTTAGGATAATTTTGCTTAAGAAAGCTCGCCGTAAGAAGGCATATTTTCTTATTTTACATAAAATATCATACTTTTGACTTGAGTTAGCTCTGTTTGCATGCTTAATGATATTATTTGACATTCTCATGATTACTATAGAGTCTTTTGCATATTTCATAGTCTTGCATGCATGTTAGAAGGCATATTCCATGTAGGAGCATACTAGGGTTTCTTGTTTCCTTTTAATTATTGCTTTTGCATGATTATCAGGATAATTTTGGGACTTTTAGTATTCTGTCCAGATTAGTATATTGTTCTTCTTGCATGGTTTTGCGCACTTGTAAAGGTACAAACAGGTCCAATGCTTGTCCTATTGCAAATAGGGCCGCTATTGCTTGAAATTGCTAATGCTTGGAGCTATTGCGCTCAGGTAAGTGGGTTTGAAGGTGCCCCAATTCACCTTTCTTTTCTTGTTCTTTCTCTTCTCCCTCCTAGGGTTATTTTCTAATAGAGGGATATGGTGAATTCTAGGGTTTCTTTCCACTCCTTTTCAAAAGTCTATATCTTTCATTGAAATCTTATTGAGAATCATTTGTCTTCGAAAATTGCTATGGAAGGAAACCTAAGGTTTACCATAAGTCTCTATTAGGGTTTAACCCTATTCTTTTCGAACTACGTGGACTTTGATCCGTGTATTTTGCTGCATGGTACGTAGGCGCTCGTTTTGAGGCTCAAGTCCATTCTAAGATCCAGGTATCCTAGGTTTTTCTTTTCTTTTCTTTTTTCTGTTTTATTTTATTTTCTTTGTTTGATTATGCATGGATGAAATGGATGGATGGGATATATGTTATGCATGCTGTATTTTATTGATTGATACTGTTTTGCATGTGATTGAGTTATTAAATTAGCCCAATCAAATTAAGAGACCAACTCGGGCGATGTGGGTGCCTATAGGCTTTGCCCAGAACCTTCCCACATCGTAACTTAGCCCCCGAATCCATTTTCTGGTTTTAAAGACTTAGCATTTCCTTTCAAAATGGAGTCATGTGGTTTTGAAAATAAAACATTTTTACGGTTTTCCTCTTTTCCTTAAAAATTGAGGTGGCGACTCCTTTTTGTTTGTTGTCTTTCACCTATTTTGCGAAACCCTTGTGGGCCACTTTCTGGGGTTCACAGCAACTTAAACCCTTAAGTTGCAAATAAGGCCAAACGCACACTTAAAATACTCGATGAATAAAAACAAGCATCAAAACACATCCAACAATATCATAGCATTACGCACATGCCTTACCCATACATGTGATTATCTAACAAATCATGGGATTAACTATGTTAATCATAGCTTAACCCTTAATACCCTATTTAAAAATTGCGGGTGTTACAATTCTCCCCAACTAATAGGAAATTCGTCCCTGAATTTTGCCAAACCAAACTCAATGACATTCTGTCATGAATGGAAAGAAAAGAAAGACAAAACACTCGTCAAATACAAGCATATTGGAGTTAAGCACCAGGGTTAGCTCACAAGCAAATGATTCTCAATACAAAATCACAATACAATTGGTGTCACTCACCAATCTCAACAAGCATTACAAACACAAAAGACTATATAGTCTTTAAGGCTCGACACAAAATCATTACAAAATTGGTGTTACTCACTATTATTCAACCGACATCACACATAACAAAAAGCAAATAATTTCCAAGCCTACAATACATGATAAAGCATCAAACATTACATAATACATAATTGGCCACAAGTTCCTACACATGTGACCTCATCACATCTATCCAACTACCGAGGGTTTCACCCAAAATAGCAACTAGCAATGAACATACATTACTTAAAACCAAACCCAACAATGTCTAAAACAAATAAGCGCATAACCAATACAAAACATATCAACTCAAGCACAATAACGAGCTCTTCCCAAGAACTCTCTTAACGAGGATCAAGGTTTTTACAAAGAAACTTTACCTACAACACATATACAAACCAACTTGTATATCACCAAAGCACAACATACAGCACATCACATCCCATACTTACAACAAAGTCATACTTATAACAACCACACAGGTTCTAACCAATATATATATACATACATATATCTCACTATAGAGATATACATAGGTATACTCCAACTACCCAAAATATACTCATTACAATAACATTCAATCACATTACAATCCATGAGACTTCAGCTAACATAGCTTATATCAGCTTGGAAGCATCTAAGCCATCCAACCAAATGTTACTTCATCCTAAGGCCAGGGTTTCAACTGTATGTAAGAACACTTTTTAGTTATTTTCAGTCCTATCCCATCAATGTTTGTCTCGAGCAAGTAAAAAACCAATTCTGGTTTTTTTTAGTAACAAGCCTCTTCTCTTGCATCCTTTTCAGCAACAAGGCTCTTCTTCACCATAGCCATTCCGTGAAGCTCACCACAGCCACTCCGTGAATCTCCTCGCCGCCGGCAAACTGGTAAGAGGATTCTAACTTTTTATTTTCTTTTTTTTTTTTTCCATCCTCTATTGTCTCCAACCCCTCACATCGTAACCTTCTCCTATCGCAGCCCTTACCAACTATTTGACGCCGCTTCACACTAGCCCCCATTAGCACAAGCTCGCACCATCGCCGGCAAACTGGTAAGCAATTTATGAATTTTTTTTTCCATCCTCTATGAAATACAAACCCCTCACACCGTGACCCTCCCCCATTACAGCCCTCACACTATACATCGCCGCCGCCTCGCACCAGGCCCCACTCGCACAAGCACACACCATTGCCGGTGAATTGGTAAGCAATTTCTGAATTTTTTTTTTCCATCCTCTGTGAAATACAAACCCCTTACACCATGACCCTCCCCCATCGCAACCCTCACACCGTGCATTGCCACCGCTTCGCACCAGCCCCCACTTGCACAAGCTCATACCATCACTAGCGAAGTGGTAAGTAATTTCTTTTTTTTTTTTTTTTGTGTGTCCATCCTCTGTTGTCTCCAACCCCTCACACCGTGACCCTCCCCCATTACAACAAACACCCTGCGCAAATGCAGCTCTCCATGAAGCCGATAGATTTCTCCACCAAGCTTGCCACTGGCAAACTGGTAAGCTCTTTGTTCTCCTTTTTTATTCATTCAACTTTCCCATTTGTGGCACACTCAATTTCACATTCTAAAACTCCTTCAATGTTATATTTAATTATGTTAGGAATTGAATGTTCATTCTACAAAGAAGAAATTAAAGGAGTTAATGCATTTAATTTGCATTACGTACCAATCTAAAATTTACCCCTCACCAATAAAAGCATTTTGGATAGAAGACACTATTTTACCCACAACTTACTTTAACCTCCTCACAAGCATTTCTGCCACAATTTTATACACACACCCGCTAGGATAATTGGATGAAAATATTTACTATCGACTGCTTTACCCTTCTTTGGAACCAAAAATAAACATGGTATTCAAGGTTTTTTTTTAAGACCCCCCTTTCTCAAAGAACTCACCCAACATATACATCAATCCCTCTTGATGATGTGCCAACACTTTGGAAAAAAAGCTATCAACCCATCCTGCTCCGGACCTTTATCCCTATTCAAGCCTTCTTAAATTCAAGTTTTCTTTGCAAATGAATGGTTACTCTCTATTCTTTGACGAGATGACATTTTTGTAGAGAAAATATGTCTAACAAAATCCAAAACCACCTATGCCACTTGTTAAACATTGCCTGTAACCACCCATTCTCATGTAACTCACTTCTTTCAATGAGAGCAACCCATCTACACTCGAACTCCTTTACTCCCTCTGAATCCTAAACACATTCATGAAAGCTTTGAAAATATTGGTTACAAGTGCGAGCACCAAGTTTCTCAGAAAACTTGTTTAAGATGTGCCAAATGCAATACCTATGGCATGTTGTTGGAAATACATATTTAATGGCAATCTCCATAGCTGGATCTTGATCAGTAATGATTATCTTGGGCAGCTCACCTGTTATAGCTTTCATCCACTGCTCAAACAACCAAATAAAATATTCATGGTTCTTGTCATACAAGAACTCAAAACCAAACGTTATTATTTGCGCATGATGGTTAACTCCTAATAGTGGTGCACAAATCATGTCATACCTATTCGTTTGATATATAGTATTAAACACCACAACATCCCTAAAATGTTTGTACGCCTCTCTACTTGTTGCATCTACCCAAAAGATATGTGAAATTCGATTCTCATCATCTGTCTCAATGGTATGTGTGAAATACAGATTTTTCTCTTTTTAAGCAAAGAAATGCTCATTCAGCATATCTTCATCATGGCCATTAGTCGCTTTTCCTGCATCTCTTCTAGCATTTCTAATATCCTATTCAGTGCATCCAACGTTTTCTAAACCACCTCCTACAGCTCCAAAACACTCATAAATTGGGATGGAAGGATATTTGCATTGCCAAAGGTTTGTGCGAGTGCCATTTGGGCCGATGAGACATGCCGATGAGATGGCAAAAGCTAAACTTTGCCAGGGAATGAAAAAGTGTGGTTGTGCACCTCCTCAAATATAGACACCTTATATTTATCACCTGACTTGATAATGACAAGTTTTGCATTGCAATTTTCTCGTGTTAGCCCTTAACGCCTCTTTGTTGGTTTACTATCACTATCAGGCTTTGGTGCTCGTTCTATTTTCTCACCTTCTTTTGAATAATTATACACTTTCTTAGTTACTTCATTCTACCAATTCAAATTACTACTCCCAATTCGAATACTAAGTTCGGCTTGCCTCACATAATTATTATAAAAGGCATATATGCTACACAAAGAGTCAAACTCTTGCCCTACGAAAGGTTTGTGTCCTTGCATTACAGTGGGAATATAACACATTTCCGAATTGATTGATGAAGAGTCTTGTTGTTGTGTTTTTGAGTCATTTAATTCAATATCAAAATCCTCCATCAATCTATATGAACAAAGAATTATAATACTGTTTTAAAAATAAAAACATAAAAACATAAAATATAAGATTAAAGGAGTTTCACAAAATCAAACTTCCTATTAAATCAATCCATTGCAAAATCAAAATTCCTATTAAATTGAGAATTGACTACACAGGTTGCTGCCAATTTCTTCTTTGTAGAATGAACGTTCAATTCCTAATAGTATTAAATATAACATTGAAGGAGTTTTAGAATGTGAAATTAAGTATGCCACAAATGGGAAAGTTGAATGAATAAAAAAGGAGAACAAAGAGCTTACCAATTCGCCGGCGGTAAGCTTAGTGGAGAAATCTAACAACTTCGTGGAGAGTTGCGTTTGGGTAGGGTGTTTGTTACGATAGGAGAGGGTCACAGTGTGAGGGGTTGGAGACAATAGAGGATGGACAAAAAAAAAGTTCAGAAATTGCTTACTACTTCGCCTGCGATGGTACGAGCTTGTGCAAGTGGGGGCTGGTGCGAGGCGGCGGTAGTGCATGGTGTGAGGGCTATGATGGGGGAGGGTCACAGTGTGCAGGGTTTGTATTTCACAGAGGATGGAAAAAAAATTTCAAAAATTGCTTACTAGTTCGCCGGAGATGGTGCGAGCTTATGCGAATGGGGGTTGGTGTGAAGTGGCGACGAGGAGCTAGTGAGAGCTACGATAGGGGAGGGTTACAGTGTTAGGCGTTGGAAACAATAGAGGATGGAAAAAAAAAAAAAAAAGTCAAAATCCTCTTACCAATTCGCCGGCGGTGAAGAGATTCACGGAGTGGCTGTGGTAAGCTTCACAGAGTGGTTGTGGTGAAGAAGAGCTTTGTTGCTAAAGAAGATGCAAGAGAAGGGGCTTGTTGCTAAAAAAACCAGATCTGGTTTTTTGCTTGCTTGAGATAAACATTGATGGGATAGGACTGAAAAGTGTCCTTACATGTAGTTAAAACCCCAGCCTTAGGATAAAGCAAGATTTGGTTGGATGGCTCAGATGCTTCCAAGCTGATATAAGCTATGTTAGCTGAAGCTTACTGGAACACCCCTGTATATATATATACATCTAAGCTATCTAACCAAGGGTTTCAATTGCATGTAAGGATACTTTTCAACAATATCTAAGGTTAGCCACCTTTAAACCAAAAGAACATAGATCCATGAAACATGGACCTCTAAAATCCACCTAATCAAACAAATTATTGCATGAAGCACAACCAACATGTCAACACAAAGATTATCAAACCTGACGATCTCAAATTAGCAAAATCAAAGATACACCACAAATCACAAATAACCCATTACACCAAAGGAAAGATGTATGCTAGGCCCCGACCCTGGAGACTCAGTCTCCAAAATCATAAAGAAAATAATGGATGTCCTAAACCATTGGACATTCTAACTCTCATATGCAGCCAAAACTCTAAGTTACAAATGATGCACATGCCATGCACTAAACTGCCCAAAACTCTGGGAAATAAACAACCCATCATGCAAATGTATATGTGTTCCTACACATGTATGTGCTTAAGTCCTCATTAGGATTTCCCATCCTAAATGCATTCCCAAATGTATATGAAAACAATTCCTCATGGAATCATGCATATGTCCAAATGCATCTATCATGAATTGGCAATAACCATTAACATGCGTGCCTAATATATTTCTATGTCCTCAACTATGTAGTGTTCCATTCAAAAAGTTATAAATCCTTGATTATTCACAAAAATTAATATCATCAACATGTATACCTAACATGTTTCTAATTCCTTAGACCATATAGGTTCGTAACCTCAGCACATATACACCTAAGTATATGCTATTCCCCCCACATAACATCCCATATGGATCTACTAGTAAACACTGATACCAAAAAAACTTGTCATGACCCAAATTAATTAAGCCGTGATTAATAGTAATAAAACAAGCTTTACTTTAATAAATCCTTTTCGGGCATGACCCATCCGTAGATAGGATATACTATCATAAAAACCTATTATAAAATTCATCTCATAAAATTACTTGTCATCCAAAAGAGTGGTATCATCCCATGCATTGCATTCCACATATGCACAACCATAATTAATTAAAATTACAACTCTTAAATTACATGTAAATTGGCCATTGGTCGAATTAAAACCAAATTAATACATAATTTTCCTTGGAAATACGTTAATAATCAACATAGTGAAATCTCCAATAAACATGCTTCCGCCTATGATAGCATAAACCAATCCTTGGATTATTTGAAAAAACATTTAAGAAAATAGGTGCGAGTACGACAACTCAGTAGATACAATTTAACATAGAAAACTAAAACAATGATATAAATAAAATCCAATTATATCATTTATATAAAAATATACTAACCGAGTATATTAAAAAGAATCCAAATCAAGTTATAAACCATGACTTAAAATAAATAATGCATAATACCCAATGCATGTGACTTATGTCCAATTTACATTAATTCCATCAATTACCAACCACTCCCATGGAAGTCTTCGCACAGAAAATGAGGATTTATACCCAACCTCCAAGAAGACAACACTACACCTTTGTAAGGGTTGAAAGTAGCATCTTCTTCGGGACAACACAGCACGACATCCCTACCTGGGACTGTAGTAGCCCGGATTCGGGAACACAAGGGTTCCTACCTAGAACCGAAAAGCTGCTAGGGCCAAATGAATGGAATACACAACTTAGTCCTTGATCGCAAGCAAACCATATCCAATAACCTTTTTTACGTAAAACTTTTACCAAGTATTCATTAATTCCATTTCATGCATGAACATACCCAACATGGAATACAATATACCATAACATGATTTTTACCCAAAATCATCTCCAAAACATACCACATAAACCATAATCAAAATATCTCATAATTACATCAAATTATGAAAATTAAACAATATAATATCCATTTATGATTACAACCTTAAAATCATAAGCTGAAAATATCAATTACACATGGAAATTAACCGTAAAATCCATACATCTATATTCCATAGAATGTATAAAATACACCAAAATTCGTAATGAACATAATTCCTAAATTAGATTATCGAATACCTAAAATCTCATTCAAGATTTATTCCACAAATCATCTATACACATATTCTAAATTCCAAGAATAACAAATACTATGATAATATATACCATATTATCATGTCAATAGTTTAATTAACCTATGTAAATTGTACCTACCCCCATGAAATGTGTGGAAAATGCAATCTTACTTGTTGTAGGTGTGGAATCCAAGCCCTAGAATGCACATGCAAGCTTCCAATCCAAGCCCTGGCTCTCAAATGACTTGATTAATGAAGAGAATGGAGATTCTAACTTCAAAATGCAACTAAACCTCACAAATTGTATGAATAAACACAAGATATAAGGATATGTAGACTAAAACCCAAAAGAAATGCAAACCCTAGCCTTATACATGGAAAATTAGCTCTCAAATCCGAAATGGAGGTAAACCATGAGTGAATCCAAGCTAGAAATGCTGAAATCCAAGCCCCATACACGAAATCCAAGCAAAAATAGAAAGAAAAACTCCCTCTCTCTCTCCTCTGGTACACTCCAAGAGCTCTCCCAAGCTCACTCTCCCTTCTCTCACTCTAAAAAATGCAGAAAATGAGGCTTACAAGTCGGGTTGAAGGGTTTACAACCTTAGAGGTACACATGCATCATTTCAGCACAAATAAGCCATCAAACCAATTCGATTGACTGAAATGGAGATTCAGTCGACTAAAATGACAATTCAATCGACTTAGGATTTAGTTGACTGAAAATCCTAAAATTCGAACTTAGTCGATTGAAATGACAATTCAGTATACTAAATCAGACAGAATACACTCTTCAACATTATTTTGATTCAAATGTAATCTTCTCCATTTTTTTTATTCTCCCTTTTACTTTAAGTTATTTAATGAAAATAAACAAATAACCCCCCATTTAAATCCAAATAAAATATTAGAAAAATCAAATTCCAAGTATATCACAATCTCATTTCCAAGTTTTAGTACAAAATCTTTCTCCCGATAGATTTTCCTAAAACAAACATGTGAGGAACCCAATCCAAACATGCTAATAAAATCCCATAAAATTACACATGCCTTATAATATTATAAACTTGCATTACTGTAAAAAAATTATCTTTAAAAATGAAAATTTATGAAAATTCATTTTTCCCCAACACTTAGCCAAATTTCAGCAGCTTAAACCCTTAAGTTGCAAATAAAAACCAAATGCACACTTAAAGTACTCGATGCATAAAAACAAGCATCAAAACACATCCAACATTATCATAGCATCGAACACATGCCTTACCCATACATGTGGTCATCCAACAAATCATGGGATTAACTATGTTAATCATAGCTTAACCCTTAATACCCTATTCCAAAATTGCGGGTGTTACATCTAACACAAGTACACAACCCTTTGTTTGGTTCTAACAAAACCGACTAAAAGAGAAGGAAAATAAATTTGAAATTTCCATAAAGAAATAGGAGTAATTTAATTTATTGTTGTGGACCTTACCCATGTTGAAAACTTAATTAAGTTGATTATTTCCTCTCTTTTTTTTTTGGTCCGAAAGGACAATAAATATGAGGATGAATTTTCCTTCTACTTTCCTTTAGTCTATGAACAAGGAACTGTTAGAAAATATATGATTTTCCTTAAATTTTTAAAAGTTTGGACTACATACATGCATACATGCGCATTGCCCATCTCGATAGGACCAACCAGTTATGTCAAGATGTGTCGTGTCGAGATGGGGTGTCTGAGAGTATTGTGACTTGGTGCATACGTGACTTAATGGGCTGATTATATGAGTTTATTTCATTTGACTGTTGGACCTTATTTTCTATGGTTTATGGATGACCGTTATTAGCCATTGGATGTTTATTATATGTAATTGATTGGGCTGTTATAAAAAATTATTATGATATTTATTTTGGGCCTTTATTAGTCCAAAACAATTTCAGCATGAAGGCCTCTATTAGCACCCAAAGACTTGCTTTTCATCCCCCACTTATTTTATACTTTAAGATTTTATGAAAAATACGTAAAGTTTTCAGAAAAACTGACCGCGATGTCTATTAGAAAACATCATTTTGAATAACTTTTTGGAAGAAAGTTTTTCCAAAATTTATCGTTTTAGTGAATCTTTTAGTCATTTATGATACGAAGACTATAAATGACAAAAAATTCTACTTAAATAATAGATTTGGGAAAAACTTTCTTCTAAAATGTTGTTCAAAATAATGTTTTCTAATAGAGTACGCTATCAGTTTTTATAAAAACCTTTTATATTTTTCATAAAACCTTAAAATGTAAAATAAATGGGGGATAAAAAGCAAGTCTTGGGGTGCCAATAAAGGCCACCCTTTCAGCATTTTACTATTATAAATAGTGGGCTTCTCTACATGAATAAGATATATATTCACATTATTTTCTCTATTTCTTTTCAACTATATTTCTCTAAGATCTTCTTTTAATTTTTTATATGTTGGTTTTATAGAAAACTGATCATGGACGGGTTCACTATACTCTTCTTGTGAACGTATCCATAGAAAAGGGAGCTGCGAGCTTTGGGGTTGTATCTTGGAGGTCGTATCGTCTGTCAGCTTCTGTACGTAGGGAGGCGATAATTCCTTTAAGACAGCGTGATTTCACGTGCCTTCCCACAGGCCAGCTTTTCTTACTCTTTTATTTTATTTTGATTAAATATTTCTTGTTTTGATTTTGTTGATTCAAATTGTGAATATTATTTTATTTATTTTAGTTTTTAATTTGTGTCATGAATTATATTCTTTTGTATTAAATTTCACAAAATCCACTAATTTCCCCAACAGGAATTGGTTCTACGTTAAATTGACAAGAAGTCAGGTATTGCATGCTGGGATTCAAAGTTCCAACTAACAATGGTGGAAGTGGCCCATTGGCCTGTGCTTGCACGGGCGCACATCCCCTAGTCATTCCTAGAAAATTTGAGCTCTTGCTTGCCCATATGGCTAGACATAAGACTTGGTTGAGTCAAATTGCTTGCTTCTTCTCATATCATAAGCATACAAAATTGACAGCCTCAAAAATATTTCTAGCAATACAAAAATTCATGTATGCACATATGTTTACGCCTAAAAATACAATTTTCAATGGTAAAATAGTAATTTTATTAATTATGGTTATGTGGGCATTTTTTACCAAGTGAGCTGCCATGTCATAGGGGTTGATTAATAAATCCATGTTACCAAAAGCACATGTTTAATGGGAATATGGAGTTCATGGGAGCAAAAATTAAATCACTAACATGACACTTGGCAAAATCTAAAAGCATGAGTGAAAATAGGGTTGATAATAACCACCCATGTAGCTACAAAATAGGCACATAGCAAATTATGCCATGTGCATCAGTAAATTTTCTTTTTAAAATAACATGTGGAAAATGTTTTGACTGGGGCAAAACATAAAGTAGTGGGAAAACATTGAACACGAATCAAGTAACTACCCCACTACTTCCAAGACTCAAGGAATCATTGAAAACATGGATATCCTATCTTCCCATTAATTTGGCACTTTCAGGTGGTTATTCTCTACAATCAAGAGTTCTATAAATGCAATAATCGAAGATTTAGAAGGGATTCTTATCATCAAACTCCTTCTCGGGAGCAATCAACAAGTTTTTACTATTTATTTTCTTAGGTTCTCACCAATCAAATCCTTCTTAGGAAATCAACTCATAATACTTTTCGGCTTCTTAGCCTTCTGTTTAATTTGTTTAGCTATTTAGCTTGCCGATCTTTTCAATCTTTCGATCCATTACTAGTTAGGCTTTGATTGTGGACTGTTAATGTTCGTTTAGAGATTGGATTTTTTTGTTAAGTATGGTTTTCTTCCATGTAATGAAGTACTTTCTTTTTTATAGTTTGATTTTTATTTCTAGTTAAGTTAATTTCATTACTTAGGTTAGTCCTTGAGTAGATGTTTATTTTGACCCAAAAGAGAAGAACTCCTATCTCTCGTCAATCATCTATTATATTTAATTTTTTTAAATTCAATCGGTGACTAACTAAGTTTTAGAGCCAACGGCCTAGAAGGTGCCGAAAGGTTGTGTTCTCACAATCTTTAGGCTTTTTGCCTTGGCACGCTCGCATACATACACCCACCAACTTTCTAGCGAACAGCATATAAAGCAATGAAACAATGTGAGACCAAATAATACTGGTCCAAGATTCCAAAACTGCCGAAAGTTGAAGAAGAACAAGAACCCTCCGAAGAAAAAATAAAAATAAAAATCTACGAAGTAGTAGCGAAACAAAGTTAAGGCAAAATCATGGAAAAATGGATCGCCAGTTCTAGAGAAAAAGTGCAAGATTCCGGATATCACAATTTTTGCCCTTTTGGGTTGTGGGGGAGGGGTGTTTTAGGGAAAGAGAAAAAAAAAATTGTTTTGGGGGGGTGGGGTTTGTTTGTTTGTGTGTTAGGACATGAGTCCCCAGCTTGCTAAGAAATTCAAGAGAGATGCTGTGGGAGCCTATTTTCTTGTTCTATTGCAAGTATTGTGTTCTCGTCAAGGGTCTCCCCAGTAAAAGTGGGTAGTAGACTCAAGTACATACCCTATGTAGCCTTTTCTCCTCTATCCAATGGGTGTACATCCGTCCAAGATGAGCAACAAACAGTGTGGTAAAAAAATGATGAACATTAAAGCCACGTTGACTCGATTAGCTTGGAAAAGTTGTGTATGTACACCTAAAAAAAGGTGGATTAGGTGTTTAGAATCTTAAGCTGCCAACATTAATCTTTGGGGAAATTACCTTTTGGTGATCACTTTGAAAATTAGTAACACCCAAAGAAAGTTGATAGTAGATTTGTAGTAAGGTGACAGGCAAAGGCCTTTTTCTAGGTATTAGTTTGTAAAGTGGTCACTAAAAGGTAATTTTTCCTTTGATCCCCTTCTTGCAAGACAATGTTATGCCATGTTTGTTTAATTAGAACAGAATGGTTGGAATGAAATCTCAATCCAATTCATTCAAACCAGTATCTTTGGATAATGCAATTTGAATGGAAATGAAATCAAATAGTGTGTTTAAATAGCCACTTCAAATCCCTTTATTTTCCAGACTACTTTAAGTATGAAATAATATTCTATTCCCATCCATTCCATTCTAACTAAACAAACATGGCCTTATTGCCTACCACCGACCGTTGTGGGTTTTTTTTTTTTTTTTTTTTTTTTTTTTTTTTTTTTTTCAATGTCATAAGATTTCAAGATGCTTACACCTTCTATTAATCATTTTGGACACATACACTCCCTCCATTTCAATTTGACAAGTACAAGATATGGGGTGGCCTTTAAAGGAAGTGGTAAGAGTTGAATTCAAGACCTCTTGTTTGACAAGAGGCCTCACCACCACTTGATTTATCCCTCAGGATCGATTACAGGCCATTGTTGCTTAGTGATATTATTCCTATCTTGTGAAATAGAGGCTGCGCAAATCTTCGTACTTCGGAGTGACGAGGTTAAAGGGCATGGGGAATGTACCTCTGAAAATTGCTGTAATTAGCCCAAGGGATCATGAGCTTCCACGGATCCAACAAATAAAATAAAATAAAAAAAGACAATACTTGTTTACTTATAGTGCAGGAGGCTTTCTTTCTTTCTTATCTACGCTCACCTTTCATTATTTATTCAATATTACATATATATATATATATATATATATATATATATATAGTTATGAGAATTTATCTTGTGTATGCATTCCAATGTTTATATGATTATGAACACTTTTCTGTGTATCTTATGATTGTGTATTCATATGTCGATGTAAATATGGATGTGTGTCCATATGTTTATGTTCACGTATTCAAGTGTCTATTTTTGCATGCTATATATATATTTTGTTAATTAGTAATATTATGTGGCAAAATATAAGTAGAGTTAATTAAGGAGCTAGCTCCTCGTCCATCATAACGAGCCAAGCTAGTATTTTCCAAGAGAGAGGGAAAGGAAGAAGAAGAAGTAGGGTGGTGCCTTCTTCAAAATGAATTTCTCTGTTATCAAGATTTTAAAAATCTTAAAAATCTAGGCAGTTCCTAGCTAGTTGTTATTTTATATTATTTTTACTCCAAGAATAATCACATGTATTTGGGAGGTAAACCTGATTCTTAAAGCAGATTTGCAATAGCAGACATGCAATGGTAAATCTAAGAAAATGCGGAAAGATAAAATGGTTTTCCAATCCTATAAACTTCAGGGTAGGGGATATTGCCGACCAGTTTGGGGTCTAGATCGAGGGGATGCTAAAGTAAAGTTGTTGATTGATAGTAATTTATAACAGTGAAATAGATCAACTGGTCTCTCAATTTTTTGGCCTAGGCCTTATGAATAAAAACAATTCCTCAATTTCTTTCTAGTGAGATTGAGAGATTTAGTATCATACCGTTCAACATTAAAATTTTATTTCATTTTATTATAATTCTTCGCGTTTTGATCAAACAATCATGCCCTTAGTTCTATGAAGCCCATATTGTGTCAGACTTTAGATCCGTCTTGAGGAATTAATTGTTCTGAGACATTTTCATTAGATGCATGTATTTTCATTGGATGCATGTGAGTGAGAGAGCAAGAATTCAAAGCATTTTTGGTCCCACATTTGAAACTTTCAAAGATTCCAGAGAGAGTACAAGTCCTTTGAACGGAAGGCAAAGGACATTGAGACAATGAGGATGGTCCCAATTTGAACGGAAGGTAAAGGACATTGAGATAATGAGGATAATCCTAATTTGTATACCGTTCATTAGTATAGGGCAATATGAAGAGGACAAAATGAGATTCCTTTGTTTTTTTTTTGGGCAGGGTTGGGGAAGGCGTGGAGCATTGATGCCACTAAAAAAATTTATATAAAAATAAAATAAAATTCTAGTCCTACTGCAATCCAATCATCTGCACTACATTAATGAAATTCAAATTGATATGTATGTCTAATTTAAAATGAATCTTGGGTACTGATTATACTGTAAATGATTAAAAAGCTTTTTAAACTAGATGTGTTATCTTTGTACCTCTAGTGTCTAATGTTTATTTTTAATAAGCAATTATTAACAATATGCTATGAGAGAGTGGTTTTTTGAGACTTTTAAGGCGGGCGAGGAGAGATTTGTCAACAACCAATAAAGTTTCCCCGTCTAAAATGAGACTTTGTTTTGAAAACGAAAGGCCAAACGAAAACAAAAACAAGAACCAAGTGGAACGTAGGAGACAATTAGGACCACAGGGCCAGCGAGCTGCATTCAGACGAGAAAACTTAAACAAAACAACGAACCCACCATACCCATAGGGCCATAGGCTAGGCATTAAAAAAAAAAAAAAAGATAACAGATCTCGATAACAAACTATATTGATAAAAGTCTACCCATTAAGAAAAAAAACTGTGTTAATGGAAAGAACAATTGAAAAACAGTGATAACAGGGAGAAAGACACTGATTTCAACACCTGCAGCCTAACCTCCAACGCAGGGGAGAGTTGAAAACTTACAAAAGGATGAGGCAAAAAAAAACGGAACAAAAAAAGTCACTGGGATAAAAACTTCAAAATAATGCAGACTTGAGTGGGATAACTTGGACTCAATCTTCAAGCTTTTCTGTTTCTGTCTCTGTTTCTCATCAGTTTTTTTCTTCCAAAGCGTGTGAATACTAGTCTTCCTTTTTTTGTTTTTTTTGGGTGCATGTGAATACTAGTCTTCAATCATATGCAATATGATGTTCCCATTCCCATTTCAAGTGGCATAATCTTCAAGTACCCTTGATGAGTTTTCTCTGCATCCAAAAAATTTTTCTTTAAAAAAAGAACTTCTAGTCCTCTTTTTATCCAATAATTAATTCTGCATTATATTTTTATGAAATCCAAATTAGAAGGTGTGTCTTACTTAAAATGGATCGTGGTTGATTTTATTTAAAATGTTCTTGAAGAATCTCCAACTATGAGACAAAATGTGAGATAAAGCTACTTTTGTCTCATGTGTAAAAAGAAGTGCTTAAATGGGTGATGCTTTTAGTGAGATAAATATAGTTTAAATGGTTTACGTACAAATTTGCCGCATTATCTTTCAAAAATTTGTTGGAGGCCAGGGGGAGGTGGGTTAAGCAAAAAAATTTCTCACATACATTGGAATAATAATTTTTTTTCATATGATGTATTTTCATTGTGCCAATATATGTATTTTTATATTATAATAATACAAAAAATATATATAACTCACTAAAAACCTCACATAATTGAACGAAAGGAGCCATTTTATTCCTCTAGACTCTCGTTTGTAATGTCAAGCTTTAAGGGACAATTCTTTAAAAAAAAAAAAAAAAAAAAAAGGGGGGGGGGGGGGGGGGGGACAATTCTTACAAAGTGTTTTGAAGAGTGGATTTTAATTTCCACGGAGCATTAATTAATTAAGGCGGGCGTGGTTTGGTCTAACACCCAATAGAAGAAGCACCATTTGAAATGAGATACTCCGTATTGCCTAGATCGTTGAAAAACCGAAAGTAGAAAGGAAAAAACAAAAAAATAAAAAAAATACAACGAACCAACCAAGTGGAACCCAAAAGACCAAGTGGACCACCAAGCCGCATTCAAACTTAGAGGACTTAGCAAAACGAACCAAGGACAAGAAGTACACTTACCTGATTTCACCACCTAACTAACCTCCAATCTGGATCGGATTTAGTATTGAACTGTAAAAATTCAGCAAATTCAGCCAATAGATCATCGAGGACATTGAACGGGTTATTAAATAGCTGAGATTAAAAGATTAAAAAATTACTATTGTAATCATTTTGATTATTTTAATAACAAATTTTTTTTTGATATTTTAATCTTGGTCATCTAATAGTCTAAATCACCTACAGACCTATAATTTCGCGCTGAGTTATTTAAAACTTTAACGCATGCTCTCTCAAATCTAGGAAAAAAGAAAAAATCTTACAAAAAAATAAAAATAAAAATGAATGGGCAAAAATATGCCAGTGAAAATAATTACAGTTCAATACAAATTACTACTAATTTCTTAATAAATGAACACCAACTTAACTAACAATGACTACTAACTATAATTATTTTCCCACTTGAACAATCTAAAATTCCCTCAAATATTAGTGCAAATAGACTTGGGGTTTCATTACTACTTTCGGGTATCCCAGACTAATCCCAAAAACCAAAGTTTTTTATTTAATTTTTAATAACTGTGAACTTACTACAAATTGGTTAGTAACTTGCTATAAATTGATTATCAAATTTCCCGTCTTCTAGGATTATTTTGCAAAATACTCACCAAAGTGTAATTTTTTCTAATTTAAACTCAATTTTCGGACCCCTGTGTCTCGGATTAGGATTTGCTCAAGTTGGGGTCTTTAACTTGACGCTCAATTTAGCGTTAGATTTTGGACACGTAGGGAGATGCAATTATCAACGGCTGGGCTTCTTCTACAAATGCTAAAGTTTTTTCATTCCAGCCGTTGATAGTTGCATCTCCCACGTGTCCAAAATCTAACACTAAATTGAGCGTCAAGTTGAAGATCCCGACTTGAGCAAATCCAAATCTCCTGTGTCTCTATCATCATTTATCAGACCGCCTACGGAAAGAAATATAATACACTTTTAAAAGTTCAAATAATAATGATGATGGAAACAGCAAGTGGGAAAAACCACTTTAAAATATTGCAAGCAGCCCACGGTGACGAGACATCCTTATCACTTTGGGGATTTAATACTGCGTATATTCTTGGTTTGGACTCAAAAAACTGAAATGAAAATAATGTGTTGGGACATCAATATTATCCTCAGGTCTCTCTCTGTCTGCAAATCTCTCTCTCTCTCTTCATTTTTCAATCTCATTCGCACTGGTTGAATTCATGTCGGGATCATTTCCAGTGTTCGTCTGCGCTTTCTACGCATTTTGCATCTTTAGCTTCCTTGACATTGCTCAAGCCCAAGCCGCCGCCGCCACCACCACTCCTTCTGAAGGTACCCCTCTCTCTCTTTACTGTTTACCTGTATGCATGATGATTTAGTTGATCATTTAGCATCTTCTCAAGTTTGCTTCTCATACAGTTCTGTGGGTACACAGCAAAATGTAAAATGAATATGGCTATTCCGTTGAATTTCCAAACTCCAAAGAGTCCGGCTGGTATATTGCCGTGTCTCCATCATGTGGGCGGTGATATGTTTTTATCATCCGTGTCCCCGTATCGGAATATATATATATATCTTTTTTTTTTTTTTTTTTAGAAAGGAGAAAATTACCCACCAAACTGATTGGTACCAACCAACTACACGGTCCAAATTTTCTTAAATTTTAAAAAATGGGTTTTCAAAGAGCTGATTAATTGAGATACCCAAAAATCGGTTGCCACCTTCAATTGGATTGAAGTGAATGGGCCTGTCCATTTTGCATTCCATGGTTCAAATGCCACTAAAATGTAAAACCCCATGCGTGTTGCTTTGTTTTGGTTTTCTTTCTTTATTTTCATAGTCACATCCCCCCCGCAAGGCCACAAGTTTACTGGTTACTCACTTACTCCTAATATCAGAGTTAGTTTTCTTAAACTAATCAATTGCGTTGTGAATAAATTTCATATTTTTATACATCATCTTCACCAATTTATTAAAAGCTATTCCTTCCCATTTAAAGTTTGAAAGACCTAAGGCCATGTTTGTTTAGCTGGAATGGAATGAATGGAATTGAATCTCATTCCAATTCATTCCAAACAGCATGTTTGGATGAGATAATTTGAATGGGAATGGAATCAAATAGTGTGTTTAGACAACCATTTTAAATCCCGTTTCATTTTAAACTACTTCAAGCATGGAATCAGATTTCATTTCCATCCATTCCATTCTAGCTAAACAAACATGGCCTAAGGGTCTATAAAAAACTTGTATTTTCTTTCTTGATTAAAGGCTTAGGACTTCTTAATTAAGAACATCTCCAAATCCGCACCTCGATAATTAATTGCCACTTCCATTCCTGTAAAACCAATAAAGTTTATGAATAATAGTTTTTTACTCCTTTCAATTTTACTCATTTGTACTTTTCATTCTAAAGTTGTTTTTCCTCTTTTATTTATTTATTTTTATTTTTATTTTTAAATATGTAACATATTTCTGTGGTTTCTTTTTTCACATTACTAAAATCTCTCTTTCTCAACAAAAAATAAATAAAAAAATTTGTGCTGCATCTTCTGCCCAAAGTTTCTAGGGATTTGCGCTCAATAAAGAAGCTTTGGTTTAAGATTATTTGGAAGGGGCTAATGGTGCCATTTTTTGGAATGTTATTTTTGAAAGACGCCTAATGATTGGGAGTTGGAAAGTGTTGTTGTTTTTATCAAGTGCCTTTTTTTTATCAGATTTATCAAGTGCTTTATGATATTAAGATTTTGGTTGGTGAGAATGATTCCTTGACGTGGCATAATGACTCTAAAGGATTATTCTCCGTAAAATCTTTCTATAATTTTTTAAGGCCTCTTGGTGCTCCTTTCTCATTGGCAAAGAATACTTTGATTTCTTCGGTTCCCTCTAAAGTGGCCTTCTTTTGTTGGTTGGTAGGTAGAAATAAATGTTTGACTTTGGATCACTTTATTGAAAAGGGTTTACCTATGCTGAATAGATGTATTTTGTGTAAGGAGAATTTGGAAACGATGGACCATCTTTTCATACATTGCATTCTGGCAAGGAGTCTTTGGACGCTCAATTTCAAATGGCTTCCCACGCTCAATTTCAAATGGCTTCCCATGCTTTAATTTGGTGCATTTGGAGGGAAAGGAACTCTAGGACTTTTGAAGGGATTGAAAAGTTGGTCATTGAGATCAAATCTATTTTTACTAAAAATCTTTAATTGTGGTTCTCTAGCTTTGCTAAGATTAGCAAACCTTCCTTTGTTAATTTTGTTGATTGCCTAAAGATATAAAGGGATTTTCCTTTTTTCTTCTCTTTTCTTTTTGCTTTAAACTTGTATATGTCTCATGTACTTGGGCTTAGCCTTTGATTTTAATACACATTTTACTTCATCAAAAAAAAAAAAAAAAAAGTTTCTAGGGATGACACTATTTTATTACTTCCTTCTATGCAAAGAGGGCATTTTTTTTGTCTGGGGGTGTGGTAGGGTTAATAGCAAGGAGGTAGTTTAACAGAAAACAATGTAACTTAGATGTAACTTACAAGGGTAAAGTGTTCTTTTCAAAATTTAGGATGGAAAATTGAAAGAGAGTCAAACTTGAAAAAGGTAGAATGTAAATTTTCTTTAGGCCCCCATTTGTGAACCTTTTGCCGCCGCAAGGCTGGCTAATCGTACACGGCAGGCTCAGTTTAGGAGAGAAAAGAAAAGAAAGGAAAACATACATTGGGAGCTATGTAGCATGCATATATACGGATACAGTACAATATGGATTCGCTAATTTGGCAATTCTAAAAAAATATAGGATACAATTTGAGAAGGATATATTAATTAATAAATAAATATGTTAATACTAAAATTTGGTCTAGAACATCCATAATAAACATAAAAATAGTTTAAAACATCTGTAGAAATCAATTAACATGGAAGAATAAATGTCTAAAGAACACATCCATAAGCATCAACCATGTTCATCATTAGTTAATAAAAAAAAGAAGAAAAAAACCCAGAATGTCATAAACATTACAAAATAACCATATAGCTCAATTGCTCTACAATGGCTGTCTTAGGAGAGAAATAGAGTAGGAAGAGAATAGACATGAGAGAACTAAAATGAATTTATCGTTTCAATCGAAGTATGGGTATTGTGTATATAAAATTTACATTTAAACCCCCATTTATTTAAAAAATAATAACAAATTGACCCCAAATGAATAATCTGTCGTGTAATTGAAAAGTATCCGAGTATGTGGCATTGTTATTGTTCTAATACATATGGGCAGTATCTGATATGGGGTAATATGAGAGATTTCTTGTGGGAAGGTGTAGGGGAAGGGAAGAAAGATCACCTTATTAGTTGGGATGTGGTGTCTCGCTCGAGATGTGAAGGGGGTATCGCTTTGGGTAATGTTATTGCCAGGAACACTGCGTTGTTAGGTAAATGGCTATGGAGATTTCCTATTGAAAGGGATTCTTTGTGGCATACAGTCATCAAAAGCAAGTATGGGATGCAGGATAATGGTTGGGATTTGCAAAGTTGTAGTAGGATATTTGCCCGGAGTCCGTGGAAAGCTATTTCTAAGGGTTTGTCTTGCTTATGGGTTTAACTTCTTTGGTGGTGGGTAATGGAGAGAGAATTCAATTTTGGGAAGATGTTTGGTTGGAAAACTGTCCTTTTTCAGAGAGGTTTCCTTGGTTGTATAATCTTTCTTTGGCGCATGGTTCTTCTATTCGAACTATGGCCGGTTCCACCTTGTCTCCTTGTTGGGATTTTAATTTTTTTCGGAATCTCAACGATAGAGAGTTGGATGAGTTGGCGTCTCTGTTATTCTTGCTTGAGGGGGTTAGATTGAGACCTCTCATTTTGGATAGGAGAAAATGGATTCCAATTTCTTTTGGCACTTTTTCTTGCAAATCTTATTTTGAATTTTTGTTTGATGATTCCAACGTTCAGTTGTTTCTCCCTTCTAAATTAATTTGGAAATCTAAGGTGCTTCTTAAAATTCAGATTTTTGTGTGGACAGTTGCTCATAAGAGGATTAATACTAATGATTTGTTCCAGAGGAGAAGACCTAATTGTTGCCTTTTACCTCAGTGGTGCTTCATGTGTAGCAAGGAAGCAGAGTCTACTGATCACCTTTTTTTACATTGCAAGGTGGCAAGATCATTGTTTCAATGTCTCTTTAATTTGGCTGGTTTGAGTTGGGTCTCCCCAATTTCTTGTGATAAAATGTTGATGATCAATTTTGGGGGTTTTGGTAGAGGTTCAAGAGCTGTAGTTTTATGGAGCTGTGCTGTCCTTGCTATTTTTTGGGTGTTATGGTTGGAAAGAAATGCTAGGGTTTTTGATGATAGATCAGAAGATTCTAGGTGTTTGTGGGATAGGGTTGTTTCCTTGGCTTCGTTTTGGGCTTCGGTGTCAAAAGAGTTTGCGGGAATACCTTTGTTTGTATTTAGATATAACTGGCTGGCTATTTGTAACCTTTAGTGATTATTTTTCTAGGTTGTATTTATCTCTTCTGCTTTCTCATATGGGACATCTTGTCCCCTTTTGTAATCCTTTTCTCTTTTTATTAGTAATTATTGTTGCTTATCAAAAAAAAAAAAGTTTCTTCCCATTGGGTATTATGGAAGTTTCATGAAACCACTTTTTTATTTCTTTCCATTTCTTCCCACTTACAGGAGGAAAGAAAGGTGGGCGTTGGAGGGGTTATGGATCCCTCCCTTTATCTTCTTTTCTCTCCTCATTAAACTCCCAAAAGAGGGAAAGTTGGTCCCTTCCCTCTATTTCTTTTCTTTTCTCTTCTTTCCATTTCTCTCAATTCAAATGGAGTGTTGGAGTTTATAATTTTGAAGTGAAAAAAAAAAAAAGAAAAAGGAATGGAATAAGGTAATGCAAGAATTAGGTTAGTTCCCTATAAATAACATTGTATGCAGCATAATTAACCTTTGATCAATACAATTCATATTTTGGTTGCCCTTGAGAGTTTCTATTGTTTGATGGATTCTATATTTATGGCTTATTGACATTGATCGTAACCTTTACTAATTTTTGCTGCATCAGATCCTCATGCCAACCCTCTTGTATTACTGAAATGAGAAGTGCTGGATTAGGAATTTTCAATACATTTTTTTTTTAAAATTTTTTTATTTTATTTTATAATAAATGTAGCACCAGACTGAATTGTTTATGGATCAAATTGTTTTATGCTGATTTGACTCAAGCATAATATGCCATTTATAGACATCTTTTTCACACCTACCAAGTTACCATCTTACGGTAAAATACTGGATGGCAGTGGCAGTTTTGAATTCCATCTTCCAAGAATGGGGAATTTCAGCACCAAATGAAGGATGGAACATAAGTGGGGATCCATGCTCTGGGACCGCCATTGACTCGACAGATTTTGATGACACAAATTACAACCCCTTTATCAAATGTGACTGTTCTTACAATAATGGGTCGACTTGTCACATTACCAAACTGTAAGTATTTTTATCAATGATACTGACATTCATGTGGGTCCCATTGATGGTTGACTGACCTATTTGGTTGGATCCCATCAATGATAATGGTTGGCCCAACTGGTCACCTGTGAAGTCTTTCAGTAGCTTTAAAATGATGCTCGTATTGATGGTTAAATTACTGGTCACATTTTTGAAGAGGAATTACATGACTTGTGTTGGTGTCAGATCCGGAATTGTAGAATAAACCTTTTAATAATGGAATATATTATCAAAGTCGTACTTGTAATTAAATTATTTTATTTTATTTTTTTGCAGGAAAGTTTTTGCATTGGATGCTGTTGGTGTCATCCCGGAAGAGTTTTGGAATTTGACTTTCCTCAGTAATCTGTATGTTTTTATTTTATTTTGTTTTATTTTTTTAACAGTCATATATTTATGTACCTGAGTTATAAACCCTTATTTTTGGTTATTGCACATGTAAACTTCCATCAAAGTGTGAGCTATGAAATGGGCGGTGCAGAATTTCAACCAATTGAAATATACATTGCATGCAGTTGGCTAGTGTTCTGCGTATGCTCCATTTGCAGTTTGTGGTGTTAATTAATACTAAGTTTCCTCCATTTCTTACAGGGATTTGAGGCAAAATTACCTGACAGGTCCCCTTTCTCCGTCCATTGGCAATCTAACTCGCTTGGAGTACCTGTAAACCATCTAATTTTTTAATTGAAACTTATAGGAAAATTATAATTGTTTATCTCAAGTGTATTTCTTTGATGTCCTGATGCTTGTTTATTGTGTTAAGGACCCTAGGGGTTAATGCCTTATCAGGGGAGCTTCCGAAGGAACTTGGAAAGCTTATCAATTTAAGATCATTGTAAGTTCTAATCAGGGTAAACTTCTTATCTATACTACTAAATAAAGGGAAGAGGAGTCTTAGTTTGCTCATAATTCTATTCCGAAAATTTCCCTTAATTTTTACACCATTTGACAGTTATTGTGGTATTGTAGTAAATTATTATTATTATTATTTTCAATATTTCCAATTTTTCCCCACTTTTCTACATGAAAGCCACCACCCATTCTTTATGAAAATTGTTTAAACTAACTAATCGATAACTGAAAGGAAAATATGAAATAAAGTGGGATAATGCGGCACACTTCAGGTATTCTTTTTTTAGTTTAGTTTCTTTCATGTAGATAGCAAGTCACTTCATCCCTTTTTTTTTTAATGGGAAAAAAAGTTGATTTGGATTTGAGTCCCCATAAAATAGATCATTCAGTAAGTTTCTGGTGGTATGTTTAAATCTGATTGTATGGTTTAATGATGTATGTGACTTCATTGACTGGAACACCTGGATCAGCAACCCATATGGATATGGTTGTGATATATATTGGTCATAACTGTAACTGTGAAATCTTTTGTGCGCACGTGTGTATGCGTGCTATAATGTGCAATTGTCATTACTAATTTTAATGATATGTCTTGCCTATTATAATGTTACTGTGCTTAGATCTTTTCTGGACCTTTGAGAAGGGAACCCTTGGAATATTATTAATTTGTTGATGATCTACTTGTTACTCTTGTAGGTCTTTCGCGACAAACAACTTCTCTGGTTCATTGCCATCCGAGCTTGGGAGTTTATTGAAATTGGAACAACTGTAAGTTTTTGTTAATGAACTGACTGATTATATTATTTTCATAAAAAAATGGTGCAAATCTTACCTTATCAAAAATAAAAAAAAATGGTGCAAATCTTATTTGGCTGCATTTGGCAATTTGAAGAAAATTTAATTTATTTTTAGGGTAGTAGTGTAGTACTAATAATATTGATTGTAACACTAGATGATCACAACCTTGTTAAAAACAAATTTGAAAATCGCCAAATGAAGAAGTGTGGATTTTTGTTTATTTATTTTTAAAATATGCATTTCCAGGAAATAAGATGGATTATATATATAGCATAATAACATTAAAATCACAATTATGATTGCTTAAGCATAATGATGAAATAACAGCACTGGTTCCCAAGCTAAGATGGGTATCTTTCAAGTGGAAGAGAAAACGTTTGATGTTGTCATAGAAGATTTGAGCAGAGGCAGATTTGTTCGAATCATTGAAAGGGGGAGGAGATTTTTTAAAAATTTCTTTCTTGAAAGGATGTTTGTGGGGAAGATAGATGAGTTTGTTGAACAGTTGTGCAATCATGGTGAGAAGGATTCTTGCTACTGGAAGGAGATTGGTTTATTTGGAGAAGTTGTAGCTATGGTGAGATCGAATGATAGAGGCACCGTGATTTTCATTTCTGAGATTCCTTTTAACCATAGGAGGAGCTTGGTCATCATTCTTGAAGGTCATGGGGCCTGCGGATGGAGGGCTTTTGCTGGAGCTTTGAGAAATTGTGTGAGGCCTATTTTGTTGCTGGCGAGTAAGGATGATGGATATGGGTGTATGGAAGAGATGATTCCATCTTTTTTACAAGTAGCAAAATTACAGGCTCTCCCAATGGCTGGAGAATGCATGGTGATGCCATGGGGTAAACATATGGTATTCATGCCGAATATAGCTGAATTGAAGAAGAGAACTCAGTTTATGAGGTCTTGTCTAGTGGGGAAATTTGAAGGTGATGTGGGACAATGTAGTCTATTGAAATCCGGGCTTCAAAAGCATGGGGGCTGTCAGTGGGGGTCAAGGTCCATGAATTGGCAGATGGTTTATTGTTATTAAAGAAGATCTCATGAAAGTGTTTGGGGAATTCTTTGAGAGAGCTAAGTTTGAGTAGAGTTTCAATGCTATTTTTCTTGCTTTAATCCCTAAGAAGGGTGAGGTTATTGATATTAGGGATTTCTGTCCTATGTCTCTTCTTGGGAGTGTTTAGAAAATTATTGCGAAAGTGCTAGCCAGAAGATTGGGGAAAGTGGTGGGGAGTATTGTGGATGTGGTGCTTGTTGCTAATGAGTGTGTAGACTAGAGGCATAGAAGTGGGAACCTGGGTTTGGTATGTAAAATGAATATTGAAAAGGCACACAACCATCTAAATTGGAAGTTCCTTCTCTATTTGGGAAAATGGGTTTTGGATATAGGTCGTGCAAAGCCTATTAATAAGATTTTTCTCTTTGTTGTTGATAAAAAAAAAAAAAGGGGGTGGTGCAAATGGATCTTGTGGTGCATCTCAACCCTGTCGTTCTCGGTTTTTATTAATGGGAAGTCATATGGTTTTTTTAAAAATCTCAAGAGGTTCTTGTAAAGTTGATCATTTATCCCCTTTTATTTTCATTTTGGCTAATGGAGGTTTTGAGTAAGTTAATTGTGAGAGCTGTTAAAGGTAATTTTATGGAAGGTTTTGTCATTAATGGGGGAGGTGGGGACTGGGAAGGATGGGTTGATCTCTCATTTACTCTTTGTTGATTTTCTGGGGAGTTGGGGTGGATCAACTTGGATTTCTGCAGTGTGTTCTTTTTTGTTTTGAAGCAGTTTCGGGCTTGAAAGTAAACTTAAGGAAGAGTGAGTTGATTCTAGTGGGGAGAGTGGATAACTTGAAAGTCCTTGCATCTAATCTTAGTTTTAGAGTTAGCAAATTTTCGGTCACTTATCTCGGTTTACCTTTGTTCTGGCATTTCAAAGACAAAACGATGTAGGAGTTAGTTGTTAAAAAGGTTGAAAGAAGCTTAGAGGATGGAAAAGAGGATATCTCTCCGGAGGAGGTAAGTTGACTTTGATTCGAAGCACTCTTTCTAGCATTCTGTCACACTTTATCTGTTTTTAAGATCCTAAGTACGGTAGCTTCAACGATTGAAAAGCTCCAAAGAGATTTCTTATCGAGGGGTATGGGATAAGATTTTAGATATAATATTGTGGATTGGCATACAGTGTGCTTCCCTAAAAAAGTTTGGAAGTTTAGGAGTTAGATCTTTGATGTGAATCAATCAAGCGCTTCTTAGAATATGGCTTTGGCAGTTTGGGATGGTGATGGTGGTTTATGGAAGGAGGTGGTGGTGTGGAAATATGGCATTTGTAGTGGAGGGATTGGTGGTCAAGGGAGGTGAGGGTTCCCCTTAGTGTCTTTAGAAGCTCTTGTATCTAATCTTAGTTGTAGAGTTAGTAGTTCACCAATTACTTACCTTGGTTTACCTTTGGGTTCACAATTCAAGGACGAGAGGATGTAGATATAATATTGTGGATTGGCATACAGTGTGCTTCCCTAAAAAAGTTTTGAAGTTTAGGAGTTAGATCTTTGATGTGAATCAATCAAGCGCTTCTTAGAATATGGCTTTGGCGGTTTGGCATGGGCAATGGAGGTTTATGGAAGGAGGTGGTGGTGTGGAAATATGGCATTAGTAGTGGAGGGATTGGTGGTCAAGGGAGGTGAGGGTTCTCCTTGGTAAGTGTCTTTAGAAGCTCTTGTATCTAATCTTAGTTGTAGAGTTGGTAGTTCACCAATTACTTACCTTGGTTTACCTTTGGGTTCACAATTCAAGGACAAGAGGATGTGGGAGCCAGTTATTGAAAAGATTGAAAGAAGATTTAGTGGGTGGAAGAAGGGGTACCTTTCCAAGGAGGTAAGGTGACATTGATTAGAAGTACCCTTAATAGCATTCCGACTTACTTTATGTTTGTATTTAAAATTCCAAGTTCGGTGGCTTCAACAATTGAAAAGCTTCAAAGAGACATTTTGTAGAGGGGAATATGAGACAAGCATAAGTATCACCTACTAGTGGATTGGCATACGGTTTGTCTTCGGTTGTTTGGGGGTGAAAAACATGTCACACATGAATTAAGTGCTTCTTGAAAAATGGCTTTGGAGATTTGGGATGGGCGATAGGGATTTATTGAGAGAGGTGGTGGTGTGGAAATACTAGGTTAGTATAGGAGGACGGTGGTCTATTGGTGGTGAGCCCATTACTTGTATGTTAAGACACTTTTTTTCTTCTATTCTTCTGAAGTGGGACAAACCCACACATGAACCTTAGCAATCTCTCCCTTCACGTGTAAATCACATCGAGTCAACTTCCCCTTGGGTTAGATCCACTACTCCCCACAAGCATTGCCCCTAAATTTGCTCTTCATGAGTCACCACATTTCCCTACATCCCGAGCCTGTGCATGTGGGCTCACGCCTTACCATGCCTTGAGGGTCTAATGGTCAACCACTTCACCATTTGTAAAGCCTAGTGGCCCATGCCACATCATTACTGAGACAACCCACCTAGTAGTTCACCGACCACCGTAATTCTGTGACTCCAACCTAAGAGCCCATCCTGGTACTCCACTGCTTGGAGAGTTTCACCCACGTCCCACATTAATAAAATATTAAGTTTAATACGGCTTCATATACCTATTTGGTCCTCTATCTAATAGCTTAGGCTTTTAGGTTGGAAACTTAACAATGTGTTAAGAAGTGGCGGAATCGGTTGATCACATCTTTATTCATTGTCATTGGACTCGGAACTTGTGAGTGCTTATCTTCTATTTCTTTGGTGTTCGGTGGGTTTTACCTTCCACTCATGACCTTCTTTCGGGTTGATGTTTAAATGGGGAATAAAGGACATAAAGAAGGTTTGGAATATGGTTCCACACACTATTTTTTGGGGCATGTAGAAAGAAATAAATTCGAGAACTTTTGAACAGATTGAGGTTTCTTTAGTTGAGCTTAAGTCCTTTTTTGTTAGAAATCTTTTTGGGGTTCAATATCCATAGCTATGGGCTTGGTCCTCCTTTTTCATTCTGTAGATTCTCTTAAGCCCTAGTTGGGGTTGGCGAGTACTTATATATGTCTCATGTACATGGTGTATGCCCTTTTGTTAGTAATAGATAGTTTACTTCAATTAAAAAAAAAAAGAAAAAAAAAGTGACATTACAATCACAATAATACATACTTCATCGTGTGACATTGGTCTGTTCCTTTTCTAGCTTTTGTTTTCAATCAAAACAAATGGAACATTCCTCTATTATTGCCTAGATCTTTTTGGGAGGAGATTTCACCCTCTTCTTCTCTCAACCACGTTTATTATCAAAACAATAAAAATAACAATAAAGAAAGGAGCCTTAAAAAATTTGAAACTTCCACAAATAATTTTGGGGAAGATGTATAAAAACAAGTGCTTATAACAAACCCTAATTATAAGGCCCCTTTTCTCTTTGGGCTAGCAAACCACAATGATATATTTATCCCTTTCCAATAGGTTTAGATATGAGATGAAAAATAAGTAACAAAAAGTCAGTTTGGTTTCATGCTATGAATATTTGACCATGGAAGTTACATTTTTACAAAGGCAATTGAGGAAATGTTGACATAGCGGGAATTGATTAAAAGAACACCATCTCCTTTGATAAGCACCACTCAAATCCACAAGGAAAGAACCAAATTCCAAAAGGAACTAATAATTTTATTTAAATGATGGTCTTGTTTTATTGCTACAATCCTATATATAGATAAATAAAGTCGAAGTAATAGGAAACATTCAAAAGAAGGGGATAATTAAAGAAAAGGAAAATCTTAAAACTTGGTAGATAGGTAATAATAAAAAGGGTAACCATATACTAGGAAAATAAAAAAAAAGGAAAATTACCAAAATGTTAAAAATCCCACAAGACAATAAAATAAAGCCTAAAATATACTAAAAATGAAAAATAAAAATAATCGTAGTAATTTATCAAATGATTGTCAATTGTCGGGCTTCTTTGTCCTACATCAGCCTCTCCTGTTTGAAAAAAACTCGCCCTCATGTTTGGCGTTTGGTATTGGACTCTTCCCTTCCATTGGATGAGATATTTCGAAATGCTCTAAAATCTTTCCAAATTTGTTCTCCATAACAAAATTAACTCGAGACTTCTATGCGTCGGTCTTTAATTTGTTGACAAGATCCACCAAATAGGATTGAAAATTATATTAAAATTTTTGACACCTAAGCAGTCAATTGCTTGTAACTTGTGACCCATTGTTCAACGATACAAAACCCATCAAAGAATGTGCAACTTCTAACTTATGATCTTCAATTTCTTCAACTTCAAAAACTTGGGGTGAATTTGATGTTCAATAGTGGCTTCACTGTCTTCATGAACTTCTTTTCCAAACCAGATCATAACCTTCCAGTGTAGGGTCAATGTCATAAGACAATAAATCTCCTTCATCTGGTCCACAAATATATTCTTGGTAGCTATTATCAGCTATTATCATAATGCAAAACTTTTTCTTTAAAAATCCCAAGTTCATCAATATCCACGCAGGCTGGCTGCCCAAGTGGAAATACTGGGTTGCAATCACGTGCAGGCTGAACTTGTACTTTATTGTGTTTGTGTACCCTGTTATTCTCTCATCTCTGATTTTCACCATCCAGCCTAGCAAGGGTTGTCTATATGTCTTGCAACACCTATTGGGTCTAGCGTTGAAAACTTTTGAATTCATCCCTCATAAGAAATACTTTCTCATGATCACTATTGTCAAGCATGTTGCCATCGCGTGCATTTTCCATTCAAACTAGGATAAAGCCAAGGCTCTGATACCAACTGACTTAGCAGGAAGCGATTAAAAGAAGAAGATCGTCTCCTTTGATGAAAACCACTCAAATCCACAAGCACAGAATTAAATTGGCAAATTCCAAAAAGAACTAATAATTTTATTAATTGAAAGATGGTATTATCTTATGGCTACAATCCTCTACATGGAGAAATAAGGCCTAGTGATAGGAAACATTTAAAAATAGGAAATAATTAAAGAAAAGGAAAACCTAAAACTTGGTAGACAAGTAATAATAGAAAGGGTAACCCTAAACTAGGAAAATAAAAAATAAAAAAAAATTACCAAAATGGTAGAAACCCTTCAAGACAATAAAGCTCAACATCCATTAAAAGTGAAAAATAAAAACAGTAGTAAAAATTTATCAGGTAGTTTTAAATTTTTGGGCTTCCTTGTCTGACATCAAATGTGTAGAGAGAAAGTGAGAGAAGATCACTTGTTGACTATGTGTGCATTAGGATGTCTCACAAAAATTGGATTGCTTTATTGTATAATTACTTTGCATTTGAATGCACAAATCCATCATAATGGGGTCATCTGAAAAATGGGAGTGATCACAAAAACTGATCACATAGGATTAGTTTTACGACTTCATGGGTTGTTGTATCAATTTTATAATACCTTTTTGATAAGTTCTTCTGTTTTCTTTAATAGTCCATTCATGATGAATTGATGGGCTTATGCACATAATTATATGTAAAACATAATGTGACGTTTCAGTATTTATGGGACTTTCAACTGCATTAAGATAGCAAATGTGGTGGGTTTTAGAAAAAGGAATATGCATCGAGCTAATATCATTAAGGAATACAGTGATAGATGACACAAATAGTCAGGATAAGGTTTTTATTGAGTTTTATATAACTACTAATATGTATGGTTATATCTTCTTGAGAAGACAGAGGTGGCACCAATTGAGGCCAAGAAGTTAACCGAGCATCCTGATAGAGCTAATGTTAAAAAAGGAACTCATGTAGCCAATGTCTAGTAGTTGGGAATAACGCTTTGTTAGTTTGCAACTTGTGTAAAGTAGTAAAGCATCAATTTCATCTTGCTTTTGTTATTGTTGTTTTAAATTTGGTCCTTTTGTGATTAAGCTCCTATACTCTCTGCTCTTGCTTTTATTCTCTGTTTCTCATAGCTCCTAAGTGAGTGATTTAGTACGAATAGGGGAGAAATCAAAGGTCGTCAGCTTTGTAGATGGTTTGGGGTGAGATTTGGGTAAGGTTTGTCGGTTGTATTTTGCTGGAATTTCAGGAAGAATCTGCTGGAAATTCTGTACAGCAGTGATTTCATGGAGTTGTGGTGGCCTTTTGAAGGCTTGGGGTGTTAGGATGGAGGCTTGATGGTTGGAGAAGGGTTGGGGTTATAGAAAGGTAAGTTTTTAGGTGTAAGATGGTCTGAGACTCTGAGAGTAAGGTTTGGTGGTCTTTAAAGCAACACAGCTGCACAGTTTGGGTTTAAATTTAGGTTCGTGAAGGGTGTGTTGGGACTTGGGGTTAAAAACTTAAAATACTTGCTGGAAAATTAGGGAGAAAGGGGAAAAGGCAATACAATAGTTGAAGGAATAGGGGAAAAGGAAAGATAACTAGTAGGGTCCTAGGAATCACTCCAAGTGAGAAGAAGGCATCACACATTCACACCTCCCTAAGGTTTGACCGTTTGAGAGAAACTCACAACCAGCAGCTATTGTAGTAAATGTTATTTATTGATCCCATAATCTGATATTACATGACTTTATATAGGTCTAAAAACAAGGTAAGCTTCCAAGAGAAGCTAGAGAACTTGGACCATGTGGACTTGGACTACACCAAAAAGAAAGACCCAACTAATTGACCCAAATAGGAAGCCCAAAAGGTAAAGCCCTTACATGTCCCAAACTTAAGGGGTTGGCCAGTTTTGATTTCACACTGTTTGGTAAATCTCTTTTTCCTACTAAACAGTTCAGCTTTGTTTTGAAAACAAGGCATAAACATAGTTTTTTTCAAACCAACTCACAGTTGGTTTATTTAAAAACTATAAGTTATGAACTGGACCTAGACTGATCCAGTTTTTGAAGTTCCCAAATAGGCCCCAGCTAAACCCAATTATGCAAGGCTCCAAGTGGGGCCCACATCTCCAATATGTACCAAATCAAGGCTTGGGCCTTAGACCCTCCTTCCTACGCCATTGATACACTTTGATAGGCTGCTGCCACTGATATCCATTAGTGAGTCTCATAAGATGTTATGTTGGGTTTGCTGGTTGAAACAATTATGATAATCCTTCCTTGTAGTTTATAGGAGAATAGAGCTTTCTTTTAAATGTCAAGGCAAAGCTTGGGAGGAAGGGAGGAAAGGACGGTTTTTCATGAGTCCTATAAATTTTTGGGTCTGCCAATGAAAAAATCTTTAAGAGAAGTTGAAAATAATAGTTGAAAGATTTTGAGATAATTATAATCAGTTAAGAAAATACCCAGATAACTAGTCAAACTAAGAGTATTATGAATCAAATGTCCTCATCAAAACCAAACAATTCTTTGTTAAGAAGGAAAAAAAAAAGATTGAGAGGAGGAAGGCTGTATTTCGGTGGGTCCCAAGTGGAAAAGGGGAAAATCCAAAGTGGGCTCCACTAGCAGACAGTGGGTTCCACCTAGTTCTTCATGATAAAGGAGTCTATATGGTAAGGTTTGGTTGGACATACCTGGTTTTACCTACTTTGGATATGGAGATATTTGGCTTTCCGTTGCTATGGTGATTTCTCTTTTAGAGCTTTCACAATTGCCAATAGTCATTCTTCTGAATGGGTTATTTAGTTCTAAACTTATAACGATGAATGATAGAGCTTTCCATTTTTATGGTGATTTCTATTCTAGAATATTCAAAATTCCCAATAATTATTCTTAAGAAAAGGATATTTAGTTACTTCCTCTGTCTGATGAAGGAATATGATTGTTATGGTGGGCTAAGGCTTGTGATTTTAGATTTTGAAGGGTGGTAAAAGGTTACTAGGCTTTGTAGGTGAGTTAGGGTTGGAGTAGGTTAAGATTTAAAGGTGGTAAGTGATTGGCATCTGACATTGGGTTGCTAGAATTCTGGACATCAACAATTTTAGGGTGTAGGATATTAGGGTAAAGACTTATGGTTTAACAATAGGCTCAAGGTTATGGGAGCTGGCCAGTTGGGTTTTAGGTTGAGAAAACAATGAAATAGGGGCTGGTTATGGATCAATTAGAAACATAGCATTGTAGAGAATTAAAGAAAATAGAAGTAGAAGAAGAGAGGCTAGGCAGGCATGCTTTCAATAACTAAACTAAAACACTAAATATTTCATTAGGCAAAGTCTAAATTCGTTTTGGTACAATAGCCCTTATTTATAGACTCTAGAAGACTTGCTAGGTAAGTAAAAAGCTTCTAAAAACAAAACTAATCAATATAGAAACCAACTAGGACTCAAATTCTACTAAAATTGAAAAGTTTATAAACTTTTCATCGGCTAATTTAATAACCTAAGAAAATAATCCTAATTGGACTCAAATTAAAAATAGAAACCCTTAGAAAGTCTAACCGAAATAGAAACTATAGAAAATGGAGTCTGTAAAATAAATTAGTGGATGTAAATGCATTAAATGCACCTTCCTAAAAATGTAAAATACATGTTTTTTGAATGAGACAATCTTTACGGGATGGAGGGAGTGTAAACGGGAAGAGATTCTCTCCATTCAATGGACGGTCCATCGAAATCCGGACCATTAATACCATGTGGGAACCACCAAAACATGTGAGACCCATATGGTATGAACGGTTTAGATTTTAATGGACCGTCCATTGCAATGGAGAGGATTCTAGCTCAGTATAAATATATAATAATTAATGACATGTAATTAATAGAGGCTACAATAGGAGTAGCTAGCAGCTATTAGTGTATTACAATAGGTGCACTACTTCCAATAGGGTGGCGTTATTGCCAAGACACAAGTGCTGTACGCTATTTTCTCATGAATGGACCAAATTGACCTTTAAGTTAAAAGATAGATATGAGAGGAGAGAGAAAAGGGAAGAGGGAGGAGAAAAGAAGGGGGCCAGAACTCAGACAATGACTGCCATTAAGCGTCTTGCCATTACTGAACCTTTGTCCCGCCATCTGTGCACAACTTCGGTCCATGTCCTGTTTTGATTGAAAAAGTAAAAAAGAGAGCGAAAGAGGAAAGAAACGAATCACTATCTTCCAACCATGATAGGGATCTATGCTGATCCTTAATTTCTCATTACCATCTTCTCCACAGTTCTCACATTCTCTCTCTACTCATAGTTAACACAAAATACTCAAACCAATTTAAGAACTAGGGGTGGCATTTGTTTGATCTATTCTCTGTTTTCCCCTTGAGGTTTCTTGATGCTGCATTGTGGATTGATGGAGTTTCAGATCCAAAATAGAGATTTGGGCTTGTTGTTGATGATATGCAGAGTTGAAGATGTATTATTCTTTGCCTTTTTCTTAAACCTAAATTTGATTCTTTTGCCTTTTTTGGGTACTGAGAATTGGGAATGTTTTGTTTACTTTGATTTTCTTTGACAAGCAATGATTTGCTGTTGGAATTGATGAAATCCAAATCGTAGGGGAAGATATGGGTTGATTAGAAACATTAGTTGGGTATTGATCATGTTGTCCTCTGTTTGCTTGTAATTGCTTGGGTGTGGGTTGTGGTATGTGAATGCTGTTGGAATTGTTGATGGTTTGAGATTGCTCTTCGTCAATGGTGGTCATGGTCGGAGTGCTGCCCCTCTTTTCTTTCCTCCCTCTTTGCTTTTCTCTCTCCTCTCCTATCCATCTTGTAAGTGGCAATCTATTCTATTCTTAAGAAAATGTCGTGGAAGCAGCGTTTGTGTCTGGCAATAATGCCACCCTTTCCAATATTATAATACAGTATACACACTAATATAGTCATTAATAAGAAATAACAACCTGGTCAATATTATGAATTTTCAGACCCTTTGTATATAGAGCATCATAAACCAGTAAAACCTTTAATCTAATTCTTTGTTATTGTCATCACCAAACCTCCCTGGTGGCACCATTGGATGTAGGCTTCTCAATGTATGCACATGTATGGCTACGAAGTCTATGGATAACTTCTGGAGTTGTTATTCACTTATTCTCCCTGGTGGCACCAATGAACCATTGGATGATAGGTTTCTCTATGTATGCACTTGTATGGCTATGGAGTCTATGGATAACTTTTGGAGCATGCTAATATCTCTCTTTTATAATATTAAATATTGCAGCTACTCAATATCACATTCTTTTATATGCATGATATACTTTTCTTCTTTAATGATAATTTGACACCTATCTTCTGGTTTGCTATGTCTGGAACCCTTTTTTTTATGAAGATTTAAGTTTTTACTGGCATAAAGGACAAGATATTATATAGAATAAATTTACTGAAAATTGTTCATCTTGACAGTTACTTTGATGATTCTGGAGTCAGTGGGGAGATTCCTTCAACATTTGCTAATCTGCGAAACCTGGTTAAAGTGTGAGAGCTCTTTGACATTTCTTTCTCCTATTTGGAAAACTTAAAATATAAACATTTTGGAGAAAGGAAAAAATGATTATAGTCAAATTTTACCAGAGGTAAATCTTATGGATCTCAGGTGGGGAAGGGACACTCCTCTGATGGGAAGGATACCTGACTTCATAGGAAATTGGTCAAAGCTTACAGTCTTGTAAGACAGCGTAATCAGATGTGTTCTCTTTATTTTCATTCAGTTATGCTTAAATTATACCAGGCTTGATTTTTCATCATACTAGATACTCAATTTAAAACAATGTAATTCTAAGAGCACAAATACTTTCCCCGTGGTGCCATGGCAGTGTTGGACACAACACTCCTTCAACACAACACCTCTCACTTCATTGTTCGTTTTTTTTTTTTTTTTCCCTATCTTCTTTATGAACAAGTCAACTGGAATTTCCAGAAACAATATAATTGGATGCATTTTGAATGATGTTTGTGATGCTCTACATGATTTAATATAATCATATATATATATATATATATATATATATAGTATTAATGTCGTATCTTAAATTTTGAGGATTTTCTGTGTCGGCGTATTCATGTCGTGTTATGTCACATGTTCATGTCCATACTTTTTAAAATTGCACTTTTTACAATAGGATGTGAAGGTGCAAAATTTTTAAATCTGCCTTGATATTTAGTTTCAAAAGCTATTTGTGTACAGTTTAGTTTGTAATTAACATACTTACAAATGTTTTTGTAGGAGGCTTCAAGGAAACTCTTTTAATGGTCCAATACCATCAACACTTTCCAAGTTAACCTCTTTGATAGAGTTGTAAGTGTCCACTTTTATTTGTTACTTGTTCAGATGTAGCAGATCTGTGAAGCTAACCATCTTGTGTATATATAAAACGTAGGAGAATTAGTGATGTGTCGAATGGGAGCTCTTCGCTGGAATTTATTAAGGATATGAAGTCTTTAAGCATCCTGTAAGGCAACATAGTTGTGACTTATAAATTAATTCATTTTCCTATGCTATATATATTAATATATGTGTGATTCTTAATTTCTTTTTGGAATATCAAATATAACAAATCTGTTACATGTTCTGCAGAATACTGAGAAATAACAATATTTCTGGTTCTATTCCATCCAATATTGGAGAATACCAAAGTTTGTCGCAGCTGTAAGTTACTCTATAGGTGGGCGATTCTTTAGATACTTGTAGAGCTGGCAATGTGTCAGGTTGAATTAGGGTTGGCTCCAAAATGTCCTTGCCTGAAACAAGCCCATTTCATAAGGGTCACGGTCACCCTGAATCTAACCTGCCAACCCAATTTGAACTTTTTTTTGGTTGGTTGGTTCCGTATCTAGCTGAAACTTAACCTATTTGCAGTCGGATAAGGGGCCAGTCTAGATTCAACTCAAACCTTTTTTTTTTGTTTGAATATTCAGATGGGGCCATGGGTGTAGGTTAGATTTGGCCAGCTCTATCTACATGAAGATTATTATTTGTTAATTTTTAAATATAATTAGCTACTACATTTTACGTATTTCTACCTTGCGATCATTGGATTATCATTTTTTTATTTTATTATTTTTTTTTTTTGCAAGGGATTTGAGCTTCAACAGTTTTACAGGAAAAATTCCGGACTCACTCTTCAACTTGAGTTCGCTCTCTTACTTGTAATATACCATATTTGTTTACTTGTTTCACATAAGTCCCCAACTTGTACCCCTAATCATACTAAAGCATGTATTATTGTCTCCATGCTCAGGTTTCTTGGAAATAATAAGTTTACTGGTTCCTTGCCTGCACAAAAAAGTTTGTCTCTTTCTAATATGTGAGTATATCTGACATATTGGTATTCAAAATTATTAGAATGCATTGAGAATGGAGTTTTGTCATAATTGTCCAATTCAGAAGTTCATTCCTATGTTAGTTAATTATATAAGGTTTCTCAAATCAGGGAGGTCTAATCCTCAAACTATCTAAACTTAAAGGATATGAGTACACTAGAAAGCTCCAATTTCTTTGGTCAATTCTTTGTATAGGGCCATATATATTTTGTTGATCGACCATGAGAACCACATGTTAAAATATCATAATGAGCTGAATTGAAGATTTATTTGTTCTAAACTCAAAAAAATATGTAGGGAGTAAATGAAATTAGTTTATACTGGGAGAAACATGATTACACCATGTGTATTTTGCTGCCTTTATACCCACAATATAGCATGCCCACTAAAGTAGGGTTGAGGTATCTCTCACCGCATTGGGTAAAATAAATCTAGATATGCACTAGTAGTAAGGCCAAATATTGATGTGCATTTAATAATTCTCTTTTATTTTTCCCTTTTCTTTTTGGTGGGTGGTCCACACATAAGGATTCTAGCAGTTTAATGCAGGTCCATTCCTAAGATTTGTAGTTTGTTTGGAAGCAAGTTCATGGAAGAATGAATTTTAATGATCACTAGAGTTATTTTAACTTGCTTTTCATCCCCCATTTATTTTACACTTTAAGGTTTTATGAAAAATATAAAAGATTAATATAAAAATCTATCGCGTTGTCCACTAGAAAACATCATTTTGAGCAACTTTGTAGAAGAAAGTTTTTCCAAAATCTGTCGTTTAAGAGGAGTTTTTCGCAATCTTAATGATAGAGAGTGTTCTGAGCTTTCCTCTTTGTTGTCCTTACTTGATGGTGTGTGCTTGAGGGAGTCAGTGTCAGATAGGAGGAAGTGGCTAGCCCATTCTTCCGGAGTGTTTTCTTGCAAATATTTCTTTGAACTTTTGGTTGATGATGTTAAGTTTCCAACTTATAAGCCTAAGCTTATCAGTGGAGGGCCCAAACAAGTATATGAAGCTATGTCAAACCCAATATTTGGGTGATGTGGGATGTGGTATATTTCCAACACTCTCCTTTATGTACAGGCTTAACATAGGCCTGTCACGTGGGTAACAAATATGGGCTCAATAGGCCCAAGAACGACATGCTTTGATACCATGTTAAGTTTCCAACTTACAAGCCTAAGCTTATAAGTGGAGGGCCCAAACAAGTATATGAAGCTATGTCAAACCCAATATTTGGGCGATGTGGGATGTGGTATATTTCCAACAGATGATTCATGTAGGCCATTGTTTTCTCCATCTTCAATGATTTGGAATGCTAAAGTTCCTCTTAAGGTGCGTGTGTTTTGTTGGTTTGTGGCTCATAGAAAAATTAATACCAATGACATGTTTCAGAAGAGAAGGCCTTCCTTGGGTTGCTCCATTTTATTCCACACAATTGTTTGAGCTTCGATTTGAGGGTTTTGGGAGAGTAGGAAGGGATTGACTTTGTGGAGACGTGCGATCTTGGCTATTTTTTGGGTTTTGTGGTTGGAAAGGAATGCCAGGATTTTTAAAGGGAAAGAAGATTGGGTGGATGCATTATGGGAAAGAGCCTATTTCTTAGCTTCGTTTTGGGCTTCAAAATCGAAGCCTTTTCAAGGGATTCCTTTATTTATGAGTGATTGGAAGGCGGTTTGTGATTGCTAGTTGTTTGTCTTTATTTTGTCTTTATTTTGGTGGACCTCTTGTCCTCCGTTTATTCTCTCTTGTATGTTTTTTCTATTTAATAAATTCTATTTCTTCGTTGTTGATAAGAAAAAAAGGAGTTTTTTGCCATTTATAATCTCTGTTTCATAAATGGCTAAAAAGTCCACTTAAACGATAGATTTTAAAAAAACTTTATTCTACAAAGTTGTTCAAAATGATGTTTTCTAATAGACTACGTGTTAGTTTCATCAAAACCTTTTGTATTTTTCATAAAACCTTAAAATGTAAAATAAGTGTGGGATAAAAAGCAAGTCTTGGGGTGCTAATAGAAGCCCCCTTTATAGGGGCCTATTTTGTATGTTTTTAAAGATAAATCAAAGAGTATGTGAAGATGAAAATGTAGAATTACTTTAACAGAATACTTCAAACTCCCAAGTGGCTTTTTTTTTTATATTTTATAACTTCTTCAAAAACTGGTTGGTAGTTACTTCTGTCAATCCCAAATCAATTTAGAAGTCTTAATTCCTTGAAGTTGTTTCAAAAGACATACTTAGTCCTAATTCCTCAAGCCTATTTTGTAGGTAATAATTTGATTGCTTCTTCTTGAAAGGGTATGAATGTCTGTTCACTTCTAGTTAAGCCTGTAACATAAAAATATGTAGAATTAATTCATGCAATTTAAGACGATTATTATGGATTGAAAGAGAAATGGTTTTAGGGTTGCTGTCTGGGGAATGGGGATAGTTTCTTTAAAAACAAATAAATATTGCTAGGAGTACATAATAGTACAATGCTGTTTCTTCCACATAAAAATTTCTTAAGAATGGTTTTACACTAATAGTTTTGGCAAATAAGCAAACATAGAGAAAAATATGTAGAGGAAGCATAAAGAAACAAGTATAGAGATTTTTTTTACAAGATCAATTCTGCTGTTGTATTAGTTGATTGCATTTTTTTCCAATGCCTAAATTTGAGGCTGACCACAGTATTGTTTATAAATTATAAGTTGGATGGATCATAGTTAATATTCACGTTATCTTATGCCTGCAGAGATTTATCATACAACGAATTATCAGGGAGCTTTCCTTCTTGGGTGAGCCAACAAAATTTACAACTGTATGTATGAAAAATTATATTTTCTACTAATTTGTTGTTATTTTTACTTTTATATTGTTTAGTTTAATATTCCTTTGTTTCCATCCTGCAATAGTTTAACCTTTCACCTTTCAGATTTTGCAATAAGATTTTTTCCTCAAATGATTTTATGAAAATTACATCGTGTAAGTTGCAGCGTATGTTCAATATACATCAAAATATTGTTGAAGCTGACATCGAGATCTTTATGGGTGTGTAATGTGCAGTAATTTGGTCGCCAACAACTTTACATTTGATAGATCGAACAGCAGGTGATTCTCTAGCTATTTTTTACTTAAACATCTCAAAAAATGAATGACACTCGAGGAAATGTTGATGTCTTCCAAATATGATGTTTTTGATTAATGAGGTCTGGCCACTGGCAGCTATGTCAAATGTGGGCAGTGCGGCTGCTGAAAGCAACTCTTATTAAACATAAAAATAGTTTAAAATATCTACAAAATGAAATAATCTGTAAGTCTAAATGTCAAAAGAACACAACCATAAGCATCAACCATGTTCATCAAGTGGATTTGAGTAGGAGGAGGAGTATAAATGTCGAAAGAACACAACCATAAGCATCAACCATGTTCATCAAGTGGATTTGAGGCGGAGGAGGAGGAGGAGAAACAAAACTATCATTTGAATAATAGGAAGCTAGGGTATTCTTCCTTGTTAAATTGTATTTATACTTATATGTGTACAAAAGAGAAAAGAAGACCAGACTAAAAGAGATATCACTTTCGACGATTGAATTGCACTTTTATATCTAGATTGGAATTGGACTAAGAATGACATCAACATTACAAAATAATCATTTAGCTCTAGCTTTAGGAAAGAGATATGAGAGGGAAGATAACAAATATGATAGAACTAAAATGGGTTTATTGTTTCGATCAAAGTATGGGTATTTTGTATTTTTAAAAATTTACATTTAATCCCCCGTTTATTTAATCCCAAATGAATCCCAAATGTATTAGTTGTGTATCCGAGGATTATCTACAGCATATCCAATGATGTGGCATTGTTTGTTACTATTCCAATATATATGGAGAGTAGAGGATACGTATTTGGGAGTATCCTAGGCATATTGGGATCCGATACGGATAATGTATGGATTTGTTGGGGCTTTTGAAGTATCCATGCTGAAGATAGGAGAAGACTAAGAAAACATTGGGGAAAACAATATCACATTAGAACATGATTACCATGTTAAGTTTCTAACCTAAAAGCCTAAGCTATTAGGTGGAGGGCCCAAACAGGTATATTAAGTTATATCAACTTTTTATATTTAAATGATGTGGGATGTGGGACTCCCAACAATCCCCCTCACGTGCAGGCTTAACACGACCACAACGGGCCTGTCACGTGAATAACAAAAACGGGCTCACAAACAAAATAGGCCCAACAACAACAACAACTGGCTCTGATACCATGTCAAGTTTCCAACCTAAAAGCCTAAGCTATTAGGTGGAGGGCCCAAACAGGTATATTAAGCTATATCGACTTTTTATATTTAAACGATGTGGGATGTGGGGCTTCCCAACATACCATTTAACAATGGAGACTTGGATCCTCTTGGATTAAAGATTTCTAAAGTTTCTCTGCCAGAAATTCCAGATACAAAGACGAGCCACTTACATTTTAAAATTAGCGTGCGAAATCCAGGAGACATCATTATTCACTATAAGAAAAAATGTTAGTTCAAGAATCTAAATGCACTTTATTATACCCAAGTGTGGTTTCAGTCTCTTCATGGATGTCTTTACGTCTGCCAATGAACTAACTTGATTCCTTTGGATCCTCAGCAAAACAAAAAATCAAAATCAAAAAACATGATTCTTTTGATTATGCTCAATTAAATGCAATTTTAGCTTTACAGTATCAACAAATCATTCATAGAAGCCCCTTTTTATTGCTAAGGTACTGAAACTGCTGTTATTTGGTGAAATGCTTGTTTTAATTTCACTATAGGATTCTTGCTCAATACAAGAATACAAATTTAATCCCATAACATGTTGATTAATCAAAGTAGCTGCTGGACTAAATTATACTTGCTATCATTCTATTACATAATTCTTATATTACTGCCACCTTTCCTCATTTTGAATGCATTCTTCCTCTGCTTTCAGTGTTCTGCCTGGATTGAACTGTCTTCAACGGAACTTTCCTTGCAATCGAGGTTCTGGAGTCTGTAAGTTCAATCTAAATGCTTCCCATGTTTTTTATTTTAAGAGTTCAATACATAAGTAGGCATTTTGAGGCCCAACAAGGAGAGAGGTCTTTAGGATCAATTTTCACGAGAATAATACTATAAACCATTAAACTCTAACATACTATAGATTATTGTGTTGGGTTCTCTTGGATGAAAAAACGAAATCCTTATCCTTTCATTGCTTTTCATAGCAAGAAAATTACATATATTTTACTAGGGTTTGAATTTTCCTTCCAGTTTACTTATTGATGTGATAATTGTGACCATGATGTCTTGTAGCCATTAGAGAATGATGGAATGGGTACTAAACAACTCTGGTGAGGAGGGATTTAGTGATGATCATGAAAAGAATGTGCGAAGTTGGGATTTGAATATATCAGTCCCTATTCTAAGCATCTGAACTCGTATACCACAACTTAAAGTTGCATGGGAATATTCTTTTGGGGGATACATATTGGTCCAACTACAGGCAAATAATTACAGTTAGTAGTCATTCTTAGTTAAGTTAGTAGTCATTTACTAGTTAGTAAAAAGTTGTTTACTAGGAAGTTAGTAGTGATTTGTGTTGAATGCCTGCAGCTAGACCAATCTGTAATTCCCCCTATTCTTTTACCAAAAATGGGATTCAATTGGTTTGCGGGTAATGTGATAAATTAGAGTGGAGGAATTGTTGGGAACAGAGCAATAAAACTAGGCTGCCTTGTGGGTGATCTGGATTGAATGGAATTCCAGGATATTCAGGGAGAAATTGGTTAAGATTTGTGGGTCGAAGACCACTAAGAGAAGATGCGTGGGGGGTCACTTCTATCCCCCATGATTAGGCTTCGTTGTTTTTGTTGTGTTGTTTTTTGGTCTGCTAGGGAGGATGCAAGGGCTTTACTTATGTTTTTGCTGTAGGCCACTCAGTTGGTGGTTGCGTAGGGGGTTTGTGGTGTTGTTCTTTGTTTTTCTTTGGACTTCTCATCCACCTTGTATTTATCTTTTTGTGGTTAATACACCTGTCTCTTGTGAAAAAAAACTAGGCGGTGATTATGTGAATATGGTGATTCAAATGGATTGTAAGGTTTATCTCTTCTTTGTTCTTATTTTTCTTTTAGCCTTTATTCAAATTCAAATGTATGGGGTAGTGTTAGAAATAAAGGCTAAAAAAGGTCGCATTTCACTTTTCACTCGGAAGAATATTTAATGAAATTCTCCAAACATGGATTAGATGCTCTTTAACCATCATTCTTGAGAATGACCCACTAAATTCCAAGTAATAGATGCCAATTTTGTATAATAGGTTATTAGATGTGATTTAGCTTTCTTAAAGTTGAGCATTTCCCTTGCAAAACAACTTGAATGCATAGTATGTTTATTAACACATCAACACATAGGTGAGATTAACTTTGTAATTTGAAACACCTTTTTTGAATTCTCATTGATAAGTGCCTCTGCTGCACTGGTGTACAGATTCTGATTTTGCAATTAAGTGTGGCGGTCCACAGATTAAGTCTTCTACTGGGATTGTGTTTGAGAGGGATAATGAGACTCTTGGTCCGGCTTCGTATTTCGTGACTGACACAAACAGGTGGGCTGTTAGCAATGTGGGATTCTTTACTGGGACCACCAACCCTCTGTACACTATTTCCTCATCATTTCAATTCACAAATACTTTACACCCGGAGCTGTTCCAGACAGCACGAATCTCTGCTGGTTCACTAAGATACTATGGCTTGGGGCTTGAGAATGGTAACTATACCTTGAGCCTACAGTTTGCAGAGACAGAAATCTTAGATACTAATCAATGGAAGGGTCTTGGGAGGCGTATTTTTGATATTTATATCCAGGTCTGAATTGAATTATTTGATAATTCCATAAAGTTTATTTTATTTTATTTTATTTTTTAGCTGAAACCCTTTGTGTTAAACTGAATGTTTTATTGAAAACATAGTATTTTTTTCACTAGTAGAAAATTATGATTGACCATTATGTCAAATTTGTGAAGTACTTATCAACCATGAATACTGAGAATAATTCCTGAATTTTTATTAATTATCTTATTTATTCTTGAAACTCTAGTCTCAATTCGTCAATAGAGTCGCTTTCTTGATTTCTTCGCAATATATTTCCATTAAATTCCAAAATCTATAAAATTCCCATCATAATTTTTTTTTTTTAAAAAAAAAAAAAAAGGGAAAAATCAAAGAAAAAGGGCTTCAAGCAGTCATAAAATAATTTCTGAATTTCAAATATTTCATTATTGAGTTACGCGTAATGCATAGCATCTTGAAGTTCTTACTTTGGTTAATCTCTATTGGTTTTTTCTTTAATATTTGTTCAAGTTCTTACTTTGGTTTATCCAGGGGAATTTAGAATCAAAAGATTTTGATATACAAAAGGAGGCTGGTGGGGCCTCTTTCCGAGTTGTTCAAAAGGTTTTTAAGACTCGGGTATCGGAAAACTACCTTGAAATTCATCTATTTTGGGCTGGAAAAGGGACTTGCTGCATACCTATTGAAGGCACATATGGACCTCATATTTCAGCTATTAGTGCTACCCCAGGTAGCATGATTTAAAAACATTTGTTGCAATTTTGGAGCTAAAATCTTTATATTTTTATATGCTGATACGAACTGATTGACTACTATGATTTTTTTACAGATTTCGTCCCTACTGTTAGTAACTCACCCCCAACCAAGAAGAGGAATAGGACTGGCTTGATAGTAGGAGTTGTCATTGCTGTTGGAGTTGTAAGCCTTCTGTCTGTTTTTGCAGTTTACTATTTTGTTCGAAGAAGAAAAAGGCCATTGCCGAATGACGATGAAGGTAATTTTAAAGTTTCTGGTGTGTTTGTTTGTAATTGCAGTTTGACTTCTAGACTTGGTTGCAATGTCCTTCATATGTGGTTTTTTTGTCTGCCCATGGTTCTAGTCTTTTACTAAAGGCTGTTTCAGATGAGCCACTGAAATAGGTTTTCAATATGTTTTTCTATTGTAAATTCAAAGGCTGTAATAAATTCTCGTGGTGGTTGTGTTTTCATGGAACATGTTTTTCACCAAAAATAAGATGACAGAGGCACCTTTAAAACCTGGATTGTTGTTTTTTTCCCTCCTTTTTAAGGTGTGAGAAACAGGAGTTACATTCCCAATAAAACCCTAGGTTATTGACAACTTTTGAAATGTTTTTTCCACCAATTTACTTGTCTTCAATCAAACAATAGTCTGATGAAAACGTAGTTATGAGTGTTTGTTTCTAACATATCAAAAAGTTGTCTCAGAAAATATATATATATATATATATATATATATATATATATATAATATATCCAAAGGTAATAAGAGGCAGTCCAATCATCTGCCAAAAACTAAACTCGTTCGTTCTTCCTGATCAAATATCATGGTCAAAGATGGATTCAAGTGTATGCATACTACAGCTTACAAAGTAAATAAGCAAACTCAATTGACTTGATAAACAGATTCACAACCATAAACTGTGTTTGTGTTGAATTCTGTAGAGCTCCTTCAGATAGATGGCAGACCATACACATTTTCTTATACCGAACTAAGGACTGCTACAGAAGACTTCAATCCTGCAAATAAGCTTGGAGAGGGAGGATTTGGACCTGTTTTTAAGGTATGTCATTATTTTATGCATGGAAAACAAGCGGTGGAGCCCATTTCAATGCCCACGAAATGGTATCAAATCTTTTTTGTGAACTAGATAATGGTATCAATTATCTGATATGAAAATGAAAACGCAACTACCCTACATTTGTTGCAATTATTAGTTTGTTTCATTTTTATTTATTTATTTATTTACTTTTTGTGTGTGTGTGTGTGTGTGTGTGTGTGTGTGTGTGTGTGTGTGTGCATTTATATGTCTATTGATGGTAGCAAGGACTTAAATATTGGTATCGATGGATATATTGAGAGGCCAAAAATATGGATATATAGGTTATATGGATGGATATATCAAAAATATTGATTCGATTTAGAGGTATGATGGATATTATTAGTTAAACATAGATATTTTCATTAAAACTCTTAGAAACAATGATTTAGACTCTAAGAAAAATTTTAGAATCAAAGTATTGCAATTTAAATGTGTACAATACAACTACATGTTGTGTAGGGTATAAAAAATGTGTTGCTAAACAAATAAATAATTATTTTTTTTATTCTTTATTTTTGCAAATTCAACATTTAAATGCCACATAACATTAAATATTTAAAATACATATCATTGAAGTTGGCTTAACTCATCAATAATGTCTCAAAGTTATTGGTTTGTTGCATATAAAGAAATAAAAATAAAAATATTAATAATTTAAAAAAAAAGGTGGTTCACGTGAATGCTTGCTACAATTTGTTTAATAATAACAAAATGGAAGGTGCTTAGCAAAGGACAAAGTGGAGACAAATAAAAATTTGGGAGTCTAATCATCACGTGATGACTAAGGGATAGATCATAGATGCATCCATAGAGCACATCTGCAATGCCGAAAATGCCATATGAGGAGAGGGGTGAAATGCAAGCAATCTGGTCTGATCATGGCTCCAATGCTAGTGAAGCCATGCTAGATCTTCAAATGGGATCAAACAAAAAAAATGGGCTTTAGATGGCTGCATTTTGACGCCGATGACACCACCTCGGAGCACGCCAGTGCCGACAATGGCATCATGGAGCACACCGGTCCCCGTGACATCATCTACTCGTCTAAAGTCCCTCTTTATTTCTCCGCTTGGTTTTAGGTGAGTTTCCTTTTGAAAATTATAATTGGTTTTTGAGGTTGTTGTTGCAAATGGTTGATATATCGGTTAAATATCGGCAATATGTCAACCAAATACCGTCGTTATTTTTATGAATAAAGGACGAAATAAACCAATATTGACGATATAGTTGACATCTTGAAGATATTGCTGATATATCTCTTGATAAAATGTTAAAAAGATATCTCATTGTGATTTTGTATCAACCCTTGCCTAAATATTGGCCATATATCACCGGTATTGGCGATATTTAAGTCCGAAGGTGGCAGCACCCTCCTAACCTTGATTAGTGATAGGTGGGAGTTCAGAAATTGCAACTATTATTGTAATAACAATATTTGAGAAGCTGAATCCCTGTAGAAATTCATTAAGAGTTCAGACATGCATCGAACCATATCTACATGCCTGGCATCTATTACTAGTTCTACTTCATGTGTACAACCAAGTGTACATGCAGATCATGTTTTGTCTCCATTAATTTGTGGATAAGTCAGTCTGAGTACAAGATTAAAATATTTAGAGTATTTATTCAAATGATAGGTTGTTATCTTATTTTCTTATAGTTGCTTCGATAAAAATTATGATTTCAAAATTCCACTAATTCAGAATTTTTTTTTTTTTTTTTTTTGTTTTATTTTTACAAGTAAAGCTTAGTCTTAATTTCCAAGTTTTTAGCTAAATTTTGGTGGTTTGATGTTTTTGAAATCTTGAAAATTTTAACCTTTTAGCCAAATTCCCGAAAAGAATTGCTGTTTTTGTTTGTCTTTTTTCCCCCCAATTCATGTCTATCCTCAATTCGATTCTCACACCTTGCTTGATCCAAATCCAGTCAACTTTACAAGACTCTATGCAACACTTTTCTAATTGATTCTTAGGATACACCAAATGGGGCTCACATGTGGAGGATCCTAACCTAGGTGGTGGAATCTGTTAACCAACCTGAGGTTATTAGTTTAATTCGTTATGTTGTTAAGATGGACATAACTGTTTATTATAACTTACTCTCAAAAGTTAGTCTACTGGAAATAACTAAGTTTATTGTGGGAGAAGATCCAATTCTCTATGCCATCATAGCGAGAAAGGATTTGTTAAGGGATTTTAATGAAAGGGGTTCTAGGCGCATTTGATATAGGATAATAAAAAGAACAGATCTGGGACCCACCACGTGATGGGGTTGCTTAGATTGTTGATTCATCCATTTAAGCTTAATAGAGTTCTATCGATGGAGTTAAACTTTTAGCACTTTTTGATATTAGAATGTTGAAATGTTGATGTCGGCCTAGACTGTATGGTTTGCAGGACTAAGGTCAGCATCATGCTGGTTGCGATTACTTGAATCGTGCTGCTTTGCTTCTATATTGCCCTTTAAAGATTTGAGGGTGCCTCTCTTCTTGATGCCAGTTGGTTTTAGGTGAAATGGTTTGTATTTGGTCCTACAATTGATATCAAAGCAAGGTCATGAGTTTGAGTCCTCGAGAAGGGAAGGCATGGCATGTGCTGGGGGGGTTGATTATTGGCCTAGACAATAGGGTTTGCTGGCTAGGGTTAGCATCATGTTGGTTGTGACTAGTCGAATCACGGTGCTTGGTTGTTGCAGTGTCCTTTAAAGATTTGAGTGTGCTTCTCCTTGACTCCAATTGGTTTTAGGTGAAATGGTTAGTACTTAGTCCTACAATTGAAGCTTAGCAAATTAAGGGGAGGTCGTGGATGTGTGGGGTTTCACTTTCTTTCTTTATTAGGAAGTGTCTATAAAATAATTTCTAAAGTCTTGGCTTTGAGGCTTGGGAAGGTGGTTGGGAAGCTTATTTCTCCCTCCTAATTCACATTCAGTAGTGGGAGGCAGATTGTAGATGCGACTCTTGTTGCTAATGAGAGTGTTAACTCTAGAATTAAAAGTGGGAATCCGAGATTTATTGCTAAAGTAGATTTGGAGAAGGCGTATGATCATGGGAAATCGACTTTCACATTTACTTGCTTGGAAGGATGGGTTTTGGTGCTAGATGGTGCAAATGGATTTCTTCGTGTATATCAGCCCCTTATTTTTTCGGTTTTAGTGAATAGACTCCTTATGGGTTTTTTCATAACTCACAAGGAATCCAACAAGGGGATCATTTCTCTCATCTTCTTTTTATTTTGGTTGTGGAAGCTTTGAGTAAGTTTATGTTTAAGGCCATGGATGCTTAGAAGGTTTCTCGGTTAGTAATGGTCAGATAGGTAAAGTTTTGCATTTACTCTTTGCCGACGATGCCCTTTTCTTTTGTGGAATTGATGAGGATCACATGTCTAATTTGAGGGGGATTCTCTTTTGTTTTGAATTGGTTTCGTGGCTTAAAGTTAATCTCAGGAAAGTGAATTAATTCTAGTGGAAAGACTTGATAATATGGATGCCCTTGCTAATATTCTTAGTTGTAAGATTGGAAATTTTCCAATGACTTATCTTGGATTACCATTGGGAGATTGATCAAAGATCCTAAAGTTCAGGACCCCGTGATTGCTGAGATTGAGATAAAGCTTAATGGGTGGAAAAAAAATGATATTTATCTAAAGGAGGAAATTCACTATTACTCAAAGTGTGTTGTCGTGCATTCGTATTTACTTTATGTCCATTCACATAATTTTTAAATCAGTGGCAAATAAAATTGAAAAACTTCAAAGAGATTTCTTGTGGAATGGACTGGGTGGAGAACATCTTGTTGATTAGAATTCCATATGCCTTCCAAAAGCTTTGGGAGGCTTGGGAATTAGATCTATATCTTGTACTAATCAAGCACTTTTGGGTAAATGGTTTTGGAGATTTGGTAAAGGTGAGCAAAGCCTTTGGCGGGATGTCGTGTTTCAGAAGTGTAGTGTTACTAGCAAGGACTTAAATATCAATATCAATGGATATATCAAGGGTTCAAAAACACGGATATATCGGATATATCAAAAATATCGATATCGATTTAGAGATACGACGGATATTATTAGTCAAACACATTGAAACTCTAGGAAACAATTATTTAAACTTTAATAAACAATTTAGAATCAAAAGACTACAATTTAAATGTGTATAATGCGAGTATGTGTTTGATAGGGTAAGAAAAATGTAACGCGTTGTGCAAATAAATAATACAAATTTAACATTTCGATGCTACATATAACAAAGAATGCTACCAATGTTTTTGTGGCCTAGTGGCATTTCTCCCATTCTGTGGGGGAAGGTTGTAGGTTAGAATCTTAGGATTGTTATAAATTATAAGTTGATGTAATGAATTTCTAAAACCATGTTACCAAAAAAAAAAAAAAAAAAAAAAAAAAAAAAAAGGGAAATAATGTGGTATCGTACCCCAAGTGGTAAGTGGTCATATTTTGTAATAAGTGGTCACATTTGTGGTAACTCGAGTAGGGTACCCATTTATTTGTGTAGGTACCATAGAATTTCCTATAATAAAAAATAATAATAATAATAAAAAAACGAAAGACTCTTTTATTATATAATAATGTATAATTATAATAATTAATTAATTATGGTGCATTATTTTTATAATTATTCTTTTAAAGAATTTGTGCATTATGGGATAGAAGAGTCAAGACTCTTTGACTACTCGTTGACTAGTCACGATAGTTTGAAGCCTTAAAGGATATTATATATATAAATTCTATAATATAATATACAAAATACATTATACATAGAGATCTCCATTCCTTGCCTTTAGTTGAAGACTCGAAGCTTGAAGATGATGCCTTCACGACAGCAAAGGCGACGCCAACAATGAGGCGATGCCGATAGCATGGAACCCCTCTCAAATTTCGATTGTGGTCTGTGATCCAACGTTCGAGTTTACTTCCACCTGGCATGACGACGACGACAAGTAGATAGCGGCGAAGAACCCGGCGACGGCAACGGTGCACTACAACTCCACTTCTCTCTCAATCTTAGATTTGGTTTTGTCTACACTTCTTATTCTTCTTAATCTCGGATCTGGTTCAATACTCGACGATATTTCTTGGATATATCGTCGACATAGAGTTTAAAAAATGAATATTTTCTCGAATTTCATCGATTTTATTGATATAATACGGCAATAAATCATCGATAACTTACCAAAATAATATCTCAGACACATATCGCATCGTCCCTCGTTGATACGGCGATATATCGTCAGTATCAACGATTTTAAGACTATGACTTACTAGTGAAGGGTTGGTGGCTAGGGAGGTTAGAGGCCCTCATGGTTTGGGTCTTTGGAAAGCAATTAGGCAATGTTTAAATGAATTTATCAAAGAGATTGGATTTAAAGTGGGTGAGGGAATAAGAGTGAGCATTTTAGAAAGATGTGTGGTGCTCTAATTGGCCTCTTGTGATGAAGTTCCCTTCCTTGTATTCTACTGTTTTGGATAAAAAAGCTTTGGTTAGGGATTATATGGAGGGGGTTTATTATAGTTCCATCCATTGGAATGCCTTTTTTTAAGACGGTTCAACGATTGGGAAATGGAGAGTGATGAATTTTTACCAAGTTTTTTATGATAGAAAGATTTCGGTGGGTGAGAATGATTCATTGGTGTGGCGTAAGGACTCTAAAGGGTTATTCTCTGTGAAATGTTTCTACAATGCTTTAAGTCCTCAAGGGGGTTCCTTTCCTCTAGCGAAGACTATATGGAATCCTTCAACTCCTACAAAAGTAACTTTCTTTTGTTGGTTAATGGGAAGAGAGAAATGTTTGACTTTTAATCATTTTATTGCTAGAGGTTGGCCTATGTTGAATAGGTGCATTTTAGGCAAGGATGATACAGGCCGAATCAATGGATCATCCTTTTTTCATTGCCTTGTGGCTGGAAGTTTTTGGATTCTTACATTTAATATGTTCAGGGTCTATTGGTTCTACCTTCGTCCACTCATGATCTTTTGTCGGGTTGGTGGATTAAGGAGGGAAATAAGGAGGCGAGAGATTTGGGAATGGCCCCTCATGCTATTTTTGGTGTGCTTGGAGAGAGGGAAACGTTAGAATTTTGAAAGGATGGAAAATTCGATCATTGATCTAAATCTTCTTTTGTTAAGATTCTTTTTCTTTGTGTATTCTAGTTGTTTCTAATACCCGGGGCATCTCTTTTGTAAATTTTGTAGATTCCCTTAAGATTTAGAGGGCCTTGGTTAGTGCTTGTATATGTCTCATGTACTTGGGCCAAGGACTTAAATATCCATCAATGGATTATTGATGGTCCTAAAAACACGGATATATCGATGGATACATCGAAAATATCAATATTGATTCAGTGATACGCGAATATTATTAGTTAAATACGGATATTTTCATTGAAACTCTTGGGAACAATGATTTAGACTCTAATAACAATTTTAGAATCAAAAGATTGCTATTTAATGTGTATAATACAAATATGTGATGGTAGGGTATAAAAAATATACTGGCTGAGCAAATAAATAATTTAAATTTATGCAAATTCACATTAAATGCCACATACTATTAAAACTTTAAAATACACATCATTTACACTGATAAATGATTAAATCAGTAATCAATTATTATATACAAAATACTAAGAGGTATAATTTAACAATATAAGAAGAAACTTATGATCTAGGGTGAGAAATATAGAATATATAATTGGCTTGGCATTAATTATATATGAGAACCTATGAAAGGCTTCAGCGTAACCTTTTTTTTGGTTTTTGGGTAGCTGAAGCATAGCTTTAAAAGGCTACCAGTTGCTGCATTTTTTCTTTATCTTTATCTTTATCTTTATTTATTTATTTATTTTTGGTAAAGAGAGGCTGCTGCTGCATTTTTTCATGCTTTAAAAAGAGTAAACAATAATAATAGGGGAAGAAGTGAAGCAAAAAACAACATAATACGACATGCCCTGCCTGCATTTTTAAATAAATAATAAAGAAGCTAGTAGCTAGTAGCTCTCTAAATACTGGTTAGTAGATAGACATATAAACAGCCATGCCTAGTCATGTCAAAGTCAAAGCTGAGGCTTAAATATTATATATATGATTATATATTTACAAGAACAAAACCCATGTGAAGCCTTGCAGGCTTTTATAGAATAAGTGACACAGTTGCAGCCTTTGCAGCTTTAACATAATAACAGGGAAAAAAAAAAAGCATGCTCTGTCAATATCTCTTTTAGACCCCAAAATATCAATGATATATCGTCGAAACCACGATATTTAACCATATTATCACAATAAAATGGATAGATCATCCCGATATTTTTGACATATATCGATATCTCAATAATCTGACAATAAAATGATTAAAAGATATATCAGTATGATTTTGTATCGACCATTCGACCCCCACTAATATCTTGATATATCGCCGATATATCAAGATATTCTCGATTTTAAGACTATTTTGGTGGGCTAAGCCATTTTTGCTATTAATATATATTTACTTCATCAAAAATTTGTTATTTCAACCAAAGATGAAATGAATGTGGAGTGTCACTGAAAAACAGAATATCACAATGAACATTTAATAGAAGAAATTATTTTCGATCTTATACATAGATGGTGAAGATAACATTTTCTTTTGGAAGTTCTACTATATGGAAACCCTAATTCAATTAAGAATTAAGGATTTCTTTTTATTGAATGCTATGGAAGAAAGTGAACATCTATTGTTTTGCAGGTCATGCGCCCTGGC